>JAFBJR010000147.1:218848-732759 GCA_016785285.1 Brachirus orientalis | reverse complement strand
CATTGTTATTCTGTCTCCACTTAGTCTGTCTGAGCAGAAATTATATGCTGTGTCCTTCATCTGTCAGTGGCCTCTGTTAAGCAATACCATCAGATCTAATTAAGGGAGCATTTGTGTGTATACAGTGGTAGAGCAGGGGTAGGCAGGGCAAGATGCATTTATCCTGTTAAACTGCAGGATGAACAGGTTGTATGAGCTGGACATTTCTTTGCATTTTCATTCAAACTCCAACTTGTCTGCAGCTGTCTCAATTTACTGTGGGAATGTGCTGTTGCATCTGCCATTCTGACACTTTCTTTGTACAGCATGGACATTTCACTGGGCAACAAAAAAGACCACTATACTGGGAAACACAGATGTGTGGAGGTGATAGGCTTAATAACCACTGTGTGAAGTGATGTGTGATCTCATTTGACAGTGGTTTGTATATCACATTTATTTGTTTATAATCAAAAGTTAAGTTGTACAGGTCTAATGGTTGAATCCTTACAAACTACAGAAAACAGAATGAAAGCCACCTTGCCACCCAGAAATATGCTATTAAATTGTATTTACCTTAAGAGAGAGAAATATTATTTTTATTAGTATTATGAATAGAGGCAAAAATATTTTCCTGTGAAATGCTTAATTTTAAAGTTGCATGACCATATTGTCATATGGAGATATGACAGACCATGGATTAAAAACAAATATTTTAAACATATCTTCAGTAAAAACATTTTATAAAAATTATAATTTAAGGGGCACATGTCTAATGAATTGGCTTTGTTGTACTATAAACACAATTTCTACAAGACAGGGTTGCTACTGGTTACTGTGAACTTGTTAAGCTTTTTTACATCAACAAGCATTTTATGACTAATTTCGATGATTTTTTTTTTAAAGTGTGAGTTTAATACTTTAATGTTGCTCAATTTTTTTTGATGACGATGTGTGGGCTGTGACTGTGCCACCTGTGAAAGTTTCCCTTTCATTCTAGAGTATGGATTCTACATTTCTTACAGTGCTGTTGAGCTTTGCTTTGAAATGCACATATGCTGCTAAGGTTGAACGGGTAATAATGTCATTATTAGGCCGTGGCAGACCTTTGGATCTACGTTTTGTCCAGAAGATGTCTGTGACCAGAAGCTGGAGTGTGTTAATGTTGCTGTCACAGCAGTTGGCTGCTCTCATCCTGTTAGCTCTGCCTGCCATTATCGGCCCCCACCTCCCCGCCAAAGCTGCTGCTGTTACTGCGTGTCATGCTCATTTTAATACTCCAGACTCATTTGACTGTCTTTATGGACTTATCATATTAAACATTTATCGCAGCCATTTCCCTAAACCAAGCATGTTTATTCAACACTTACTGTAAGGGACTACAGCAAAGCTTCTTTCAGTACTCTCACCACACACACACACTTATTTCCTCCTTTTCCTTGTTTCTCTCCATCTCTCCTCCTCTTCTCCCCAGCCCACGGCTTACTTTATTAGAAACCTCCTCCTCCTCTTTGTGCCACTGCCTGAATAAAAATAAGTATTTTTGTACCATTTTCTCCCTCCTCTCTCTGGCCATACTGTCCTCCAGAGGCTAGGACACCAGGGGACCATGAGAAGCCAGGCAGCCAATCAGACACAAATGTATTTTGCTTTGGATGAATCAGGTTTTAATTTAATCATCTGATCAAACATTAATTAGCATAATCACTTGTGGGGATGGATGGTCTAGATAAAGAGACACGGGGCAAAATATAATAGACCTCATCCTGGCAACAGTCTGGGGGGACACTTAGCAACACGTTAACACCTACATGCTTCTGGGGACCCATGCAGGGTTTGAGCGATACATTCAATTCTCTATTTCCTCCAACAGCTCCTCCACTGCAGGACTGCTGGACTTCACTGCAAGCAAATGCACTGCTGCCAGGCCTGATGTCCTCTTATTTGATCCTGGACAAGATGGCTTACTGCAGCATCACACTTTGGTCTAAGCAGAGGAGGTCTGGGAATTCTAGGAATACCACAAAGTGCTAAGATTATTGACAGTGCACTCAGTCTCACACCATACCGAGGGATCGATGAGTGGTTGGAAGGACATAAATCAGACTTATGTGGCTCCACTCCATGTCACACCCTATCCCACCCACCAAGCTCCCCAATTAAATACACACAAAGTGCACATGCACACAAGGACATATACTCTGTAAACCACACATCCCCCTATGTATTTACAGTGGGCACTTGCATATACACAAACACAAATAAAGCACCTACTTTACACATCTCATACTCGCATGCACCCACTCTCACACACCTTACCTCAACTCCAACAAGATGACAGCGCTTTAAAAATGGCTGGCTAAAAATAACCTCCACTAACTTGGTCTTAAATCTTAGCATCTGTGCCAGGTTTAAAAATAAAAAGCAGTGTCGAAAAACCAAGCTGGACCCATTTTTCTTTCTGTCACCCTGTCTATCCAGCTCTGCCTCCTCCATTATCCCTTAGCCTACTTTAATATTCAGACTGTGGAGCATGAAACACATATGCAGGCTTGATGGTGAAAGATCTCCTGGAAATGCAGACTCAAAAAATCTGATTAAGACACAGATTAGAAGCAAAGATGAAATGGTTGGATAACTGCAGAGGGCCAGAGAAAAGTGTGATATTTCATTCCTATCAAAATAAAAACAGGGGAGTTATAGAGGAAGTTCATGAAAAGGCAGTGAGTGAGAGGCAGTGGTAGATAATGCTACTAAGCCACAGTGCATCAGGCACATGCATCATGGCCTGGCCAGAGTCGCAGGAATCAATTCAGCCTTGGGCCTCAGAATGTGTGGAGTTCAAAGCCTGGCCCTGGTATGTGGAAGACTGGATTAAGGGCCAGTATTTATGAGGTCTATTGTGAATGTTTGTCTTGGTGGGTAATAGACAGCAATCGCACCCCCCCCCTCCACCACTTGTCCTCCGCAATGAACAAAAGCTTTGGTGGGGAGCTCACCTCAAGTATGGACATACTTCACAGTGCACAACACACGCACAAAGCAAAGACTGCAGGCTCTGTTAAAACACAACTACGCACATACTCGGTTACGTTTCCATGCACATTTAACTCAATCTATGGTTGAAGCTTGACCACAGCGTTCAACTGGACTACTGTCCTTGTCCCAGCACACAGGCATTAGTGGGGAGTAGATTTATTGTCTGAAGTGTGCCTGCTTCAGCTCAGCTAGGGGGCAATATGTCCTCTTGGAGCTTGTTATGGCGCTTTTCCACTATACAGTTTTGCACAGCTTGGCTTGGTTTGGCTGAGCTCAGCTCGGCTCTACTCTACTTAGTTTTTGTACCAGACACGTCCTTTTCCATTACTAAAGTGCCTCCTGGGCAGGGTCGTCATAGCGTGGCTGCACGAAACTGCCGTGACTGAAATCACACAAACTAGTGATGAGCAAAGCAGTTGTTTTTGGTGTAGTGAATCATCAGAATGTTATTTAAAAAAGATTGGTTCATTACTTCTTACATGACCATAGCACAAACTCAGTCTGACATGAGTAGGGCTGCAACGATTCCTCGAGTAACTCGATTAAAAAAAATGATTGAGGAATTTCCTCTGCCTCGAAGCCTCACGTTTCGCATGGATTCTTTTTAGTGTGATACAACGTGCTTACATCACAGGCTATGCATCCCCTACAAAGCGGAAGAAGACGGAAGCGGGCTTTGGATAACGTGTGGACAGTTTAGCTGTACAGAACGGCAGACGCCGGGACCGAAAACAGTGAATACGGCGAAAACGAGCAAACGCGGCAAAGCGAAAGTAATAGGAGGAATAGGATAAATGTACGTTTTATCCGATTACTCGGTGAATCGATGGAATATTCGGTAGAATACTCGATTTCCAAAATATTCGATAGCTGCAGCCCTAGACATGAGCCATGCAGGAACTGTATAGTGAAAAAGCACCATTAGTTTTAGGATCGCCATTCTGAATCTTCGTACCATCCACTTTTAAGTTTGCAATATTCAACTAAGTATTGGCCTTAATTTCACCACATTTTTGCCATTATTTTTATATTCTTCAGTGGACCAGCTTCCTCTATTATTTCCGGGTATAAGCTTGGGGGATGAGAACTGTGGCACATTAGCAGAGCACTCAAACTAACTTAAGTCCAACTCTGGTCAGACTGAATCACATTATTTGGATGTGTTAGTCCAACTTTAAGAAATTTAGAGTTAAAGTTAAATTGTACAAATAAAGAGATTCACATTCTGTGCATTCATATCTAAATATCTAAATATACTGAATGACCAGGATTTAGAAATAGCACAAGGTGACAATGCAAGGATTCATTGGCCTCAAATTGTGAAAGTGTGATTCAGGCATGAGTCATTTTCATAAATGTATTGGCTACAGAGACCAGAACTTCAACCCCACTGAGATTATTTGGGATGTGTTGGAAAAGACTTCACACAGAAGTCAAATCTCATCATAAATACACAATTTCTGTGGACTGAAATAAATGCTATTTATGACATTGTGTGAGCGTTGGATAGAAGCAATGTCACGGTGAATGCATGTCATAATCAAAGCTAAACTCTATCCAACAAAATTTTTATGTGTGACTTTTTTTGTGCATTTTTCTAAACTAGCTATACATTGGCGCAAACAGAAAAATAAAGTTAACAATAACCTTTATAGTTCTCACTGATGTAAACAATGCAATCAATCCTGTGTCCTTGAAATAACATTTGTTTTCAGCATAAACATAGCTGCCAGTAATATTCAGTGGCAGCATTTATTCTTATTAATAAACTCTACCTTGATGTAAATTTCTGATAAAAATATAATTTGAGTGTTGAAAGATTCCCTGCTGTAAATTAATATATGAACGTAATTCTTAACGACCTTAATGGTACAAGCTAAACAAAGATGTACTTATACTTTATCTGATGGGATTTGATAAATAAAGCTTTTATTTAGTAGATAAACAAAATAAAATAATTGTTGAAATAAAGTTTCAACAGTGAACTAACCACTGCCATTAAGGACACTCACATTGACAACTAGCAGTATTAATAAACCCCATGTATTATTTGTTAATGTCATGGTTGGTTTACCAGTGCACCTGCAGATAAGGGATAAGGGTGACTTGGCATCTGGAGAGCTCTGGTGTCTCATCTTCATTCAGAGTTATATATAACCATTTCTTTTTTCCATAGCTGACCAATTTTGCCAAAATACTATAAATATTCTTTACACATTTATTAACTACCAGAGATTCCATTATTAAGACTCCTTTTAATACATCTACCTGTATCTTGTCTCAATTGAAAAATGAAAATCTATCATCTCATCACACGACATGTAGTTACAGAACTAGATGTTATAGAACTAGAACTCAGTTAATTTTAGCATAACGGAGCGAAGAAGCCCCCAGTGTGTGTGGGTTTACCGCTTCCTCCCACAGCCCAAAAACATGTAGATTTGGGGATTAGGCCAGTTGGACACTCTAAATTGCCCGTAGGTGTGAATGTGAGAGTGAATGGTTGTCTGTCTCTATGTGGCCCTGCAATAGACTGGCAAACTGTCCAGAGTCTACCTCTCCAGAGTCTACCTCGCCTCTCACCCTATGTCAGCTGGAGTTAGGCACCAGCGCCCCCCGTGACCCTCATATAAAATGGTAGAAAATGAGTGAGAGTCTGTGAGGTAATGTCACAGTTTTATTAAATGGATCTGCCCCAGATGTAACATTTTGACACAGCATTTTTGACTTTTTGATCAAAAATGAGTTGAGAAAAGACATTCACTCATTAGCCAATTTGTTAGGTACATCTGTTCAACTGCTTTATTGCAAATACCAAAAATCAGCCTATCACATGGCAGCAAGTCAATGCATTTAGGCATGTATGGTCAAGGCAATCTGCTGAAGTTCAAACCAAATGTCAGAATGGGAAAGAAAGGTAGATTTAATGACTTTAAACTGTGGGCCTTTTTCAGAAAATGCTTATCTGCTTTGATTTTCAAGAACAACTTGAAATATATTGATATTGATGCCAATCAGAGGAGAGTGGCCAGACTCGAACACCTGTTACAATCAAGATTTGCAGAAGACCACAAATGCACAAGATGTGAGCAGATGGGCTACTGCAGCAGAAGACCACACCAGGTGTCACTCCAGCCACTTTATTAGGTGTCATGTATACTTAATAAAGTGGCCAGTGAGTGACTTTGTAAACTTCTATGCTATTCTCACTGAAAATCTTTGAACCTGAAACTGCTCTCCTCTGCAGACATGCCTGTATCTTCACTTTTAAACTGTCAAATAAACCTTTCACACCAGTTTTCTCCATTAAAGTTTCTCCATGTGTGGCTGCACAGTAATATAACATGTCACTCTGACAGGTGCTGAGTGAATTACTACAGCCCCACTTTGCACACATGATCAGACACCTACATCTAGGTGCTGAGGGTTTTTCTGCTCTTCCCAGTAGATGCTAAATGATATTGTTAACATTTTAACACGAGAGACATTTACACGCAGCCTTGCACAATTACACCTCTGATACGATGGAATACGGACAGACACAGTGTGATTGGTAATTAGATTTTACATTTGGGGAGATGCAGCATAACACACGCACACACGCACACGTTGCCAAAGCTTGCTCCTAATTAGAGAGCTAGACAGGCTCAAGGAGGAACAGTACAGTGGAATAGCCCTCATTACACAGCTGGGATGTATGAACTGGGGGATATCTGTTATGATCACATATTAGGGTATCCATTACCCAACATTAGTAGCCCTTTCAACTGGAATCACACACAGAGTTCAAAATGCAAGCCAACACACCCTCATATAACTCACAAGTGAGCAAGAGTTAAGTGGGTTTGTTAACTTAATTCAGCCCATTAGATATTTATATCAGAGTAAGAATGCACAAGATGATCTATCACTTGACTGCACGCTATGTGTTTTCATGGAGTAATTTAATTTCATGAGTTGTGATATTGCTTCTTGAGCCAAACCCTAATTGATGATTAGTAAACAGTCTAGCCTGTGAGTGCAGCTATAAGGTTGGTCAGGTTTCACTTCCCTGCTTTACAAAGCATGTGAGCGGCCATTGTCGCCACTGGGAGGACCACTGCTTCTTGATCTGGACATTTACAGTACATTGCCTCCACGCCCATGCCATGCCATGCCATGCCATGCCATGCCATGGGACTGCTGGTTCCCCTTTCCAATCCGCAGCCAAGCTCAATTCATCATCCATTTAGCTTTTTAATCCAGTATTTCAGGTTGCTAATAAAGGTCACAGCTAATTGGGATTAAAATTTGTGTTAGTGTTTAAATGTTAATTTTTAAAGACATACGAGATAGAGTAAGTTCTTTCTGAATCATGAGCTTCAGGGTAAGCCGCTTGCATGTCCACAAATCATCATAGTCTCATCACAGGGACTGTGTGAGAAGCCTTGTCTCATACTTTTGCAGTGAGTATTTGAATAGGCCAGTTTAGCTTGCTGTGGTTTTGCCTGGGGGCAGCTTTTAGGCAGAGATATTTAATATGCTTCCTCTCTTGTACTGATGACTGAATTTATGGGTAAAAGAATCACATTTTAAATATAAAAGACAAGAAGCAAAAGTGTCAAATATTTTTTCCCTTTTGAATATCTGGAAGTAAATGGAATGACAGCAATTAAGGAACGGACAGTGTAACCTAAATATTGTGCACTTGAGTATCCGTTTTATTTTTTAAAAAAATCATAGTTAGCTTCATTAGTCTGGCATTAAATGAAATGATAATACTATATGTTAGAGAACCCTTTGAAGGAGCAGCTCATCTGTCATTTGGCCACTTTTCACCTGATCTGACAAGGTGCAATATGTTCATGATCAACTACTTCTGGGTCAAGAGCCAAACTCCCAATTTAATTTCAAAAATCATTTACAGTGGCGCACAATTTTCTGTCTGCCATTTTGTAATAATAGCTGATTATCATACGCCACATAGTGGACAAATATGACTCCACCAGGGAGTGAGGGAAATAGTCAAGCCTTAAGCCTGACTTAGAATGATCCGAGTTGAATAATGTTTCATTTTTCATTATTTTTACACAAAACTTACTGTATAGATTTTCTACCTTGTATAGTGAAAAGTGAAAATTTCCAGACATAGCCTTTGACACCCATGATGGAGGTTACCATAGAGACAGGCTTGTGAGCATGTGATAGGCCTAACTCTAAAATGGCAAGAATTGTCTGAAATCCAATCACTGAGCTGGCTTTTATCTACAAGGTCATTCATTCGTTCAGTCAGTCAGTCAGTCAGTCAGTCAGTCAGTCAGTCAGTCAGTCAGTCAGTCAACACATTGCTTTCATGATAATCAACAAAACATCCAGCTGCAGAGGACAAGCTCATATAGGCTCCTGTACAATGAAGGGGAACTCAGATAAAAATGAAACACACCAAGCCATAAAAACACTGTACGAATGAGGAACAAAGAATATGTAATGTCTGCAAATAGCGCTGCCTATTGCTTAGTCCCTATCAGTCGTTTACCACAGGCCTCCTCAGTAATCCCTTATGCAATAAATGGACAGAATATTGCATGGCAGTTGATCTAATGTCAAAGTCAGACGATTATGATTAATGAGGATTCCTTATTGTTCCTTTATGAGTTTCAGCACAAGCTGGGCTGAGGGAGATACCATATTATAGCCAGCGTCAATAAATGATATGGACCGAGGATTGCTTCAGCGCTGAAAAAGGCGACAACACAGGAACAAAAATCCATTCCCAAGCCTTATTTTATCAGCCCAGCCAGAGGGGGAAATCCATTTTTGGGACGATACCATATTATATCCCAGCCCCTCGATGTGGTTAAAAATATTCATACCTGTGAATCCTCACCTTCCAGTATTTTGTTTTGTGAATTCAGCTTTTTTTGACCCTTTGGTGCAGAAGCAGGCAACCACGGGCATCATTTTGTTTCTGAATGTGCAATCTCCATTTTGTCAACTTGGTGCGTTTTCCTATACGTTTCCATTTTCTTTCCCTCTGTCTCTCCTTCTTCGATTCTTTTTCCTCCCCTGTTTTTGTACACACCCAAACAGCCATAATTCCTCCACAGAAGAGACTCTGGCCAATAAGTGAATGCAATAAACTGTATCAATTTTTGTGCTATTGATTATAGATACACTATATAAGAATGCAAATATGCATACATGGTGGCAGCTGCATGCTATGGCATGCATGCATTTGCGCAAATACACAAGTGTGCAAGAACAGAGAGACAAGACGCAAAACCAAATCTTGTTGTTTGACTAGAGTATTTGAATGGAAAACGAGACAATCTGCTTTTTGAATAGAAAATTTACTTCACATTTGTCTGCATTAGTGAGATATTTTTGCATTTGCTGACAATGTGTAATATGTCTCATCAATAATATAGATTTTTCTTTCCTTAATGACTAATAATAGTAACTAATAGTGTTAATTTTCTGTTAACAAACTGCATTGAAAAATAAATCGTATATAGATTGGTGGTGATTTGTGACCACTTTGGACATAGAGATGGTGGAAATATTTAGCCAAAGACAAAAATACAGCTGAAATCATATTCAATTTAGATTGAATATATTCAAATAAAATGATGTGTTCTGAATTGTGAGTTTAAATATCCAATTTTGGAGCAGAATATTAATTTGTGCCACTTTGAACTTGAAAAATCATGCTCACTGTGGGGGAGGGGGGTTAAACCAAATGTCCATTATATCAAATACGTCACTTATTACTAAGGGCCACAGTGAAACAAGGTTGTGACAGAGTAAGCATCATTGGGCACCAAATAAAAAGACAAATGCATTAAAGGAAATGATGAAAATGTTAATTATAAAATGACATTTAAACCAAAGAACAATTAAAATTAAATACAAATACAACAAAACAATAATATTTATATTTTGTATTATATATCTTAAGGCCAGATATGTACTTTGTAGGAGAGCTTGAAGGATTTAAAACGCTATCAGTGCCTCGCCCGTCTCTCTCCCTCTATCAAGGGTGTCAGCCTTCTGACAACCATATAAAATCCATTTCATGTGGGTCACAGGTGACCTCCATCCTCCCCCTCAGTCACTTAGCCTTCTACCATTGATTTGCTTTCTGCTACAGGAGATGAGCACTAATAAAAAAGAAAGAACAAAGATGAGCGGGAGAAACTTACCATTCAAGATGCTCTGGGAAAAGATAAAAGCCAATATCCACATGCCCTGCTCCGTTCAATCCCCCCAAGCTATGCTTTCTCTTCTTCCTCCGACCGGTGCCTCCCTGGGTTTCTCTTCTGTGCGCTTGAGGTAAGGTTAAACATTTGCCACTGTCTTGAAACAAACCGGTCCAAGTCTCTACTTTTAATATCTTCTTCTTACTTTTTTCACACACTGTTTTTTTTCCTTTTCTTTTTTTCTTAGCCCTCTCTTTACGCTTAGAACATAAATGAGCCTCAGTGATTGTCTTGGGGAGAGCTGAGCTGACACTCTCCTCCTCTGCTCCGCGTCTTGCTGCTTCTCCCTGTGATTCAGGAGGACGCTGAATGGGTGAAGCCCAGGTGTGTGATGCTGAGTCAGAGCGGTAGGAGCGGATCCTGGAACAGAAATTTTTTTTACCCAAAGTGGCTAAAGTAAATCTTTAAAAAATATATATATATCAGGAGATCCAGTTCTCTCAGCAAAAGACGAAGTGACGGATCATTGTTGGGAACATTTTTTAAAGAAATAGAAATAACTGAAAGAGCAAAGAAGAAGCCTCGGGGGAGGGGGTGGTAGAATAAGAACGAAAAACAGGTTTTTCATGAGACTCCAAAGTCAGATCATCTTCATCGCCTCTGTGCGTCCAGCAAGAGGCGAGCAAGCGCATCTTCCCCGCTGCCGCTCTCTAATCGAACCACACTGACTCTGTGAGCATTGCACAGAATATAACCCTATCCCTGCCCCTGCAGACGCTTTAATTCCTCATTGCCTTAAAGGAGCAGGGGCGGCTGCCGGTCGGTTCTGAGGGCAAGGTGCTAGTGGAGGTAAAGAGTGTGAGAGCGCGCTGGGTGTGAGAGAGGCGCATTTGCATTAAGGAAATGAGTTGCACCTGACGCACCGCGGCACCTGGAGTAACATTTTACGCACGGAAATGTTGCACCTCAGTCTGACAGCGCTGTTTCCTGGCGTGCAGGTGCACTGAGTTACAACTTTATTCTACCAGGTCTGACTTAAAATAAACTAATGGAGTATATCATGGATGACCAAAAAAAGCTGTTCATTCTCATGTTTTCTGTTCACTTAAAGAGGAAAATTGTTTCATAAAGAAAACAGGAACAACATTTTCTCACTGGTGGCTGAAAATAGAGGGTTAATCCCCCCCCCCCCCACCTCATCCCCAAAGGCTTGCACACGTACCTCCTGCCTCAACCTCATAATGCTTCAACCAGCACCACACCACCACCACCCCTCCATTTTAATGCTTGCCTTGAAGTCAAGGGTGTAGCTGCAGCAGGCAGTGGGAGCCTGTGGGCCTGTCCACAGAGCTGGGTTTCACTGACTCTGATATAACTAGCGGGCCAGTTTGCATCTCATTCTCTATCCCAAATGACAGAATATACTGAAAGTGAAATCCTGTTTATTCACCCCAGGATACTCATTTGATTTGCTTATATCAAGATCAAGGGAATGATCTTTTCAATTCCAAATGTGTATAAAGGCAAAGAAAATATAAATGACTGTATGGTAGATTGAGCGTGTGTGTTTGAGCGTGTGTGTTTATACCCTACTACAGTAAATGGTTGTAGTCGTCAAATGCCTGTCTATACAATGGTCACCTCAGTGCAGCAGCTAAACATGAGCACTGCACATCATTTGCTGGAGTCTACCAGAACACACTGTTCTAGCTTGACTTAAAAATATATATACCTCTCCTTTTCATTCTGGTATGGCCCAGATGGGTTTTTTTTTAATATTATTTATAACACTTTTGGAGCAATTATTACACCAAGTTTACTGTTAAATGGAGTAAAGGGATTGTTTGAGTTTCCCTATAAACCAAAGCAGCACTGGGGTAAAAACACGGGTGAATCGGGGCAGTGGGTGAAGGATCCTGCCTGTCATGTAAAGTGGATAAGGAGCGTTGTGCTGGCATTTCATCTCTGGATTCTTGGCATGGAGGAGTGAGTAAGTTCATTAGCAGCAGCAGATTGTGAAATGTGATTATTTAAGAGGAAGGATACTATAACAGTCTGACTGCAAATTAATCAGATCTTTATTTGACAAGGTACAAGATGCACACTCTGCTTCTCAATACAGCTGCTCTTGTATGTGGTTAGTTTTCTCATTCAGTATGTGTGTGGGGGGGGGGGTTAAATTGAAATGCCTTGCTCAAGGGCACCCTATTTTTAATTTACATGTGTGAATGGGGCCAAGAACAAACCCTACTAATGCCTTACAGGTAACAAGCCACCCTGGTATTTTACATAGTTTTCCTTGTGGCAATTTTAAAATGTTTCTTTTTTTTTTTTACAAAGAAATACACATGGAAATTTTAATTATGTTTGAGTGGGATGAGAAAGCCAATATAGACATATATGAAATTATAAAGCTTAGTAACATCAAAGCGGAGAACAGGAGAGATTAGTTTTTGATCCCAAGGACATAGGCCAGGGTAATGTTTCCGGGGGATATGCATGTTATGTGTACACTATACACATACATACACACACATATAACATGGAGTTGCCCAGGACAAGGACAGTTTCACGTGTGTTTGACAGCAAACAAAGACAGAGTAACATCAACACTGACCAAATGCCCTTACAACCACCAAATGAGAGCTGTTGTGTAAGTCTGTCATATTCAGCTGAGCACAGATTGAAGAGATTGAAATCTATATGACAGTTTGTTTAAAGTTTGTGTTTATTTTTGTGTTTATGTTTTAACCGATATTTGGTTCCAATCCAATCCAATCCACTTTATTAATAACGCACTTTAAAAACAACACAGTTGACCAAAGTGTTATACACAGACATGAGGACAAATACAAAAGTAAAGCAATAAAAGAGAGTAAAACAACAAAACAGTAAGAGTAAACATTTCAAACGGAGTTAAAAGCCAAAGAGAAAAAATGCGTTTTAAGAGAGGACTTAAAAACCGGGAGGGAGTCGGCCTGCCTGATGTGAAAAGGCAATACATTCCACAGTTTTGGCAGCAGCAACAGGAAATGCGTGGTCACCTCTGAGCTTCCTCTTTGTCTTAAGGAGAACTAAAAGTGACTGATCAGCTGACCTGAGAGAGCTTGAGGAAGCGTACGGCTGAAGCAGGTCTGACAGATACTGAGGGGCAAGACCATGAAGACATTTAAAAACAAATAAAAGGATTTTAAAATCTCCAAACAGGGAGCCAATGAAGCCATGCTAAAATTTGAGCAATGTGCTGTTGTTTCTTTGCACCAGTTAAAAGCCGAGCAGCAGCATTTTGAAGCAACTGTAGTCGAGCAAGTGACGTCTGGCTGAGCTCAACAGAGATTGGTTGATGAAGATTACATTTCCTTTCACCAAAACAGTGCACCATCCTCTGTATTAAAACACATCAAACTCTCGGAGGGCTTTTAGTCGCGCATACACTGAGCTACAATCCAATATGTCTATTGTGAAGCCAGTGACATCAAATAAAATAACAAAAACAACCTCACAGCTCAATATCAGTGCTGCAATTCTATAGTGATATCCAAAGATCACATTTAGCCGAGCATGGTGTTACATACAGATCGAGTCTTTCTCTTCGTGGCACACATGCAGGCTCTTCAATACTTATGAAAAGCAGGTGCTGGTGTTCATTACTTACCCCACACAGACAGCTGTATAACTGAACTGGCTACTTGTTATATGAAAAACAATACCTTGATTTTCACTCTGAACACAAGAGCAGTGACCTTGCTGCCAAATGGGCAGGTGTATAGAGTGGAAACCCCTGAGAGATTATATTAGGCATGTAGAGGCAACTCGTGTGTTTTCTAAATGCAAAAGACCTCCTCAATGCACAATGTAAATCATTTTCATTTGTGTACTGAAGTTAAAGCTGAAGCTTCACAAATTTGTGTGTACATTGTATAGCTTTGCATGTGCGACTGCCAACAGCCGAGGACATTCATGAGAAAATAAAAAAATATTAAGATAAACTGGAAAATATGTAATAAAAAATCCATTTGGCAGGTGGCATTATGCACTATCTCTGCAGTCATGTTTCGAATATGAGCAGAGAGGATTTTCAGTGGGTTGGTGTTTACTGTGTAGAGGAGCAGAAGGGTATAGTTCAGTGAAGCCCCCCAGCATGATGCCTAAACATTGGTAAGTGAATGTGACAATGAGGCCTAGAAGCTGCTGCTCAACAGTCTTGGTATTGCTGTGTGGCCATGCATGTATTTTTGTGCGTGGGTGTGTGTTCGCATGTGCCTGTGTGTGTGTGTTTGGATAAGAGGAAGCAAAGCACATGTGAGATGACTCGTGAACATGACTCGTCCAAGGTCGTGAGTCCTCAGACTGAAATACTCGCATTGGCAAAGTTTCTGTGCTCAGTGTAGGGCTGGGCAATATACTGATATTTTACCTATATCATAGCAAGAGACAAGATATTGTTTCATATTTTAAATTTTGTCATAATCATGATAAGGTATCTATGGTGACCTTTACTGATTTTAAATGCTCTTGCATTAATAACCATGATGTTTATTATACTAAATAAATGAGTGAAATACAATAAAAATCTAAAGTAAGAAAAAAAAGAAAAAAAATCTAAAGTAAATATTACGTATTTTTTTTAGAAATACATGGAATCAACAAAGATAAAAAAAGACAACTCTTCTTAGGACCATACTCTACCTTTCTGCCTTATACATATTTGAAATATTTAATTTACAGATAAACTTTAAAAAATACATGAGAGACAATGCTGTACATAAACTAGATCAATTATAATGTTTGTATTTACATAAGTTAGACTTGTTCAGTCTTGGTGTTGATTGGAGACTACTTTTTGTGTTTTTTCTGTCATATTAACCACAGCTCAGTCAACTTTGGTGGAGAATGCATGATCAAATTTCAACCACAGTGATGGTGAGCAAATTGGTATAATAACAAATAATAGAATAATGAAATATTGGAATACTTACTCAGATAAAAATTGTTTCATTAATGTTTATTTAATACAAGCAGAAATGTGTGCACCTTTTCATCATATTAGTTCATCAACCGTTTACAGGTAATGAACTGAATGTACTGTAAGTAGAGCTCAGTGCACTTCAGTGCTCATGGTGATCACAGCATAAGTTTAAAAAAGCCAGGTGTATATCAGGTCATGTGTATCATTGAAACATATCGCAACTCTACTGTGGTTGAAACTGCATATGACTAATGTGTATCATTGAAACATATCGCAACTCTACTGTGGTTGAAACTGCATATGACTAATCTAATTGTCAATTTAAAATATTGACAACAAAGATATTGACAACATTAGATACTGTATAATGATAGAGGGATAAAGCACATTCTACTTCAGTTTTGTCTCCTCTTCCACCTCCATGCCTCTGCGGTACAAACACACCACAAAGACACACACACGGCTCCGCCCCTCCCTGTCCCTCCAGCCGACCCTGTCTCTGGTGTGTATGCAGACAGGCTGGGTAATCCCTCAGTTCGGGGTCTGTTGTTTTGACAACTCCTGTGAAGCCCAGTGTCTCTTACAACAAAACATAGACTGGCCTATCATCAACAAAATGTCAACCCTTGGCTCACTCTTTCGGCACCCAAAGGAGGATCAGGTTGCCTTTACGCTATGTGACCCATTAACTCAGAATAGAAACATTCTCTGCAACCGGTATAATGATCCCCTTTGTTTTCTTTGACAATGACACTGATAAGAGACAAGCTGCGCTCGTGGCCCCTGATAGAAGTGTGTATAAGGTTACATGACACCAGGACCTTAGTGACATGGCTCCTACACACAGTTCAGAGAGGTGCTCTCTTGCCCACTATTGGTCCCCATGGGATAAAAAGACACCTACAGGTCAATCAGCATCAGAACACATGCACACTTTAAATTAAGACTGCTATAACATGACACTGCACCAACTGTGTCAAAGACAACAGGTTTGAAGAGGATGATGCGTCAAAGAGTCTCATGGTTAATACTGAAGAGAAGATGCTTCTGTTGAGGTCAGTGGAAAGAGCAAAGGACAAAAGGTTACCCTCAGTTGAGGGCCACCAACATCGGACACATTTTGATTGTATATAATATAACTTAGATACACAAATAAAATATTTCCATGTTTTCTTCAATGTTAAATTTTTTAGTATATCGTAGGGAGTAGGGAGTGCTTGGGCTGATACTCGATACCAATACCAATATATATATATATATATATATATTTTTTTTTTTTTTTTTTTTTTCCCTGAGCCCAACTACAGTGGTAATTTAGTCTCTTTTGTAGTAAAATTAATATAATATTTTTGCATACTCATGTCACTGCAGACATATATAGCATTCATTGAGCAAAATACTGTAAATAAACAAATGTAAAAAAAATTATAGTTGTAGAGGGTGCCAGCATAGAAGTCAAGGAGTTAGCCTAATGCTGTACTCATTAGTCATATCAGCAGATCCTGGTGTGTTTGTCAATATCCGATAATAGATTTTAAAGCTAATACCTGCTGAAAACAATATTGTGCCAATAATATTGTGCATTCACAAAAATAAATTCTTATTAATTTTCTCATCTACCACGGAAAGTATAGAAGAATAGTTAATATATAAGCTGTTCTTTTAGTTTCTCTTTCTAAAATTGCCATTCTGTAGTTTATATATCAGCTGATTTTAGACAGGTTTCAGTAATGCCGAGCCGCATTTCTTTGATTAATGTATTTTAACTTAAAGGACTTCTGCAGACTGGACCACAACACATGCAGGACTGTAACCTTTTCCAAGTCACTCTCAATTTCTGATACCAACACCTCAGCTGGCTACAGCAACCCCAGCCACTTTCCCATTGGTTAGCCCCAAGGCACAGAGGAGCATATCTGTAGCCAACCTTGATGCTCTAAACTAGGACGCTGAAGGGGACAGAAATGGGAGGAGTGAAAAGAGGAGGCAAGGGAGCGAATGAAAAGAGGCGAGGGGAGGGAAACATAATGACAGGCTGCTGGAGGAGTGGCAGAAATAAGAAGGTGAGGATGGTGAGCTGAGTGGGTGATGGAAAAAAGGGGAGAGAGAAAGGAGTAGTGGAGAAGAAGGGGAGTGAAGGTAGAGTGTGTAAGTAAAAGAGAATAGGGTGGGTTTTTGGTGATTTGTACTCTGGCTGCATATGTGCCTGGTTTCCATCTCCTCCACTCTCTGCTTGAAAAGTGGAAAAATCAATAAACCCACAGTCTAGTGTATCCCCACATGAACTGGATCATTAAAAATATATAATGAAATACCTCACCATCATTTTTCATCACTATTACCATTATCATGTATATGAACACACTTGGATATCAGTGTATCATCAACATGACTGTAACAATGTAATAACCCAATCAATGGCCTTCTAATTATTTCAGTGCCTTAGTTAATCGACCGGTTAAAGCAGTCTTTCAGCCTTGACTGTCAGAACGGCACAAGGAGACAGGCTGCCTGTTAACAAATGCATACAGCAGAACTGAAGCAGGGCTGTTGTAATAAGAATATCTGACTTCTCAGCTTCACAACTCAATCCAACTCAGGGTTGCAGTGTTGCCTAGTAACGATGGCACACTACTGACCTTATCTACGTGGTCATAAAATGTATGAAGAAGACCCCCCCCATTGCCTCCCAGCATCCTCCCTGCCTGCCTTCATTCAGTTATTCACCCTCACCTTCCTTATCTCCCCTTCTCTGAGTAGCATCTACCCAAAGGGCAAGCACCCTTAATGCTCTCCCACCACTGCCAGGGAATCACAGCAGTGGATTTTATCTGTCCAGGAGCTCCCCTCTCTTTTATTATTGTGGAGGGGGCCAGAAACATGTACACTTGAACTTTTTGCAAAAACACAATGCACATTTGTGCACCGCACACACACGCAGAGCACAACAAATACAGCACTGGTGGGCGGGTAGTGGGAGGCTGGAGGGATGCAGATTACATGCTATGAAACTGATGGATAGCTGTAAGAATAGAGGGACACAGTCAAGCGCAAAGGAGACTCAATACCAAACCGCAAGGTGAGTTGGTACACAAGCCTTTGTGAGAATATTACTTCAGAGTGAAATTTCTGCTCTGTCTGCCGGGGAGAAAAGAAATGTGGTAGAGTGTGGGAAAATGTGCTTGTTTGAATGAGGAAAACAACAGGTTTAACAAATATGTGAATGCAATAGCTCATGAGAGATGAGACGTATCTGATCCTTATACACTTTACAACTCCTAACTGCCAGGTTCAGCTTTTTAATTGGGTATCACCTTGGAGATGTCCACCCTAATGAGGAAGCACACTCCAGCTGTTGCACCTGATATAACCTCACAGGAGTCACAGGAGGACAGTGACACATAGTGTACACATGCACACACACACAATGGTTTCTATGAGTTCAGGGGACATTGCATTAACTTCCATTGATTTCCTGAAGACTTACTTTCACGTTAACCATAATTACTAGTGCCCTGATCCTAACCCTGGCCCTAACCTTAACCTAACCCTAACCTTAACCTACCTTTAAAACATTTCTTCACCTTGTAATTACGTAATTAGTAATTTATGTTATGAGGACTGGATTTTTGTCCCCATCAGGCAGACAAGTCCACGCAATGGGACTGCGTAAAAAGATTTAGGTCCCCACAACATAAAGAATATCAGGTACGCACATACTGGCTTCCATGAGTTCAGAGGACATTGCATTGGCTTACATTCATTTCCTAGAGACTAACTCTAACCTTAATCATAATTATTAGTGCGCTAACCCTAACCTCAGCCTAACTTTAAAACATGTCTTCACCTTAAATTTTAGTATTGTACATTATGAAGACTTGATTTTTGTCCCCATAAGGAAGATAAATCTCCAAAAATGTGTCTGTGTAAACAGATGTAGTTCCCCGCAACATAAGGAATACCAGACACACACACAAACACACGCACACCTGCTCCAGTGCTCCATCTGTCTTAACAGCCAAGTTGACCTCACACCAAATGCAACGAAAAAAAAAATTGCAAGTGGCCTGCAACTCATTCATTCATCCCTGGATCAGAAAACTCAACAGCCAAGAAACTGTTACATTCTGTGTAGAAACAATTACCAAAATATTAAGCATGATGCTGATGATTACCCAAGTGAAGTGGGATGGGGGAAAGTAATTGAAGATGTTTCACCCCTCATCTAAGAAATGCCTTCAGCTTTTACTAACCATTGTATTTATTTAAACTCTTTTGGGTTGTTATCAAGGCCACAGATGACATTGGTTTGTTGGTGCTCCTAGCTGATTTAAAGTGCACATGTACACACACACACACACACACACATATAATATAGAGAGATACACTGACTGTATATAAAATCTATATGAAATAAAATATATATGAAATCTTCGGGGTTGCAAAACGTAATCACATTCTGAACTTCAAGTTTCAAGATTTGACTGGCCCCAAGTTTATAACCAGACGTTTGCCAGCGTCATATGCACCCAAACACCTATTGGACTACTGGTCAATCACGCTGGTGTCCATTCATAATATGTTGCCATGTTGTATAGTCTATGTTCCTTTAAATAGTAACTAAACTGAGTTTGACTGACGAAAACTTGAAATTAGTGATTGAGACTATAGTTCCATTCACACAGAGTTCTGTGGCAACCAGTGGAGTCAACCCCTATTGGTTAACTGCTACTTCCATCTTATTTCCTAAGCTTCACTTTTCAAACAGGAAGACTATGTCAATTTTTATGTACAGACTATGTGAATACCACACTGCATACTCAGGAAAGCAATATGTAACCCAGTGGAGAGATGAATGCATAGAACTATCCCTCAAAAAGGAGCATGTCTATGACACTGCTTATCCTCCATCAACGATACTGTCCTTTCATCTTTCGAAAATAAATAAATAAACAACTACTCATATCTGGCCTCATGTGACTCCAGTCTGTCAAAAGTGATAAAGCCTCCTGGATGAGAGGTGACACATCTACAATCAAATCCTATTAACCCACAATTGAACTCTGCTTGGATATCAAAATACCATTACCAATAGATCTATCTATTCTATATGTTGTCTATTCTCTCAGTTATGACAAACTGGAGAAACACCCCTTAACTGGAAGGTCTCATTTGCAAGATGCAAAATCTACTGATTGAATTAGATTTATTCAGACAGGTTGCAAAAAAAAAGCACAATTCTTATGTGAGCCCTGGAGTAAACAATAACAGAAACCACTTCATTAAACTCAGTGCAGAGCAGTGCCCTAACTACACTGACAAACAGAATCTCCATAATGAGGCGACCACAGCCTGCCACCAGTCTTGTACCCACTACTACAGCAACATCTGCTCTGTGGCACCCAGCACATCAGGAGGGACCAATGGTATTTGAACAAACACAGAAGGCAAATGTGTGCGTATGTAAGCAATGAAGGTATGAGTAGTGCCTTGAGGCAAGGAGAAGAACGGGTGGTGGGATTCCTGGCTCCCACTAAGGCCTGTTTAGATGCTAGCCTCTATGACTAATATACGTGTCACTAATGCCTTTGCTGTGAATGAACACACAGACACAGATACACTGCAGAGAAGCAACATTACCACCACAGGGGGAAGACTGAGTGTGAATAGCCTGTGACACTTGCATGAGCCACCCTTAGTCATATTCCTGCCTGCAGTGAGAGTTGCCACACAGTTACAAGTAACCGATCTGAAGAAAAGCAAAATAAACCAAATCTAGCTGTCTCTTTTATTGCTGGTACCAGTGAATGAGATGTACCTGTGCACTCGCCCCCCTCATCCCATCCAGTGGCTCCTCATTTGGGCTGCTCTCCTGCAGTAGTAATTGTGCATATGTACACCTTGTTAGGAGGCTGACAGGTCTGGCAAAGGCAGAGACGGCAAAGAAGCTTGTTATGGAGCACAGGCAAACTACAGTATAAGTCTGTTCCTGATATGTTGAAGGAAAACCAATAAAGCATAAAAAGGAGATCTTTAAAAATCCGGTGTGTAAATATACTTTAGGATTACTCAAATGAGGGAAAAACAAGCTTTCTAGTGTGTGAAGGCCAGTGTAGTCCAAACATACATGGAAAAGGGAGGATTGAGTTGAAGATTTACAATTTGCAATTTGTCACATAGATACCACTAATCCCTACACACTGGACCTTTAAAATACAAAATCATCTTTTCAAAAAAAAAACATTGCATGCATTATTGAATGTAAAGAATGAAAAGATAATTTACACCAGCTGGTCTGCTAAAAGAGTGGTAGTCAGGGTATCAAAATGAGAATTGCCTCAGAAACATTTGGCCAGCCTGAGTATTATGGCCTGTCCCAGTGTAATCCCCATTTACTGCTCATTCAGCTCTGTCATGCCTGTGCTGTAATTACATTGCATTTGATACAACTGGAAAATGCCAACAGATTGAACAAATCTCTGATCAGCATTATGGATTTACAGTGATTGGGTAGTTTGTGAGGCTGCTTATTACAGTGGCGGTGTTAAGAGGCAATATCACTAATTTAAGACTGCATAACATACTGTTTATTTTTACAGGTCAACTCAGCTGTTGTTTGATCATTTTTAAGTAATTAATAAATGCAATGTTGCATATAAACATTTTATATAAAATATACATTCTGTAGACACACAAATATAGGAAGCCCTGTATAAATACTAAACATATACTTTAATCTACTTTATGTATATTTGACTAAATCATTTAAGTGATATTTTTCCATGTATGGGATGTGCCCTTTAAAAAAGAGACTCATGACTATGCAATCAATAAATAACTTGATCAACAGACGAATAATTATGGTGAAATAATAATTGAATAACTGAATAATAATTGAAAAACTGCAAAACTGAAATAATTGAAAAACTGAATAACCATAACTGAATAATAATAATTGCAGTTATGGTGATGTAGTTTAATTGTCATATTGTCACATATATTCAGCCTGAATATGAACATGCTGGGTTGATGTCCATAAATCTACACAGTAAACACAAATCAAAAATCTTGAAGATCCCAAGCTATTTTCTGAGAGAATGTGGATATGTTTGAGTGTTGTTGAGGCAAAGGTGAAGTGGATGCTCATGAGATAATGCAGCGCGATCTCCTCCTCGTTCATCAGCTGTAATGATCACAGCTGTGAGGATTAAGTAGCAATGTCTCCTAAGCTGCCTAAATTGCTCACACACAGATGCTGCTACAGGTCCTCACATTGGATTTAAGACACAGGAATGGCGCCCTGTTGTGGTAAACAGTGACACTGCAAGAAGAAATTCCATGGCAACACACTGGCTCAAAGGAAACGACATAGGGTTGTCAGTAAAATATAACCATGACAAATTCGATACAAGTAAATGAAAGTCATGCAGGGGCAGTTGTGACATTATCACATTTCCTGGATAAATTATTGTTCGCCACATTCAGTCAACATAATTCTTTTTGTTGCATGACACTTCATCATGCTCACGGATTTAAATCTGTGATAAAGTTAACTTCTAAGAAGCTGTCACATTACATTAGGTCTAATAATACCTAATCCGTAATATTTGGTTCATGTCCTGGAAAAAACAGGACTGTTGGCTTTGTAATAGTTTTAATGATTACAAAAAAACAAGGTAATGATTTGGAGAAACCCTGACATAACACACATGACTCACAGCATTTCATCTGCAGTAACAGACAAGTAAACAATGCATTCTTCCTTCGCCCGTTTTAATACTCTTAGGGCAGGAAGTATCCCAGCATCTTGGTGAAGAAGAAAAAGAAGTTGTGCTTAAATGGGTCATTCCATTCACAAGACCAAGTGCGTGACGAGCAATGCACCACAAAGATGAATTTTCTGGACTTATTCAAGTTATTGTAACTATAGTGATTAATTTCCATGAGAGGGGGGAGAAAGGGAGATGGGATAAACATGTGACAGTGAAGCTGAAGATTCATGAGGAAGCTGAAGCCAGACAGTGGTTGTCTCTGTGTGAAATGGCAGCATGGAGAAGGCCCGTGGCACCGATTCTTGTCTTACTAATGGAATTGTCTTCCTCTTTTTTTGAACTGTCAAAGCAGCAAATTAAACAGTCCTAACTGAAACACGCAATGAACAAATACTGCATGGAAGTAATATAAACCAGAGCTTGAAATCAAGCAGCTGGTGTTTAAGTACAGAATGAAACAGAGAAACTTTTTTTTTTGAGGTAACACATGATATTCTGTACACACTGATGTCATGATTTCTGGATGACTTCATGTATTGTCTGGGGTGTTATGCCTAAAATATAATGATAAAGTTAAGAAATCTCATTTACCTTATAAATGAATGCTTTTATATAACTATACCTTTGCACATTGCAGAGCATTAGGAAATGTCCTTGGCCATGAATAACAGGTTCACTTTACTTAACAACCATAATGAGAGAACCAAGGGCAATGAGGAAACATATATTAAGTGAAACTAACAATCCATGTTGTGCTTGTCTACATTCATATTTGGCTCAGAGTCTGGATATTGCTTCTGGCAGGCACACATGAAGTGACGACAACTGGGCCAGATTATTTTCACTGGGCAGGGCAGAAGGAAAACTGTGGAGAATTCCACTGTTATTTATTTATTTATTTAATGGTAAATCTGTAGCAATGATTAATTTTAATGTTAAATTGCACGATGGATCCCAATAATTCATTTATTTATTTTTTTGATTTTGTTTGAGCTCCTTGGCTAAGCCAAACCTCTGGTCTATAGCATCTGGGGATTTCTTGATGTTGCATAAATACTGGAAATGTCATGGAGCTTTGTTACAGTATGATCCAGTACTTCTGTAGAAACGATTTTTCATACACCAAATATTCCTTCTTTTCAATTTCTAACATGCACAAACTAGCAGAAAGAGAACTCTGTGAACAAACGGTCCGAGTCCCGGCCAGGTCAAGGGCTGGGGTACCACTGAGCAGGGTTCCCAATCTCCATTGCTTATTGTTAATACACTCTAAATTGACTCTTCCTCTTGGACACATTTTAAATCTATCTTGTTGAAGGCACAAAGGACTACGGATTATAAATCAAGACCACATTAACTCATTATATGAAATTACTGTGACTGGATGTAAAACGTAAATGTAGGCAATTACATATGTATGTTTGTAGTTAGGATGCTTGTTGTTGAATGTTTGCTGATGTGAGATTGCTTTGGTTTTAGATAACAAAATGCAAAAAAAGATGCTTGTGGCGATTTATAATTCTTGCTGTCAGAAAGGGTGGCTATTTCATTTCACTGGTATTATTATTATTATTGCAATGTTTACTATTAATCTGTAAAATAGAGCAATTCTGATATTAATGTATCATCCAATATGCACAAATCCACAATATATTATTTGTTTTGGGGTGGGTCCTAAGAAATTAGGGTATCTAATTTTGAAAATATGTGCATTATATTTAGTTGTAAACAACATAAGGCCTCTCAGTAATCACAATTACTTAACTCAACAGTGAAACCAAGATCATGTATTATTATTGAAAAGTCATAGCGGGGAAGTACTATCATCTATGCTATGATATATTTTTGTACACATCTGGGCGTGTGCCTTGGATGTTCAAAAACATTTTAGGTGCCTCAAACCTTTACTTTTTGCAAAACAACAACCAAAATATTTTCATTTCCAGTAACAGTTAACGTGCCCTTTATTTTGAAGGCGTTAACCGGAAACCTGCTCTCTATTTCTGTTAGCTTGGTGTACTAGGGGGAGGAGTGGATGGAAGCAGTCAAACATGTTTCCATTGGAGATTAAGTTCGTTTTCAGTATGTGGCTATTTTAAATATTTTTCACGTCTTCTTCATTTAATTCTACTACTAAGCAACGAAGAGGCAGCTGCGTTTCCATGATGGCGGCCACATTAGTGCAGGCGTTTTTACCATGGCTAAACTGAAACTTTGAGGTGGAAAGTTTGAAGAAACTGCTGTCTTTTCCGACACTCCTCTCATACACATACCTATTATAACTAAACGACAGCCATGGCATACACTACATCTGCCACGATGTGGGTATTTGCTTTTAGTTTCTACTTTGGTGTGTCGAAGTGTCTCTTTGCCATACCAATGAAAATATACACGGGAAAGTTGAACGTGTCGTCGGCGCTGGATGCGACTCCTGCTCGGTTGTCGGCGTCGAGCTCTGACGGAAACGGCCTCTCTCTGGCCTCTGATCCCACTGGCACTGTCAACTTTCTGGACATGGAGAACAACCTGCAGGGAGACTCTGGAAGAGGTTACTACATCGAAATGTCCATCGGTACTCCTGGACAAACGGTAATATTGTCGTCATTATCAGTTAAAGAATAAGCACTGTTTTGAAAATCGAGTAATCGGTCTGAGTGAGTTGTTTTATACAATTAAAGAACAAGCTGTCTCATTTCGTTTTCTTAAATGTGAATCTGTTCTGGTTCCTTTTGCTTTTGACATATTAATCTAATTGTTTTGTAGACAGAACTACACTTAAACGAACATGTCGTCAGATGGACATTTTACACAATTGTCAGCTTTCCTTGGACAGAACTAAATGATCCATCGGTTTGACTGGGTTCAATCAATCAAACTGTGATTCCCCTGATGTTGTGGTTCCTTTGCTCCTGTATAACACATTTGGTTCGTTCACTATAACTGTTTTCAAAGGAAACAATTTAAGATTGAATAATAGATGGGATTTTATGGGAATATGAATTCTACAGGTTTGACAACGTGCTTATTCAGTGTTTTATTTTTTACATTAATCTATCAAACTGGCATTCTATGCACCATTGTTTGTCCTCGTGTGCAAAGGGTCATGTGTTTGATTCACTGACTGATGTGTCTGCTTCTGGTGTGTCTGCTGTGTGAGAAGCACCATGTGATCCACTGATGGTGGCTCGTGTGACCGATGCCTGAACGTGAGAGTAACTCGATTGTGGTGAATTTATCAGGATAATGAATTGAAATTATCATATTTATTTGTCTTGATCTGGTTTTTAAAAAAATATGTATCCTTAGTATGTTTTTGAAACTTAACTGCAATTTGTAACGGTTTTGGTAGTGTAACAACATTTCTTGTAACATTAGTTCACCTGTTTTTTTTTACTCTGTTTCTCTAAGCTTTCAGGAACTGTGCACATATATGTATGTATGAAAGCAAACAAAATGAATGTAGAGCACGCTCAGAAGGGCTTCTCTGTTTACATTTTTACATACTATGGACAGGATAATCCCACTCATAGTCTCATCCCTATTCATGACAGGACCTTGGTTACCTGTCCATCCAGGATGGGAAGATAGGACTGGCCTACCCTACCGCACTGTCACTATTATTTTAAAATAAAATCAACTATTTGTTTTCAGGGCTCTCTAAGAGACCACAGTATCACTGCTGTGGGGAGTTGTCTCAAGTCTGCTCACATGCACTTACTCATATGATGCTGCTAGTGAGGACCAGTGTTTCTTACCAGGCAGCTGACAGGGATTATGAGCCTCCCTGGGAGCAAAGAGCAGCCCCACTACTGTAGCCCAGGTGCAGACATATTTACTGCTCAGCTGTGTTCCTCTTAGTTTAAACTAAAATATGTCTATGTAATTTCTTGTCATTGTTTCATATTGCTCATTATATAAAGTGCCTAACAAGTTCATATTAATGATTAAGGAGGACTAAATGGCCCCAGAAGAGCTGGAAGAGGGAATTCATCTGTCACTATTAAAAATTCATGATGCTTTTGGGTGTTGTAGGTTTAAGGCTGTGCTCTGCCGTTGTGTTGTAAATACTGTAGATGAGTTTGGAATGAAGCTTAAACAAACCATTAGTGAATTATCCCTTTAGTATCTAAATATATTGACTCTTTGTTCTCAGGCTTTTCAACCAAAAGAGATTAGAGTTTTAAAGGCTCTTGGTGGCACAGCTCAGTTTCCAGGCTCACTGAGACTTATCAGTGCAGCCTGACATGTCACTTCCTTGTGTTAACCTCCTGGAGGATAATCTAGCAGAACTTGCCAGAGTACAATTCCCTCACAACCAGCCTTTGTTGTACTTACATTGAGATCGCTGTTGTTGTGGCACACCACACAGGAGGAAATTCCGTTGATTTCATGTTTGTTTAGACTACAATTGATTCACATGTATTAACAAAGTATTTCCAGAGAAAGTGGTTGTGTTATCTAGTA
The DNA here is from genome assembly GCA_016785285.1 of Brachirus orientalis. Classification (NCBI taxonomy): domain Eukaryota; kingdom Metazoa; phylum Chordata; class Actinopteri; order Pleuronectiformes; family Soleidae; genus Brachirus; species Brachirus orientalis. The sequence continues at coordinate 705,358 of JAFBJR010000147.1, read as the reverse complement.
CAGTGGCTCTCAAACCAAGTTTATATACCAAGTACCACCTGAAAAAAATATTGAGCACTCCAGTACCATTATCGCCAACGTTAAAATACAGTGGTGTAAACAGGCCAAGCAAAGTCAGCTACAGACTTTGCACAGAAGGCAGATTTAATTCCAATAAGATTATTTGGTCTCTCATCATCCTCACATATACTTTAGACAATGGTATAGTCAAATTAGATTAAGATGGAGTGAGAGATAAGGTAACTTTAATTATTTAATTTATTAGTATTTTTGTTATTTGTTTCATTTTCCTCAGCGCCACTCCAATCACATAAGCTAGTATATACAGTAGAACAGTATTTATGATTTTTCTCCAAGTACCTCCAGAGGAAGCTCACATACACCACAGTTTTAGAAGCATGGATCTTGTAGAACTCAATCATTAGATTCTGTGTTACCTAATTAATCACAACTATAAGCAGTTTCCCACAGCCCTATTTCATAGGAGTAACAATTGTATTACCATCCAGATCACCACCATAATCTGATAATTTCTCCCTTAGACAAGAACCTGGGTTCCTAGTAGTTGTTCATCACAGTCCATGCTTTACTTTGAGTCCATCTTAGTGAGTTAAAACAAACATGTCCAAAAACGAAACCATCTTGGCAGAGGTACTTAACGTCATTGGGCAGATGTATGCAAGCACGTCATGATACTATTATCTGACTCATGAGTAATCTTTAGGAAATTAAGTTATTACATTACTTTAAATATATGAATTTACTACAATATGCAATCTAGCATTTGTTATCAATTTTAAACTATATTAGTAGAAGTAGAAGCAGGAGAGGATCATTTCAGAAAATAGGTATGGTGTGTAACAATTAAACCAATCATTTATTTAAATACAATTTTGTGATTTGCACATATTATAACTGTGTGTATACTGTAATGTCATTAGTATTCTGCTCTCAGTTTCAGAATTGTTACACCCTATTCATAACCTATATGGGCTCCATTAAGCTTTTATTGTTTTTATAGTTGTTACTGTGTGTGTGTGTGTGTGTGTGTGTGTGTGTGTGTGTGTGTACGACCGTGTGATGAAAATTTGGGCCCCAACAGAGCACCATCTGTTGATTCCTCACTTTTCACAGCAGGTGATTTAACACATCATAGCAGGGGAAGCTCAGGTGCAGCCAGTGACACGGCCGATGACTCCGTTCCCTGAAGTTTCCCACTAAGCTAGTGTACTTGCACACATACATTCCCAGCGATACACCTGTAACCATCTGGAACAGTTCACCAATATGGAGAGCAGTTGTTACTAATTATCAGTGTCATTATACACACATGTTTCTTTTCCTCAGTAGCACTTGTTATAAAAAGAGCTGTGGTCTATTGACTGTGTGTCATATGACTGTCTCTACACAGCAGGAAGAGACTCAATAAGGAACGAATCAGTAGGGTTTTTTGTGTGTATTACATATTTTGAAGAAAACGTGTCGCAGTCTGTGTTCAATTTTAAAATTTTGTATGAAATTCTTTCTGCTCTCACAGAATACAGTTAGCTAGTTAGATGATACTGAAAATATGAGTCGTAGAGAGAGTGACACCACTTTTATAGCTTCTCTGGAAATGTTTAAATTGCTCTAAATGGAGAAAAAGTGTTACATTTCCTCACACTAATATTCTAGCATAAGCAGTGCCAAAATGACCTGTAACTCATTGCTATTAAGTGGTGCCCCCTATATTAGTTTAACTAAATGATAATGTGATTACAGGGCCAAGGTGTTAAATGAGGCAATATTCAAATGAGCCACTAATTGCCACATCTGTTATTATGTGGCACAGAGAGGCTGAGGTGTCGGTTGGCAAGCCTCAAATCGGCTAATTGGTACAAACAGGTAGCAGATGCACATTGCTGCCATGGAGCCACTGCCAATTAGACAGTGAACGCTCAACTGCAGGCTGGCGCAGCAGTGGGCGACGAGATTTGCCTGAGGCACCGGTGGCAAGCAGGAGGAGGATAGTGTGGCTAGAACGGATCAGCAGCGTGGGAATAAGAAATGCCCCTGCTCCCTCTCCTTCACCACGATGTCCCACAGTTTTCTAAAATGGCCTGTTAGGCCAGCTCAGGTCTTGTGTGACTAGACTAACGCCATCTACAAGATGGTGGAGGGGTTTTAGGAGGCACAGTCACAGTGATTGGACCAGTGCCAGTCCAATGAGGAGGAACTGATAAGTCCACATCTTCCACGCAGATCAACAGTGGCTTCCTGTACAAGACTTAATGGATTGATGGTTACAGAAGTGCTTCATAATGACTTTATGCACTCGTAAGCATGACAATGATGGCTGATGGCCATAAGGAATTATGGTCATTTGGGTTGGAAAACAGTGCAGTGTAATAATGAACAGACTTTCGTTAGTCATGGTTTATGTGTGATTAAGTTTAAGGCTTAAGAAACAAAGTTTAAGGGAGTTGTTTTGTTAAGGATAACTTCTTTGTCCACCATACTTGTTTTACACCAAACTCGTTTTCCTGCTGTTCTGGTCTGTCACAAAGCAAAATGCAGCCCCAGACAAATGGGGATTAACTGTTGCAGTAACTTTGCATTCCTGAGCAGCTCAGCATAATAAATCATTTCCAAGTATTTTCATACACTGTGTCATGTGATGTGGGTGAAAAGCCACTGTATAGACCTCTTTGTTGTTGAGTTGTGAAGAGGCTGCATGAAGTTGGGTTTATGACCTCATCACGGCGACAAGTGCCTGCTCATGAGTGCCAGTGTGGCTACTGCTCAGCTACGGAGGTGACAGAAATCTGCAGGCTCATTAAATCCTAGTCGCTGATGTGATGCCTGGAAGACAAAATGATCTCAACTGTTGTGGGCTGGTGCCCACTGTGCACGTGACACATACCAGTTGTGTCCAAAGTCAAAGGCAATCATGTTTGTTTTGTATATCACACATTAGAGAGTAATTATAACGGGAGGTGCAGAATGATTTGAGCTCATTTGCAAAGCTGTTTACATCTATTTGTTTCAGTACTTATATTACTACATTTGACTCAAATATTTGGGACATAGAAAAGCTCCGCATTGTCCCGTGAGTAAAGACAGACCGGAACATTCCTAAAACAATTCACACAGCAATGTAATAATTCCACACAGCAGACATTTTAGTTGCTTGTAGATTTTGCAAAACACATACAGCACAATACAACTGATATGTAATATCTTTCAAATCACAAAAAATCTGTTTTCATGTATTTTGTTGTTTTTGTGTCATATCTGTCTTTAGATAAATTTACTTTTTGTGTTGCCATGTTTGTCTTTAAGACACTGTAAAAAAAAAATCTTTTCACTGCTTTATTGTATAATAAACAAAAAGTTAAAAATTTTTAAACATGAAAGTCTGCTCACTTAAATAACCCACGGGCTTCATCGGATATACAGGATTTTCAACTAACAGCTGTTATTTTCTTTCTTTTTTATTGCATTGTGACTTAGAAGCTCTGAAAATGTGGGTGTGGCTGCAATAGATACCTGTAGTCATTGTTAAAGCAAACATGTCCTTTTGTTTTCCAGCTAAACATCCTGGTGGATACAGGCAGCAGTAACTTTGCTGTGGCTGCGGCGGCACACCCTTTCATTACTCACTACTTCAACACTGCACTGTGAGTGATCTTATGCACATACTCTTGGAAATGTGATGGCAAAGGTGTCTTCCTCATCTGCTCTCCATCGCCCATGATATGTTGTGACATAAACAGAATTTATTTGGGAATGTTAGCAGAGATTGTTCACTGTTCACAGAAAAAATAAATGTGCCACTTTCTCTACGCTCATGAGTGATTTATAAAACCTGAAAGGTTTACCTGTGTCCTTTTCAGCGTTTACTCTCATTATTTATTTGATGTAGTTCCGTGGAGCTTTTTTATAAACTCACCACAAGTCTTTGTAACTATTCCCACTTCTTGGCTTCTCCATTTGTGTTTAGCTCTAGTACATACCAGTCAGTGGGTCGGACTGTGGCTGTCAGGTACACCCAGGGCAACTGGGAAGGTGAACTGGGAATCGACCGTGTCTCCATCCCCAAAGGCCCAAATGGGTCCATGATCATCAACATAGCTGCCATCCTGTCGTCTGATGGCTTCTTCCTTCCTAGGATCAACTGGCAAGGCATCTTGGGACTGGCCTATCCCATGCTGGCACGGGTAATCCTAAAATTAAATTTAAGATTGCTCAAAACAGAAAACGTGAAATGCATTTGAAATGAATAAGAACAATATGAGTATAAAGCTGTGGCTAGGGGACTGATTCGTAGAATAGAAACAATGACGTTGAATGTGGAACAGGACTTTTTTTCCTTTCATTTACTCTATATGTGAAATTATAACATGGTCTTAATGGTAAGTAACTACACAAAAAGGACAATTCATAAATAAGAACTGCTTTTATTCTGTGCATGAAGCATGCTTTTTTATTTTCTACATCATACTTTTAATTCCTTGTAAGAAAAAAGAATGTGACTCATCTTAACTTGATGGGGTAATGCAGAGTGTACAGAAGGGAAACTTATTTCCTTGATAATATCAGATGTTAGGAAGTTAGTGGAACAGCACTGCCCAGCTTTTTAAACCCTGAATATCTTTTCCAAATAAGATCTTATTTGTAGTCATGAACATTTCACATGACAACAGAAGTTCTATTTATTATTATTTTCTACTGCAAAGGGTGTGTGTGACACTTTTGTCCCCCAGTCTGTCTTTTTACTTTTGTAGCTCTAATGTCCTGGGTAAATTTTTATCCTCATTTTCACTGCAATAATATTTTATGAGTTAACCACTTAACATTTTCAGGAGACACACAAGGCATGACAGTGGAGTATGCTCTCAGGACAAGACCCAAGTTCTTCTCTCAGTGTCAGCTTTCTTTAATGCGATAATTTAGTGTTGATAGGACAAGAGTGACGGCAGTGTAAACTGGTACAATGCATCCTTTGATTCTGTGCTGACTCCAGCATCCTTTTGGGAAGAAGTGGCAGCCTATTAAAGGGTCAGAAATGCTCACACTGACGACCTTCTGCTGCTGGCTGTCCCGTAAATGTTCAGGTACAGCTCGCCTAAAGGGCTGTTTGCTATTCTGGATGTAACAGAAACACTGACATAAAAAAACAGTTTTTAAAAACAGGAGATCATCCTTTAGTCAAGGGGTCAGTGTTTCTCACCTACTATTCTATGTACAGTACTGTGCAAAAGTCTGAGGCCACCATTAGATTTGTTTCACAATCCTATAATGACCATACAGTATAAACAGTTTTTCATCAGTTCGTTGGAACACATCCTTAAAATATGGGAAACAAGTGGACCATGTCAGGTTCTCAAAAATTTATGATAAATGATTGATAGTATTATTGAGGATTTAATGTTAATTTATAGGTAACATTTACATTTAGTCACTATTAAATTTTATGTCATGACTGAGCAGGTGAGGCAGAAGAATTACACAGCATAAGTTTAGTATGCACAAACAAAACAAAGAATATGCATACCATGCATAGAGTATGCACATGCAAAACTTACTCACTCGCTCATTCATTCATCTTCTACCACTTTATCCTCCACATGAGGGTCATGGGCGGTGCTGGTGCCAATCCCAGCTGACAGGTGGCGTACATCCTGGACAGGTCACCACGCTAACCACTATATCAATTGTGTGGCCCCCACATGCAATTGGAACAGCAGTGTTGTGGTAATTACTCAGAAAGGGCAAAAGAGGTGGCGCTGTGGAAGTTAAATATTCTTCTGAACTACAGATGGGACTTGTATACACTATATCCATTAACATAAGAGCCATTAAGGTCATTAAAGGTAAAAAAAAAAAAATTAAAATAATAGTGGTGCATTCCTAAGTTTGGGAACGGCTGAAATCGGACTTTATAAAAATTCACATCTGGCATTTTATAAAACACTTCTTTCTCCATATCTTTGTGACGGATCTTTTTCTTTCTAAACTGGAAAGGTTTTTATATGCCCAAAAAAAATGGAAATGTTCGAAGCCCAGAGCTCAAATCGAATAAAAAGTTAATGACTACATATTTCCTCTTCTCTCACGATCAGCCCGACTCATCTGTGGAGCCCTTCTTTAACTCTGTGGTGCAACAGCTGGGAATTCCTGACATCTTTTCCCTCCAGATGTGCGGTGCTGGACTGTCAGCCACCAACACAGAAGACCCTGCAGGCGGCAGTCTTGTGAGTAGTACAGAGGGAGGAGTTGGGTCATATGAATACAGTGTATCAACTGCTTCGGTTGTACTGTTTGCTCAAAGGCAAACAGTACAACCGTAAAAATTCATTTTTTAAATATCTTGGCCAAGAAGTTGATGATTATTGGTGGTAATACATATTTGGGATTTTTTTTTTTAAAACAATTTTTCTCAGATCTGATCACAGAAACTACTTTCGGAGGTGGTTTGAGGAAACATTTGTCCACATTCATGTGTTGCATGAATGCAGACTGTCGTCAGGACGGATTAGAGATCACCTCCTCAGCTGACATCATGTGACCTGTGGTAGTTTAGTGTTAGAACTAATAGGCGAACATACCTTAATGTATTTGCCACCACTTCCACAGTATTAACATTGATTGCCATATGATTTCTTTATTTTAATGGTTTGAATTTATTTGACATTAGTAGAGCTTTGATTAGCACTAACTCAGTCATGACGTCAGTTTGTATTTGTATAAAGGCTTGGGTAGCTACATCCAAACACTTTGTCCCAGGAGACAAATCTGGAATACATTTTAATACCAGGTGTGAACAGTTGTACTTAGTGCTATCAACATGTGATTGCATCAATAAAGGCGGATATTAATACTAGGTATGAATGGAGTCTGTGACTGCTTTCTCCAGAGCAAAGACCACTCTTATTCTCAGACTAAATAAACTAGTGGTTCAGACAGATGGGCTTGGTGTATTTAAGTAATATATAATATATAGCTGGTATCTTCCTTGTCTGTGTTTTTTTTCCACTGAAGGCACAGCCAAGTCAGAATGCCACTAATCATGCTCAGATAATATCCTGCCAAGAGCAGGACTCTGTCACTGGAACGTGGACAGTCTCAAAGCTTTGCTCCATGCATCACCATCACATTGATCCACTGATGCAGACAGATGGATAACAGCGTGTGTGTATTTATATATTCAGTGTTCCTCTGCTCACACTTGACCCACAAATGAGTGATATTTTTGTTCCTCCTCAGATTATGGGAGGGGCTGAACCGACTCTGTACCAAGGGTCAGTATGGTACACTCCTATATTAGAGAAGTGGTACTACCAAGTGGAGGTGTTAAAGCTGGAGGTTGGAGACCAGAATCTGGACCTTGACTGCAGAGAGGTACGTTTCAAACTCTTGTTTCTTATCTCAGACTGTTAGAATTATTCTCCAACATTCAAAAATGAATGCAGTATTTTATTCTATAAAATAAATACCGTTATTATTGATGAGCTGATGGTCAATACTGTGCTGTATCTTTTATTCAAAGAATCTGCAGTACTGTGAGGAATTGCTAGCCAGTTTGTCATTTTCAAAAAGAGCTTCCTCACTTCTTTTTGTTCAAGGACTTCTATAGGAGCCTTCTGAGCTGAAAACTCTACTGCACTTCACTCTTTCTCCCTTTCTTTCAGTATAACATGGACAAAGCTATAGTTGACAGTGGAACAACACTCCTGCGACTTCCTGTCACTGTCTTCAATGCGGTGGTAAAAGCCATCACACGCAGCTCACTGGTACGCTGATGTCTCTCCACAGACAATGACGAAACATGTTGTCAGAGCAAAGAGATGCAGAGGAGGATAGCGCACACTCTCTGTTCAAGGACGTAGTTGCTTGGAGAGGAAAGATCAGGAGTTTTACTGCTGTAGAACAGTGTGTGTTTGTGTACCTGTGCATTTTTTCATTTTTCATCCCATTTCACAAAATGTTCACCTTTTACTACAGCACACAAAGAGTGATCAAGGTTAATTTGAACATAAAAGCAATGTTTTTAATTAATGCATCCATATCTTTGCAATTAAAAATAACATTTGTTGGAAAATAACAGCAAAAACCTGTTGTGGTGCTGTACTGACCTCTCTCTCTTTGTTTCTTTCTGTGATTCAGATCCAGGATTTTTCTTCAGGTTTCTGGGATGGCACAAAGCTTGCATGCTGGATGAAGGGAGAGAACCCCTGGATATTTTTCCCAAAGCTCTCCATCTACCTGAGAGCCACAAACACCAGCCAGTCCTTCCGTATCACCATTTTGCCTCAGGTACTCACAACAGATGAACATAAACACAAAGACAAGTCATCTTTTTTTCCAGAGCTTTTAGAGACACTCACAATTACTAGTCCTCTGTAGTACTAGTCATCTCTGTTAATCTGTCATCATCATGCAGCTGTACATCCAACCCATCACTGATGTGGACGGCACACTCGACTGCTTTCGTTTTGGATTGTCACCGTCAACTAATGGCCTGATTATCGGCGCTACTGTCATGGAAGGCTTCTATGTGGTGTTCGATCGTGCCCAACAGAGAGTTGGCTTTGCACTCAGCACCTGTGCAGGTACAGGATCACACAAGACCATACAGAGACATTATATACTTATTACAGGGCTGGAAATACTGCAGGTAACACTGGTGTGTATGTTAATTGACTACCATGATAATTCTTGAATAGGATTTTATAATGTTTGTAACTTTTGTGCTACATTAAAGTCTGTGATCTTGGTGTGCTATACCAAATGTGTGTGATTGCATAAGGTGTTGAACTTCACACACATGCAAGTAGAAAACCTTGCACAAGGAGGGCCTTGTTGAAATAATAAAATCATGCTAATTAAGGAGCAGTAAGTAGTCGAGTTTAACAGCTTTATGTTCTTCCACCTTATAGGCATGTTTACAAACTACTGTGGTGTGCAAAACATTTGAATTCTCCTCTTGTTGTTTATATGGGCTTGGTATATAGTTTTCAGTGTTGCAGTTTCTTTATGAAACTGTTGTTTACACTTCAAGAAGTAAATAAGGTACTCTTTTATTAATTGCCAACTTATAAAGGAGCAAGCTGTGCAATGAGCAATCACCATTACCTTTTTTCTCTTTTATAAAAGATCACTTTTGTTCTGTATTAAGCAAACATACTTCTACGTTGAAGGTTAAGGCTACAGGCTTGCGACAGTAGGGTTGCTGGCTGTAATGAGCTGAGTTTCACTGGTAGAAGAGAGAAAACTCAACTAGCTGCCACTTCAAACTTCATTTCTTTAAATCGCTATCTTTTCGTTCATAGGTCAACTGTTTTTAAACTTTTGAAGGTCAAGTTATTTAACCTGTAACCTAAGATGATTCAAATTTAGCTCTTATATCTCAAATCTGATGAGATGGATTGTGGTTGATTATTCTTGATTTTTTGCATCAATGTTTACATGGCTTTATTTTTATACACAGTATTTACTTATTTTTCTACTACTCTTCCACCCATCTTGCATTTTTCTGCAGTTAGAGGTGGAGAGGCTCTGTCGGAGATAGCGGGACCTTTCTCAGCATCAGATGTGGCGGCCGACTGCTCCAGCGGACTTGAGAAGGAGCCCTTTCTGTGGGTCATCTCCTACACCTTGATGGCAGTCTGCGGTGTGGTCCTCATCATCCTATTGCTGCTGCTGGTCCTTCCCTGTCACCGTAGAGACCACTTTGGAGAGATTACGGACGAGTCCTCACTAGTCCGTCACCGTATCAAGTGACTGAGAGGGACTGGACGGGTGAATGGGATGAAGGGGCAGGGACACAGTGAGCAGAGCCCGTCCACAGCAGTGGAGAAGAGGGTGAGCCTGCACGGACCCATAACACATGGCACTGAACGTCTGACTCAGTGAGGACTGAACTCATCAGCCTGGCCTTAAATAGATCAACTGTCTCTTAAAGGGAAAGTCCACCCTAAAAACACTGTCTGTGTAGTTAATATTACAGGTTCCTGTTTCCTTCTTACTCTCAAGGAGAGTTCATATTGACAGCTAATGTCATATGTAGATAACGTGACATGGAGAAAGACATCCAGCATAGAAGAAGAGCAGGTTAAAGATCATAATGCCATGAAGCTACAGGACAGCAATTAGTTACCGTATGTTATGGCTGGCTGCTCACAGTATTAGTTTTTCCAGTGACATGCCAAAAATCTGGGTGAAGTATGAGAGGTCGCTCAAGTCAAGTTCAGGCTTGGCTGAACACAAAGGTGTCCTGGGAAATGAAGGTGATCACTAACACAAACAGGAAGGTGAACAAATCTATGAAACACTTTATGATGCAGGGCAGTTTATCTACAGAATATCTAAAGGTAAGTTGTCTTCCTTAAGGACAATCAAATGACTGACTGTGGATTGGCAGTGCTTAAAACTGAACAAGTGAAACGCTGTTGCTGACATTTTCCAGTGTTAATCATTTCAAAGAGCATATGAGACCTTTAACTGTGCCTTTACAGCAGAGTGTTAGTTATCAACAGATCTTTCTTTTAGCTTTTTTTTTTATTTTTATTTTTTCAAAGATCTAATGACAGCTCTTTGTTTCTACTACCTTCTTGTATGTTGAATTAACCTCCAGTCAAAATAATGTCTGTGTTTGTTAAAGTTATGGCATGAAGGTGCTTAGTCAGTCACTGTTCACAGGAAGTTTACTGTGTAGTCTATAGTGCCTTTAGGTCTCTGTTCAGTGCTAAACAGCTTTATGAACAGTTTGAGACTTACTCTGCTGAAATGCACTTTTCTCTTAGGTTAATCAAAAGTGTAATAATACAAATTTGATTGTATTTTTCGGAATCGTCTCATTTTAAATATCTAGATATTCAAAAGGTGCATATTTGTACATCACATTTTATACAAATCAAAATTAGGAGCCAAAAGATTTTTTGAAACCAGGAAAAAAAACTACACAGTTTTCTGTTAACTAATAAGCTAGAGGTATCATGCAATAAGAAGTTATAGTCTCTTGACACTAGTAACACATTCATAGTATTGTAGAAGTCAGTGATACAGGGTCATGAAATATGCTGAGACCACAGACTGTGCCGCACAATCATTCTGAAGCAATCTGTGCCTTTGAACTGAGAATCCTGTGATTTGAACTACATAAACGTGAGTTGGAAAATTGCCATAGTGAAGGTACACTTGAATCTTCGAATGTTTGCTTATTTATATTAAAATGTATTTTCTGTGTTAAATTTGTGCTGTAAATAAAAACTGACCAAATCATGATGTTTTCAGATGTGCAGTGATTCTCAGGACCAAACCATTCTTCAGTGAGAACAAGCCTGATGTAGTTTGTGGGTGACATCTTATGTTGACGTGTGGGATCTCCATTGACTGACAAATACACCATGAAAAAAATGGCAGGGAACTTTTACAGTTGTTTTATAAATGACAAAGTCCTAAAAAACATAATATCAAAAAATATATATATAATTTGAAAACATGGGATGAAACCAAAGTCTTCATCAACTGATGTAAACTATGAAGGTGCAGGCGAATGGTGAATAAATTATATTGGTGATACAGATATTGATATGATATTAAAAAATGTGCCTGCATTGTTAAACATTGTAAACAAACATTTCAAGCAGCTCTGGTCCCATCATTCATCTTGATGCTTCTGTAAACAGAAAAACAAAGAAACTGTATTTCACTGCTTGCAATGAATGTTTCCATGTCTTACAACCAAATAAAATATCCTAGTGAGCACTAACCCACCCTAACCCTAACCCTTAATGTTAATTTGCAAACCTTTAACATATTAAAATCATTTGTCATTATACTTCCAAGAGGAAAAGGAGCTGGGCTTGTAACCAGAAGGTCACTGTTCAATCCCTCATTGCTCCCCAGGTGCAGAAAAGTGCTGCCCACTGCTCCGGCACCTGGCTTATGTGTGTTCAATACTGGTGTGTAATAACAGTGGGTTAAATCTAGAGGTCAAATTCACTATCACTAATTGGTTTGTGAGCAAAAAATTACAAATATACCATATATTTTCATATATTACATATATAAAACACTATTTTCACCTTCATCTGCAGGTGGATCCAGTCCAGAAAAAAATGATGTTTCCAAAAACAGCTGGTTTGTTCTTCTCGGCACAGTGTTCCTTCCAAATAATGTCCCCTTCCAGCCACCATAGGCCATCTTTCAGGGACACCAGAGGGCCGCCACTGTCAGTCTAAAAATTTGTTTTTAGTTTTAATTTAGCTTTATTTATTTTGCACAATTAGAAGAGGCACCAAAAATGGTGAAATTAAGAAACAACATGCAGTGCAGGGAGGCAAAATTAAAAAAAAAAAGAGTTCAGCGCGTCTATCAGTTTGAAGACCAGTGTGTATAATATGTAGGTGAAATTATTTTCAATTGTTGCTTTTCATTACCCAAGAATAAGCCTTTTAGATTCATATCAGGAGATCAGCTCCATGGAGGCTGCAATTTTGGACCACCATGTTTCTACAGTAGCCCACAAAGGACAAGGTTAAAATCTTTTGAGTGTTGATGCAACTGAAGGCTACATAGATTCTGTAAAATACTTGTAAGGGAAGGGTGAGGTGACTGGCTGCAACAGATGGAAAGGACGACGGATGGAAATTAGCATTGTGCTAAATCTGGTGCAGCCATCTTTTAATGTAACTGCACATTGTCCAAATAAATAAACATGCAACTTCATCAGTAACTGAATTTCACACTCTGTACTTTTAATTTTATAACACTCGTCAGTTCTCACATTCAGTATCTAAGGCTGTACAACTGTCTCTTTGTCTTCTTTGGTTAATTTTAGACACATAATATTAGTCATTCAGTTTAAAAGTATGTTGGGTCATTGAACAGTTTTCTCTGTGCTCTAACTTCATGGTTTGTTGGTAGTTACAAAGCGGAAGTGTTTATTTAAACTGTGTAGAGGACATAGTACAGGTCTTGTTTAAATATGCCTCAAAGCAAGTTACACAGGAGCATTAAAATGTTTTGAATCTTTTCACAAACAGGAACTGATCTGGTTGAGCAAGAAAACCTGAGTTATACCAGAAAATATGTTGTCAGAATGACACTGTTACTGCTTATGTGAACACTAATTTCTTTCAATATGTTTTTGTTTGCAGTTAATACCAAATCAAATCAGCCCTTAAGGCTGGACACCAATGTGGGAGCAATCACAAAATGTCATGTCATGTGACAACATGTGAGCGTGTATAATGGCTCTAACTTTTTGAAAAAGGCTTGATCTGTGCTGCTTGGGTTTCAGTGTAATTTAAGTTTGTCTTACGTGGCACATGTTTGTTCCGGCCTCTATCTCTCTGGCACAGAACATGTCCGGTGATATCTTGCCGTTGTATGCAGTGGAGCTGTTGCACTCTGCAACATCTATGAGAGAGACCTGAGCCTCCATCAGGTGTGCAGAGGCCGAGTCTGGCAAAGAGACACAACAGACAGACAGATATAATTATATTTACACAGCAAGCTCTGCCGACATGACTAGTGACTCAAATATTAGGAATTATTAGAAACTGAATTGGCTGCTACCTTCTTGACTTCGGTGCTGGCGCCCTCTACAACTATTATTTTTAAACGTTTATTTATATTTATTTATTTTGCTCAATGAAGAAAATTTATATCTAGATCTACTGTGGCAAAATATTACAGTATATAAATTTCACCACAGACGAAACTAAATGACTAATTTGAATGCATACAAAGAAGTGGATCCTCTTTATATATATAAATATATATATATGTATATATATATATAATATATATATGTATATACATATATATATATTTATATATATAAAGAGGATCCACTTCTTTGTATGCATTCAAAACTTTCACTTTAAAATGTAAAACACAGGCTCTGTACATATACTATGAAAACCAAACAGGTTTCATCTTAAAGTTATTCACTTATACAGATACTTATCTTTCTGGCCCTTCAAAAGCCAATAAAGGCAGAATTACAAACGTATACCCTTTGGTGCCCTCCAGTGGTAGTACTGTGGTAATTCTTTTCCACCCCAGTCACTTTTGTTCACAGGTGCCTGCAGCTGTCTCACCTCCGCTTGCTGTGCGAACAAGTCGTGTTATCCAGCCTTTTTGAGGAGCAGTGAAGCTTAGACCAACATCTGGGAGGCAGACGGCACCGATGTTTCTGGAGCCTACCAAAGAAAACCAAATGGCTGCTGTCTGAGGTTTGAGGCTCAAGTATTCGTACAGTGCATGTATACATTTAATCAATCACAGAATAAGGCCCATTTAAAAAAAAGAAAATTCTGCTTTCTTCAGGCTTTTCTTCAGTTTTTATTGCCCGATTATTGTCTTTCTTATTACTGTCTGCTTAAATAAATTTAGGCTTGAATTGAATTTTATTCTTTCTTATCTTTAAAAATTCTACTCCTACATTAACATTGTCTAATGGGTCTTCACACTGCTCTTTGTTTCTTATTTGCCTTAGATGTAAAGATGAGATTAAATGACATTTCTATTTTATTAATGTCACACCAGGGAAATCCACTTGTTATGGATGCAGAAAAGGTTCAGCAGGATAAACGAGAGATATCAAATTCAGAATGACATATGAATAGAATAGGCAGTTGAAAAAAAAAAAAAAGAATACAAAAATACAAATACAAACTTGAAATAGCATATGCGATGAAATAAGATCAATGCCCTTTCACTAAGGAAAGTGGCTTTAAAATGTCGAGGAGCACATGATTGTTGCGCTGATGAATTTCAGAGTTTTACACCAATGCAATGGGAAAAAATGTATGAGTGAGATAAAAATAAATAAATAAATTGCTCAAAATAGTGCAAACATACGGGTGAGTCTTTTGACAGTGTTGAAGGAAAGTGCAACATTGTGACAATGTTCTCTAGTAGTCTGCAAAGCATTTTGAAAACCATTTGTTTTTTCGTTAGTAGTATTAATTCTAGTTGTACTGTAGGTGTCCCCCTATAAAATGACAAAAGGGGAGGCTTCATCAAACCACAATTAATTATTATCGAGGACGAGCTCTGGTCAAGTGTCTGTCATTATTGTTCATTTGGTAAAAGTATGGGAAAAAGCACCTGTGAGGTCAAGAGCTTTGGTGAGCCTCATCAGAGCGATGTCATTTGTGCGAGTGAGGCGGTTGAAGCCCTCATGGGCAATAACGTGACTCACAGTGTGGGCAGGGTTGAACAGTGAGCCTAATGGATCCACTATCCCAGCATACACTGCCCAGTCTCCTGGATTAGAGTCCCTGATTGGTGGAAGAAGTAGACAGACAGAAGACTCAGGCTACATCACGTCAACAACTACTGCTTTCACAATAAAAGTGTGTTAAGGCCTAACCTGGCCACACAGTGTGCTGCAGTCACTATCCAGTAGGGGGAGATGATGGCTCCTCCACAGCGGTGAGAGCCAGAAACCTGCAGACTGACATGCCAGGGCCACGACCCGAGGGAGGCCTGCTGGCCCCGTGAGGCGCCGCTGGAATTCAGTCCAATCCCACAGTCTGAGGATAAAACTGGCATTACTAAGGAGCCATTTCAGTGCAAATAAATACATTGTGAAGAGGGAGAGTGAATGTACAGTACAGTCTTGTAATCCAGACTAAATAGTTGAAATCAGTGGACACATTGGCATGTTGTATATTGATACATGCAGTTTCCAATCAAAGCTTTTTTTCATTATAAAAATATTGTAAACCAGGAAACATCTGAATGTACATGGAAGCAGCATGGAAAGTGTTAGAAAACAACTGCATCAGCTTATTAAAAACAAAGAAAAATATTCCAGGACCTCGTCATAATTAGAAAACAATGGCTCCAAAGGAGAAAACACAACAAGAAAGGTTGAAAATCAGTTTAGGTTAACATACCAGTACAACGCAAAGTCACCACACTGTTGTTGGGACAAAATTTGCTGCAAATAGGAAAAAGGACAAATTAGCTTTTAATCGATCCAGTATTAACTTTTATTACTTGGAAACTTGTTTATTATTACCAGGATCCTCACCTGGGAACAAGCTGATGGAGAATGAATGCATCAGGGTTAAAACCAGGTTTCACTCTTAGGAATTCGTCATCAGTGTCAGTCCTGTGTTGGCCTGATTTTAAGTATGTGCCCCTGTCAAACCACATGTTCGTGAAGTACCACCTCAATTATACATTCACATGGCAGTGATTTGTTTTAGTATCCAGTGCAAGACTTTTACCTGCTGTATCCAAAGGTCTGGCAGCTCGCTCTGCCCTGCTGCTCAGTCCAGCCATGAGCACAAACACTCTTCCAACTTTTAGTTTCAGTCCAGTACATCTGCAGGAGGAAACTGGAGCCACGCAGCCTCACTGAGCACACACGGCAAACGCAAACAGTGACTCCACATTTTGTGACAAGTGGAAAGTAGGTGTGGAGGCAAGAGTCAAGTCACTTTTTCACACTTATTATCAACACTACTGACATTATACCAATGCCAATGATGAGCCTGCAGTTGCATAATCGTGAACAGCAGAGTGAAAAAAAAATACAAACACAGAGCCTTGATGTAGTTGTGATGCTCGTTTTTTGAGCTGACTACACTGTTCTATAAATGTAACAGGCATGTGAAGGATTTTATCCTCCACTTCTGCTCGGAATGGGGCATTTTACCACAGTGAGCTTCATCCTGGCCCGCTGGACAGTCCATCACTCCATCACACCACTGGGATTCCCACACACAGCTCCCATCACCACACTGCCTCCCGTGCACACAGGAGGAGGAAACTGGGAGTTCAGATGAAACACAGAAGGAAACAAAAATTACCAAAATGCAATAATATGTCTGTGTTCTTGTGTCTGTTACATCTTTAGGACATTTTTATGGCAAAAACACTAAGACAGAGTGTTTCATTTCATTTCATTTCTGAGGAACTGGTTAAATTTAGGGCCGAAATGTAAAATGTGGTTAAGGTCAGTGTGAGGCATTAACTAGTTATGGTTAAGGTTAGAGATAATTCTTGGTTTAAGCTGTCCAAATGATTGAAAGGCATTGAAGTGTCCTAGGAAGAATAGCTACACAATCGTGTGTGCAAGGTAAAGGTATTGCATTACACTCAAGAGCAGAGATTAACCTGGACTCACAGTAATAAGCGAGGAGGATTCCAGTCACCAGCAGCAGGAGCATTAGGCAGATCACAGCAACCGCAGTGAATGAAGCACACCTCTCATGTGCATCTGACAAAACACAGCACACACGGACTGGAAACTCATTTACACCAAGATTTCCCATGTGTTCATATATTATTTACAGTAAGAACTGTTTCTCGGTAGTTTTTAAATTCACTGTAATATTATTTTTGATCATATCTGTATTCAGCAACTACGTAGGTCTGAAATCATCACAGGAATACATGCTCATGACAAAGATATACTGTGGCGTGACAGGGACAGTTGCGTTAAAACCAGACTGAACTTTTAAAATAACCTGAGGAAAGAACGATCGGAGCCCACAAACCTCAGCCAAGGCCACTCTATTTTTAACATTTTGAAAGCTATACCGACATTGTTAGCAGAGTGATCAACAAATATGTCAAAAACTCAGTCCTGCAAAGAATTGCTATTTAAGAACTAATGAAAAAAACTCTGGATCCATCAAAATCTAGTCAATTCGTCCCTGGGCCATCCTCAGAACCTACATCCTCAGAAGACACTACTCTTTGAATACAAACACTCAGCTTAAAAAGAACGAACAGGTACAATAATAACACTCATATTTTAGTCATAACAAAATACTGATTGTCCTCAAGAGAACACAGTGTTGACCTTAACCTATTATCCCGAATACTATTGGTTTTAATATATCACTAACATAAAAAGTTCTATACATTTTTCTCCAAGTGCCTAAAAATAGATTTTACTTTAGACAGTTGTCACAAATGGACTAATAAATCAAATAATAAGTGTTAAATAACATTAAAACACATGTAACATGTGATCATAATTAGTAAAACTATCTATTCAAAATCTTTTAAAACTGCCAAATAAAAATGAAACCAATACGCTTTTGACATTGTAATGTAAAAGAGACTGAGCTACCTTTTTTGGGGGGGACAGAGTGGCTGATCTCAGGTGGAGGTGTTGATTCCACATGGTGAACATACTGGGGCTTCACGTCTGCCTGGCCCAGTTTCCACTCTCCATCTTCATGGATGAAACAATGACCTGAGTTCAGGTACTGTCAGAAAAGTTCGAGTGATAGTGAGAATAAATCTCTTTGAAAGAAGAGCTTTCAAATCCCTCCGGTTAAGAGCATCAGTAAAACACAATACAGTGATAACCAATAATTCAAAAAGTCATGTATGAACGCATTACTCTGTTTAAATTATTTTAACAAGTTGTACTTACCAGATTTGTGGTCATTTTCAGTATCTTTCAATTCACAACTAGAGTATAAGCTATAACATTTGTTTCTTGCAGCTCAAAGTCACAACTCACATTTGCCCTGAACTGGTTTGATAACAATAAGAGTTTGCATGATTGCCTGCGTGCTCACACCCTACACTTCATCAGCACTGGTTTGAAGTTCCCCTCCTGAGCACACAAAACACACAATGAGGACTGATACTCAGTCTAAACATCCCACAGTTGTCACACTCCAAACTGTGGGCACCGTTTAACTGGGCATTCAATGGAAAAGTACTACATCACTTGATGCACACACAGGCAAACACATTAAGCTCCAATGCGTGAGTTAATGGGTGACAGAAGATCGGTAAATAAATCTAAGACATTTAGAAATGCATGACGTTTGTCAGTCGATGAGTGACCTCAAGT
Organism: Brachirus orientalis; assembly: GCA_016785285.1. Classification (NCBI taxonomy): domain Eukaryota; kingdom Metazoa; phylum Chordata; class Actinopteri; order Pleuronectiformes; family Soleidae; genus Brachirus; species Brachirus orientalis. Next base: position 686,529 of record JAFBJR010000147.1, on the reverse strand, counting down.
CTAAATGTGTCTCTTGGTTTATATTAAGCTTCGAACTTAGCTTCAAACTAATAAAGTTTATTTAAAGGCAGCTCATACACTCATTAAGCATGTTTTCATGTAATGGCAATGGTTAATCAATTTTAACATCAATCCGATTGTGAAAAAACAACTCTGTATAACAAAAAAGTTTAATCTTTATAGAAAACATATTAAGACATTGTGGCTAGTTTAACTGTTTAGAATTCAGGGTTTTTCAATTCACAGATTGAACTTTTTCTTCAATGTTTTAAAGTGCAAAGGTTTGCGGACAGTGAGAATTCAAAAGACAATATAATTTCAACCAAATTCTGTTTTCCTGGAAGTTTTCATATCTTTAAAACAAACGAAATCGTTTATAATATTAAGCTTATTAACACCCACGTGTTTTCTCTCTGTGTATTACCAGATCACTTCCTTTAACAGATAAGAAAGTTATATAAAAAAGTGCAACTTCATGCTGGAGTTTCAACAACTGGATCAGCTCATCTTACAGAGGACGACGAATGTGCCCACTCCCTCATGTAGGCTGAAGCAGGAAACTTGTGTAGATTCTCTCAGCTCTACACCCAGGCCTGCCATCCTGGGAAGAGTCTGCTGAGGTTTTTGGGGTCCATGGCTTGTTGGATGAGCAGGTTGACCTGCCCTCCCACGCTGAGCACCGTGCCTTCCTCCACCCCCTTCAGCTTCTCCTGCAGCCGCAGTAGCACCCGCTCGGCCACCTTGTTAAAACTCTGACTGTCGCTGCAAGAGGACAAGCATTAAAGCTTCAGTCGTACAAACACACTGAGAAATGCCTCCTTGACAGACGGACAGATAGAGCTCATTGTCTTCTGCTGTACAAGACATCAGATTTTTGATTTTTGTTTCAGTGGGCCGTGACTTGCTATACTGTATGTGTCTGTCTTTAACGCAATGATACTCGTCAGGACTTTGCTTTACAATATATTTGCAGAGAACGAGCTTGTTAATCTTATCATGAGAGGCCAAAATCAGGATTGTGATAGAAATACGATAGCGCAACCCTACTAAACATCTAGGTTTATTTTCAGCATTAGAATCCATTTCCAATACCTTTATGTTTTTACTACTATGCAACTTGACATTTTCAGCCATGCAGCCGGTCATTCGACTAGATTTAATTAAATTACGCACTGCTGATTTAATGATCAGTGGGAAACTATATGAAATCATGCAGAGTCAAAACAAAAAAGATACAAAAACACACACACTTCCTCTGTAAGGTTCACCTGGATTTACGGTGGTCTATGTCATCTCCCCCTATCGTGGAGCTCAGTGTTGCATTGAGCTCCTGTTGCTCGTCGTGCTGCAAGTAGAAGGCCTTCAGAGGGTTCATGGTCCAGTCAAACAAAGGATCATACAGCAGCACCTGTTTCACACATGAAGCAGCACAAAAATAATATACCGTTTATGTAAACACACAATGGCAATGCATAACATGAGAGACTGAGGAACAGATAATAAATGTTTGTGTGTGTATATTTGTGAGTTTGCACCTCAACAATAGTCAGCAGAGCCTCCTGGGAGCTCCTCATCACCTCCATGGTCTTCTCACAACATCTGACCAAGGGAAAACAGGTAAAGTTCAGCCACTAAAGAAATCATGACACTTTCAAAATACGGATGCCACTCTGCTGTTCACAAATGTTAATTCACAGGTTTAGCTTTGTAGTCCTTTTTAATTACACAGCTGTGTTTATTTAGAGTTGAGTTGTAGTGTCACTGAAAGCAACACCAACTAAAATGTCCTGAAAATGGGGTTTTTTTACCGTGAAGTGGCAAGAATTTAAAATAGTGGCTGACTTAAAGGTAGGAAATCTAATTAAACATTTTACAAAACAATAGGGAGTGATATTAAGTACACTAGTGGTTTTTGTGCTGAAGTTTTTTATAACAAAAAGGGTATCTATGATTAAAACAAACAATGTTCTCAGGCCTGATTTCCCATTAATTTTGGTTAATAAATATTAAATGAAATATCTACTATGAGAACACAATCACAAACTCCTCCCTGACTCCTCCTCACCTTCTGAAGACTCCCTCCACTCCAGTGATGCCCATCCCATCCACAATGTCCCTGGAGAGTCTGAAGGGAACAGTTTCCGGTGTGGGGAGGATCTTCCCCTGCTCAAAGGCCACACCTGAAAGTTAAAAGCCATCTTTATATTTGGAAAATAAACATGTGAAGAATCAATATACTGTATGATAGTTAATATGATCATTAACTGTTTGAAAAGAAGATAAACTTTGATCTACTGGTGTAAAATACATCTACAAAGCCTCATGTTGCCTGAAAATAGATACATTCAATCACCGTTTGCACAGGCTCAACCTTCTTCACTCTGGAAAAAAAATAGCTGTGTTTGTATATATTACACAAACAAGAATAAAATATACCTAAATCAATGTGGACCAGCTCAGCAGTCTGCTCATCGACCAGGATGTTCTGGATGTGTCTGTCACCCAGACCCACAATGTACCCAACTGTGGACACAGAAAACAATAGTGTCTGTTTCAAAACTGAGTTCATTTATGATTTCAAACCACCCAGCATAAAATTTAGCAGATTCTTCTCATAGATTAAACCCATTTTAAAACCCCTAACAATTAACATTTGCTTGCAGACCCTTCCTTTGCATAAAAGTGCAACGACGACATTACACTTCGTGTATATCTAAGTTGGAGTTGGGCATGCTCGGATGCGCTAGCATTCACAATGTGTGCATGTTTATTGTTTGAGAAAGCAGGTCTGTAGGCATGCCTGTACTGTGCAATAGCCTTCTTCAGTTTAATATCATATTATATTTACAGTATAGTACACCACCAGAAGTGAACTCATATACCTATTGAAGAGGTTGCCACACTTCGTGTGTAAGCCAGACGTTTCTCCATCCACACTGCTGGATCCAGAAATCGCTCCATGCAGAAATACCTGAAGACCGGCCTGAAGTTCTTGCACACGTCAGTGTAGGCCTGGAGCTTCTCATCAAACCCAAGTTTCTGAGCCTCCTACATGCCATGACAGAAGATTAACAACAGAGCAGGTTTTTAGATTTGCAATCAATCATGAGAAGTGTTCTTTTTAAATTAAGAATTTCCTTAATAACAAATCTGCGGTTGTACAGGCAACTGTAGTCTATTAATAACTAATTCCACAGTAGCACAGTGAATGACTAATATGCTTGAGCAGTACCATCATCCTCTTGCGGCAGGATAAGTTGGTCCAGTCACAAGGTCGGAAACGTTTATGGGCTCCTTTATTGGGATCCACCAGAAACTCCCCGATGGGAACAGTGCCTGAACACCATTCCAACACGCCACTACGCTGCGAGAATGGCACCACCTGAGAATGGAGCACAGGTGCAATTCAAAAATGTGCGCATTGTACTGTTGATCTACGTTGAATTGTGATTTAGTGCTTCCTTTGAATGAAAAATAATGTTTTGTAGGTGAGAGAATAATGTGTGTAACCTTGTAGCGCCTGATGTTGAGCTTCCTCTTCCGGGTGTCTTTGTTGCGCTGCAGCAGCATGGAGCACATGCCGAAGACCTGCTGCATCACCGCATCCTGCCGCAGGTCATCCTGACCCTAATCACATGAGGATAATATACAGTTATAATAGCTTTTGAGAGCTTTATTATCAGTTTATCGTATACAATGCGAGTGAGTGCAAAACCTCCAGTGGTGCTTAAAACAGTACACATAAAAACAGGACACAACAAGGAAAAAACGCGCAATAAATAAAACATGACAGAAAAAAAAACTTTGCAGTTCACAGCCTGTTTTTCATGCCTATTGTACAGTTAATGTTGTACTTCTGTTGGCTTTTAACAGAAGTACTCTCTAATCCTATGTTGATTAAGTATTGGCAACCATAAACTGTTCTTCCTTGGCAGCATATGCCAGATAAACAATGTAAAGGCTGAACAGGACATGCACAAGGAGAGGCAAGAGCCTCTGCACACACATGCACAGGTTTGAGCCTCAGCTGTATTCTAAATGTTTTATGAATGTTTGTTCTTTTCAAATCAACTCTAAACTCTTAATACATGTATTTAACAGTGTAATAAAAACATTTATGATTTTCATATTTAAACAGGTTTTATTGCACATAATTTTCATCACTATTCTGTGTAGGATATACCAGTGAGTGTAACTAGTGTTTGTAATTTTGTTTTGAGTTGAGTTGAATGACACTTTTTCTCTTTTAACATTGTTAATGTACAAAAGTAAATAAAACACAAAAAAAGTGGAACACTGCCACTTCACGATGATGAAGTGTCTGAGTGGTGGATTATTAGCCTACAAGTATTTCCACAAACAGACGTGCACAGTTCTGAGGAATGTCTTCATTATGAAGGTATTTGTACAACAACATACTGTGTGTTTGTCCTGGTACAAAGACAGGATTAATTATTGCCAACAGCTTAAGTAAAATGAAAAGAAGAAAGGTTTAAAGTAAATGGGTTCCTGTCAGCACTGGTTAGAGCTTTATCTTACCTGATTGCCATCTCACAAGTTTTTTATTTTTTTGTTTAACCAAAAACACACACTTTTTTTGTATCTTTATACAGTACGTCTGCAACATACAACTTGCTTCACACATACATGTGCACACACGTACCTTTACCAGCTGTCTCCTGCTCTTGCCATCAGAGCCGACACAATCAATGATTTTGGGAAGGTTGACTCCTCCGGCCAAGTGATACTGGGGCATGAAGGATCTGATAGTCACCAGGTTGTCATAGCAACCAGTTGGATCCACCTATATAATAAACAAAAACTTTTCTCATTGTACACACACAAACAATGTGTGAAACTATTTGTCATACGTGTGTTTAAACATTGGACACTAACAGAATTATTGATTGTAGATTATACCTTCATGCACTATTAAGTAAAACCAGTGTTCAAAAAAAGGTTTGTATGTTTGTATGTGTGCTGCAATATGTCATTCAACAAAATAATCGGTCAACTAAGATGCAGAGAGCAAATTAAATTAAATAAATATTCTTTCACTTGTCAAAACAACTGCTCATATTTTGTTCTCTCTGAAATACTTTATTACCCTTTTCCCAACAAAAATTAATATGGATAATGAAAGATGACGTGTTCCAAAATTTTAACCTTCATCTCCACTGTGGGGATGACAACTTCATCCAAGTCTTTGATCTGCATGATGGGCTGATCAGCAGGGATGGGAATAGCTTCTATAGTGAAACAAGAAAAAAACAATAGGTTTACTGCATCTGCATTTCTTTGCCCAAGCATGTTCTTTGTCTTGAGTCATTATTATTCTTAAAAAAATAACTTTGTTACAATCGGGCATTCTAATTTTTCAGCTGCATTTTTTTCCCCTGAAAAACAGGCCATGCTTTGGTTACTTACTTTTCTCAGTCTTGTGTTTACTGGCATCCATGTAAGCCAGGGTGATGTAGGCATCACACAGACACTCGATCCCTCGAACCATCTTGGCTCTCTTTTTTCTGATCACATTAATGATCTTTTTGGCCACGTTTGAACGCTCCTGCTCCAGAAAAAACTCTCTTATAAAAGCAGAAGTGTGTAGCACTACAGAGGTGTCATTTAGACGGAATTTGTGGAAGGGATTTCATTTTTATTATTTACAAGACTATCAAGATTGGTATATGATAAAATGATATTAAAATTACAAGTAACAAAATGATGGTGTCTTAGTAGTTTAAGCTGTTCATGGAAAAGGTAACCGTATAATAATATAAATGTATTACATGTGTATATCTGTAAAAAGGATGATTTAATAAAAGTCCTACCAGATCAAACTGTGATTGTTGCCTTGGAGTGCTTCTTGATGGCCTGCTCCTGCTGAAGTTCTCGTCCTTATTGGCGTTCACCAGAGCAAAGATGATGAAGAGTGTGTGGTGTGGGTGCTCAATAGAAGCTTGGCAGATCAGCTGTGAAAGCAGAGAATGTTGCAAGAAAATAAATATTATCAAACACAGCACTCTAATACATGATCAGTCAAATATATTTGGTACTTCAAATCTTTAAGACATTTAGTCTGGTGTGTCACAACTTTTAGACTTTGTGTGGCATTACGTCATTGAGCACACCACTGAAGCCTGTATCCTCTGCGATACTAGTAATTTTGGTTCCCATGCGAGCAGCCAGCTGATACATGAGAGGCAGAAACTTGTAGGAAGGAATCTGCTTCACCCCTTTCTGAAACACAAAACAACAGTAGCACAATCCCATAGGTGTTTCAAGGCAATGACATTACATTTACATTTTAACCAAGTGGTGTTAATTTCCCATATGTTTGTGTGTGTCTTTACTCTGCACATGGAATATTAGAATGAACTTCTCAGAGACTCAGGTATTGATAACCAACCTTCATCATGTCATTTACAGCTCTGACATCAGCATTTTCCAGCCAGAGTGAAGCCAGGCGGAAAACCCAGGTGTCGTGCTCCTCGCCCTGCTCCAGACACTGAATGTAGTTCTCCACCGCCTTGCAAAGGAAGCGCTGTTTGTCTGACTGAAGGTTAGACAGGGCCTTCTCATCCAAGTCCACCTCTCTTTGCACCTTCACTGTGTATCTGCAAAGTCATATCAATAGGTAAAGAGAGTGAAGGATCTAAAGTTACCCTTAATGCATTCAGGAAATAAGAGTGTTTCTACTGGTACTGTATGTGCATAAGGCATAGACACAGAGAAAGGGAGGGGTGAGTGTAGGAGTCCTTTGTTGCAATCTGTAGTCTCACTATTAGATGACACTTATTCATACACACTGGACCCTCTCACTCTCTCACGCATTTTCTACCGCTTCATCCACTGAGGGTCGCGGGGGGGCGCTGTTGCCTAACTCCAGCTGACATAGGGCGAGAGGCAGGGTACACCCTGGACAGGTCACCAGTCCATCACAGGGCCACATAGAGACAGACAACCATTCACTCTCACATTCACACCTACGGGCAGAGTGTCCAATTAGCCTAATCCCCAAATCTGCATGTTTTTGGACTGTGGGAGGAAGAGAACCCGGTGTGAACCCACACACACACGGGGAGAACATGCAAACTCCTTGCAGAAGGCCCCTTGTTCCGACCGGGTTGCGAACCTGGGACCTCTTGCTGCAAAGGCAAGAGTCACACTGGACCTTTAAAATCAAATGAGAAAATATTAACAGCATTCAGACCTGTTTGAGGTCACTTTACGCTCCTTTATCAAGTCCACCTCCTCCTTGGCCTTCTCCAGCAGGGCCTGCTTGTTCTCAAACTCAGACGAGTTCATGTATTTGACGATGCTCTGGTACTGAGCATCAGAAAAGCGGGCCAGAGACAGGAAAGCCTCAGTCCGCTGACTCTGCAGCCTGGAGTCCTGCACTCCTGATTCCCGCTCAACCATGTCCACTGCCTGAGGGCACAGCACATGAGAAGCGATTAACATACAGCAGCTTCTTTTATAAAAGGAAAGTTAAGTCAAATTCAAAAACAGAGTCAGCAGAGAAAACTAAAATAGAAAATTACAAAAGAAAATAGAGTGATAATATAACACACTTAAATTACTACATGTTTTTAAGCACTCACATGATCACAACATTCAGCACACTACAGATTGATCCTAATCTGTAAATTTGGTGGCAGTGTGCAAAGGCACATGTCCTGTTGTAATAAAAATTATTCAACCCCCACTGCATTTTAGGTTGTCTGGCAAACTTTAAAATGTTTCAGGTGTTTGCAATAAAAAGCAGTTTAAATAGTTAAATAAAACTAATATTAAAAGGATTTTATTCAAATTCAACATTAACTCTGACTTTCAAAGACTACTGCAGTTTCAAAATTATTAAACTCCCTGAATAGAATTTACTCATAAGAGCACATATTAGCAATCAAATGTTGTCTCAAGGGCTTCATGAGTTCAGGTATGCTTGAGATACATCACCTCAAATACCTGGATTGTTGACAGTGACATTTGATTGCCTGTTAGAAAAGAGATCAGTGCCTTGCACAAACAAAGAATAGGGTACTACTGTAGAGATACATTTAGAAGCATAGTTCACATGTTTGCACTGTCTCCACTGACTCCAAACGACCTGCAGCAGGACTTGGTGGCAGCAGGCACTGAGGTTTCAGTTTCCATAGTAAGGCGCATACTAAACTCTGAAAGGCTCCATGCCCGGACTCCAAGACGTTCACCGCTACTGACCCAAAAGGACAAAAGTCCAAAAGTCGGCTCCAATTTGTCACAGTCGCCTGACTCGAACCCCTCTGGTGGGATTTGAAAAAGACAGTTGCAGCACGCAAACCCAAAAATATATTAGTGAACTGGAATCCTTTGCCCATGAGGAATGGGCTTATATACTTCAAGAACGCTGCTGGATGCTAGTGTTTGACTATGCATCACATTTGCAGCAAGTCATAAGGACAAACGGTGCTCTACTAAGAATTAAAGATACTTGTCATGAAGAGGTTGAATCACTTTGAAACTGCAGTAGTCATTAAAGGTGGCAGTTGTGTTGAATTTGGAGAAACCGCTTGTAATATTAGTTGTGTTGAGCTATTTAAATATTTCTTGTTTGATTTGTTTATTGCAAACATTTGCTAGTTTGGACATTTTGCCAATAAACCTAACTCGCAGTGGAGGTTGAATAATTTTTATTGAAACTGTAAACACACGCTTGCACACTAAATAAACACACGCAATAAACAATTTCATTAAATCTGCCATGGCCTCAGGAAATAAACCCTACAAGCTGCAGAAGATATAGTTACCATTTTGTCTTTTGGTATAATTCTAATTTATCTGGAGGAACAGTATATAGATTATTTATGTGTGTGTGTTAAAGAGGGCAGGTGTCCACACAGTGCCTTTCTGATGTATTCCCTCTTTCCTCAGTGGACTTATATGAACACAAATAATTTGTATGAAAATGTCACATTGAGCTGTTTCCCTGAGCAGACTGGTCTACTGAAATGACAGTTATAAATTTGATAAATTTGTCTGAGCAAGGTTATAAACATCCTCTTACCCTTTGCAGATATTTTTCCACTATGACTCCAGGACTTTCCAAGCAGGTCTCAGCGAGCCAGTTCCCACACAACCTAAGGCACTCAGTGTAAACCGGAGCTAGAGCAGGATTAAAATCCACCTAACAAATATATCACAAAACAAAGAAAGCAATGCAGTGAGGCATTCTGGATAATACTGTACATAGGTGAGAGAAAAAGCTTAATTTATTAGCATTCTGACAAGTGTGGCATCCTATTATTAAAGTAGGGTTCTAACAAATATCCATGTTTTTTCAGAGCTGCGGTGTTTGTGTCTGACCTGTTTCTCCAATTGGTTTATCATCTGTCTCAGCAGGCCTAAAGCCAGACCCTGCTCTCCCTTTGCCCAGAACACCTGGGCTTCCTCTAGTTGCCATGACGACACAGATGAAGACATCCAGGACCCTCTGCAACCATGCTGTTTCATCTGGTAGACTGCCTGCTCTGCCCTCTGTACAGGAGTCACAGCACTGTGAGGATTTGTAGAGAACCAGGGAACTAACCTAACAGCCTAAAATCTGTTTACAGATCAAGTTATGTTTACAGGGACACAAATAATCATATTTAAAGCCTGATCAGGATAAAAATGCTTCATGTAAACATGACAACCCAAATACTCTAGTCTAAAGTAGTCTAGTATAAATGCCTTTCTGATCAGGAGGGTGGGTTTATGCCAATCGTCATTCCAATCAGTTTTCATGTAAAAAGTTGTTCCAATCATAACTTTCTGCTTTCGGATATCACATGTCTGCCCTACATTTATGACAAATTTCCACTTTCGATATTGTTGGAAATGGATATAAACATGTAGGAGTGGGAGCAAAAACTAATCTGGAGGTGACACTTCTCTCATTGGAGACTTAAAAAGAAGTCTGGATTGTAGGGCAGCAAATTAAAAGCATTTTGATGTAAATGGATTGATATAAACGTCCTGCTGCCCTCTTCCCCCATTTCTCAAATACAGGAGCAGAATGAACTGCTAAGCCTGTAGCTTCATTATGAAGAACAGAGGAAACAAAAGTATTCTTTGAGGAACACAATGTTGGTCCATTTAAAAACAACAAAAACAACAAAAAACCTAATGAACAGAAACAAAAGTCACGCGAGGGAAAATAAATTTATGACGCACAACAAAGAGTTATGTGGAAGAGAAATAGAGGGCGAGCAGCATTTGTTCACAATACAGGCAGAAGTAAAGGTTATTCTTCTACCATTTTCGGAAAATTAGACAACTGCACATGTAAACATCATTTATTCTGATCAAAAAAGCTGTAAAGATAGCTACTGGGATGCTACCTGTGTATTCCCAGCCTTGTGAGCCAGCTGGCAGAGCTCCATGAGGTGGTCGGTGAGCACACTGCTGAGGTACTGGCTGCTCTCGAGGTCTTTCACCCTGGACATCAGGGTTTGCTGGGCCACAGAGCGAGCAGCCAGAATGGGCTCCACCAAAGCAAAGTCACTGTCAGCTAGTAGCTGGGAGTGCTGTTGCCACTGGCTGCACACATCCCTGAGGGTCACATCTGATAAGGGTCTAACAAATAAAATAAAATCAAATGTCAAGTATTTGAGTAGGTCTCAGGAACCACTTAGAGTGCTGTTGTCTTCACCTGGAGAAGAGCTGTTTAGCGCTCTCCAGCTCCCTGATGATCTGCAGATTCCTGAGAGCCGGGTACAAGGAGGACACAGCTTCCAGACTGCCTCTGCACAACTCCTCCACCTCTGCAGTCCTGTAGAAGCACACAAGAACATAGATGGCTGGGTGACTTTTGCCAACAGAAATGTTTTAGAAATATGAATTTTTGAATTGAATTTTACATGTGTGACAAACCTGGCCTGCTTCAGCATTTCATCAAATATGGAGAACTCTTTATCTCTCAGTGCTTGTAGGGAACAAAACACTGATTCATGAAAGCCGGGTTTTGATTTCTCACTCCTGATAAAACAATAAATATTTGATGGAAAAAAGCAATAAGTGAGAGACAGTCACAAATACTCTCTCAGGTGTGCTCTCAGCTGTGGGATTATGTCGTCTCCTCTCACCTGTCTGACAGCTCACAGTCCCATTGTGTGTTCCTCCATGCAGCCTGGAAGCGCAGCTCTCTCAGTTCAGGTCCCCACTCCACGCCCTCACTCTCCAGACCCCTCATGTAAGTGGTGAGGATGCTGCTCAGGCCAAAGTTCTGGAGACCCTGTTGGTTCAGAGGACATAGATTTTTCCTTGATTCTACTGCCTTGACATGTGTATTTCAACTTCACTTTGCCTCATGCAGACTTAATTATCTTGCCTCCACTATTCCCACTTGTCGAGTGGCCTCAGGCAGAGAAGCATAAAGGTCGTAGGAGGTCAGGGCCTTTCCCCACATTTCCTCATGCTCATAGGTCCGTATCCTAAAATTTAAAGAGGTAAAACAGACTGAGCTTTTAGGCAGCTTTATATGAAAAAGTATGACATAAGTGACCTGCAGGTTTGAATATCAGCTTACTGCTAGTAAATACCTGGTCAATGGACTGGTCATCGTCTCCCCTCCACAGCCATACAAACTATCAGGCTCTCCAATGCTACGGTATACCTCGATCAGGAGCTCCTACAAACATGTTGCAAATAAAATAATTATTTGTATTAAAAATGAACCGTATACTACTTTATAAATATTTAGAGGATTAAAAAGCCTAAAATCAAATGTATCCCATTTGATTTTTGATTTTGATTTTAGGCTTTCCCATTTGTGTTTTGGAAACAAAATGGAAAACATTCAGGGGATAGTTTTCCAGAAGGAATTTTAATAGCAATAGCACCATTATTTAACACAGTTATGCAGAAACATACAGTGATTGACATGAAGAACTGACCTGAAGACTGATGTTGGTGTCTCCCATACTTCTCTCTGTCAGGCTGGAGATGGTGAAGCTCTGGCTGTGATCTTCAAAGTTGATCTTATATGTCGCTCTGGACTTTGTTCTGCAGATTTGAAAAAAAAACACAGATTACTTAATGACATATTAAATTAAAATAAAATGTATCTATTTAATCATATAGGAAGCAAAATAACATTGAAAATTTCATTTGTGATGCAAAACAACAAAAAGGAAAATTAAATTGTCATATGTGTACAATTAATGTAAAACATTACTAAACAATTAATATAAAACAATTGTTTACTCTTTGCTGACCTGCGGCTTTCCTCCATGTTAGCTTTGATCTTATCAACATAGATCTCAGTGTATAGCAGAGCAGTGAAGTGAGCTGCACAGGACTGAGCAGCTTTGGCCACCTCCAGGTAGTTCAACTCCAACCAGAAGTTTGAGTTACATACTGTGCCACAGGAATTACTGGAAGAAGAGTATATAGTGTTTTTCAAAGATAACACAAATACTGCATGTCAGTTAACATGACTATACAGTGGTAGAAATACAGAATAGTAAAGTATAATAATACTGGTTGATTATAATAACAACACAAACCTATCAGAGCTCAATGGTCTCTGTTGATGTCTCAAATAGTCAATAACTGCCAGCATGGTACGCAGTGATGTCTTATCATATAAGCCCTGGCTGGCCGTGTCAGATTCTGTCAAGATTAATACATATTTATCACAAACAACCAAAATAGTACAGACTATAAGATGTTGATGAGGGTGTATCTCAAAAAGAATACATTTTTTAGGATGTTTTAGGATGTAGCTAAGGATCAAACTGTGGAAAAGTCAGATAAACCGCAGAGAATATTGCTATTAAAAAGGAATAAAGAGTCTAAAAATCCTGATCATATTCCTTAGCTCACCAGAATCAGAGTTGAGAGGTGTGGCAGAGCGACTGGAGGCCTGGGCACTTCTGGAGCAAAAACTGAAAAAGTCCTGGATGTGGGATGAGAGCAACTTCCTCCATGAACCGTCAGAGTCTTCCAGGAGGATGGAGTGAATGATGAGTGGCAGCAACCTCTGACAGCAGTCCACTTTCACCTGGAGACAGACAGAGGATGTAATAAGGCCTGAACCGACAAATGGGTTGGGGGAGAGTGTTTTGGGAGATATTGTTCTTATTGAATTATTTCCAGCCTTTTACTTAAGACCTGAGTGAAGATGTAATTATTGTATCAAACATGTCTCATGAAAATGGCCTGGTTTAACGTAATAATGTAATAATAACGTAATAGGTGTTTTAGTAAAAACAGTACTTTTTTTTTCTTGAGACACACTTTAAAAAGTGTGTCTCCCCACATAAAAAAAACAATGTAGTTGATAGAGCTGTAGAATTTTGATTTGAAGCAAATTGGTTCAACCACAGAATGTGACAAAATGATTTACAGTAAAACTCACAGAAACAGTAACAATCAAGGATGTCAGTATTGATACGTGGAACCACAGTGAAACCATGATCGAGTGAAGGTGCTCATGATTTCTGGGACAAATCCCTAACAGATTCCTGCCACTCATTATTACACTGACTTACAGAGGCAGTTAAATTATGAGGACGAGTTCTTTATGTAAATTATATGTTCTTACCAGACACAGTGGTCGTGATAGCAGTAGAGCCTCACTCTTAACTCCTCCACTGTCCAGCAGTGCAGTGCAAAGAGCCTTCAGCCAGGCCTTGTGCCCTCCTGCCTGAGGAATCCAAAACTCCTGACTCTCCAGCTTCTCCCTGGCATTTGAATTCTCCTGATCACTCAGATCAGTCACCTAATAACAGTTACTGCATGTGAGTTACATGTGTGTTAAGACAAACACGCACTCATATCTCTACCAAACACACTAAGGAAATACATTTGTGTACATTTGTTGCTTATACCTGTTCCATATGTTTTATTAAAGGGTGCAGACACAACCAAATCTGTGACCCACCTTGCTCTTGGCCTTTCTGAAGGGATTAAGGTAGGCCAGCATGGGGTCTCTATTGTCTTTGTGTTGCTCCCAGACATCAACTCCAGACTGAGTTGCGAGGATGTTCTTCACACAATGCACTGCTGCCTTCCTCACCTCAATACTAACACCAAATAACAAAAAGAAGACCGGAAATTTCAGTACGGATCACCTAATTTGGCGTTTGTTGCAGTCAACCAATTTTTAATAATTGTGGCCAAGGATTCACTGTACCGCTGCTGAGTGAGAGCGTCATTAATGCAGTTGAGAATGATGTAAACACATTGTGACTCTGTGGAAGTGAAAAGAGACACAGCCTTCTCATAGAGCGAGTCTCTGCCGTGGAGCAGGGCAATGGTGGACAAATCTACAGGACCCAGTCCTCCCAGACAGCTCCCTGCTGCCTCTGCAGGGAAAGACTTGTATTTGTAAACCTTCAAAAAAATGAAACTTACCCAAATGTGCACAAATCAACAAGAATATAGCAATTATCATAAACACACAAGCATATATTCCTTACAAACACACACAAGTCACTGTCGTAACTGTTTACAACTGTCTGTCTGTCTGTTTGTTTGAATGATTTCAATTGTTTCCATCAGTTTGCTTAAGCATCTGCACTAGTTTATTTCATTTTGTCATTTATATTTACCATTTCACATTTTATTGTTTTTCTTTACAACTGTTTTCTCCTATATTTTATTGTACACTTTTATATACTTTACGTTGTTTAACTTAATTCTTTATTTTTCTACCTTATCTATGCTGCATCCATAAAGTTGAGTAGAGACCAAGCACAAAGAATGTCAATGCTGGTAATACAGTTGCATTCCTTTACATTATAAAGAGATTCTTATCTTGAATAATGCATCTCTGCTGTAGAGGTTTTTGCCTGATTACCTAGTATCTCCTCTCCACCAGGGTGGGTGGCTGCAAGCTTACAGAACTGCAGCAGAGTGAGGACCAATTTGACCAGCACACCACCACTGGGCTCATCTGCAAGTATAATAAAAACAAGACTGTATTAAAGCTGGAGACACTCAATAGACATGGCCTAACTTCTTAAGCAATTTCATTTTATTTTCCTCAAGCATGATACCATGGCAATGTTTGAGCAGGTCCTTGATCTGTCCCTTCTTGTCATGCAACTGTCTGGTCAGCTCCTTCAGTCCCTCCACTCTGGTCAGAGGCAAAGAGTTACAAGATGTCACTGACAGGAAGTGCTCAATCTCCTGTAGAGAGGAAGCCAGAAAACACAAGTCAGTTTTTATGTAACTGTATCCCACATTTTAACAGAATTTACCAAACAGTTGGAAAACGACTTTGTGTATGTCTGTGTGTTTTCATCCACTGCTGTTTTGCTGTTACTGAGAGTTAGTTCACAAAGGTAAGCAGAAGGTGGTGCAAAATATAAAGCGCTGGTAAGCATGGAAGATGATAATTGTAGTTATATTTGTTTCTTGCACTAAGTCAAGAAGTGTAGTTTCCTCATTAGTCCTTATATACCTCCTCTAATCCAATGTTACTACCAAGTTTCCAGTTGTGAAATGTGGAAACTAAAATTTCAAGATTTCACTGCACTGAAAACATGGTGGTGAAGTGTGGATGCTGAAATTTCCATTCAGGCATAAATTAAAAATGCATCCAAAAACAGGTTGCTGGAACCCCGCTTATTGATAACAATGACATTTCCACCACTCAAAATTCTGAGCAAGATGAAGTATCCATGTATCCCATAATGTACTTGCATACTTGCGTACTTCCATGATATTAGTTAGGCCTCTCCTTCATATCTGACAAATATTTGTGTAACATTGAATATGTATCTTCAAAAACTGTTAAGCACGATGTATGTGAAATACTTCTCAACCACTCACAGCAGGAGTTTTATACAGTGTTTCCCAACTTTGGGACCCATGTTATAAAGATGACAAACCATTGCAACTCAATTCACAATGTAAACTGTGAAGGACAAATTGGCACATAATATAACATTTCTGAATACTTCCCACCATTTGTGTAAAACCTACTCTTATTTCTGATTTGGTAAACCAGTCATTTCCAAGGGATGCATGTTTGACAAATCATTTTATGCATGTTATTTTAAACATATATACATACATCAGAATATAATGACTTAAAAAAAAAGGAATACACTAAAGATTACAGACTGTCTGTCTGTGTGTTACCTGTTGCAGCGTAAAGGTCCCAGTATTATATTTGAGCCTGTGCTGGACAGACCGCAGTTCCTTGAATTCAGGGAGGTTGGGAAAAGGCTCCAACCTGCTGATGGCTACTTTTAGCTTCTGTTGGTTTTCTATCACAAGAAACTGCAACAGACTAAGCACCTAGAGGGCCAGGAAGAATGAACATTTAAATGTGTGGCTCGTAAAGTACTGTAATAAGGCAATAAATAATAAGGCAAGAATTGTTCAGATTCAATAATAATAATAAAAAGCTCTCCCAGTGACCTGGTTTGTGTATAAATAATAAAGAACAATGCAGCCAGTCATGCTTTGGTAAGGTCTTTCAAAGAACTTCTTTTTTTCTATTTCTTTTTTCTTCTTTTTTTTAATACTGTTTATGTACATTTTGTAGGGTAAATTTAGAATGACTCTAACATGATAACAGATCAGGCTGTGTACATAAATCAATCATCATTCATTCATTTTTAAATTCATCATAAGATTTAGCCAAACTAAGTCAAAGAAAAGGACAAACCCAGAGTATATTTCTTCTGTGGCCTCTATAAGCTAATTTGAGAAATGGATGTTTTAGATTTAGATTTTATATATATATATATATATATATATATATATATATTAATGCACTGCATGTTGCAGACCATAAACAGAAAAAGACAGCCAGTCACTAACCTGCTGTGAGATGGCGGGTTGGTTTGTCACCTGGGCCGTGAGAGTACCAACAATGACCTGTAGGTGGCAGTCTAAAGCGTCATCACAGAACTGCAGAGCAGCCTGACATACAGAAGTCAACAGGTCGCAGCACAGAGAGAGGCTTCGGGTAGAGACTTCATCACACTGAGCTGATCTGTTGACAGAAGGCAAACAAACTGCTTCAGCTTCATATTCAGTTCGATAATATGTATGTAATTATATAATTTCACCTGTGTGTGTGCGTGTGTTTGTGTGTGTGTGTGAGAGAATGGACCTGCTGTTGATATGGTGTATGAGTGTGTAGATGATGTCTCTGAGGACGAAAGCCCAGGCTCCTCCCAGACCATCCTTCACCTCTTTCAGCAGCAGGTTGACAAACAGGTGATACATGAGGAGGATGCGATGACGTTCATAGATATTCGTCGTCTCTTCTGCTCTTTCACACACTGCCAGCAGAATTCTTTGAATAGATATCTACAAAAACAGAAACAAAGATGACCCACATTCAATAAAACAAACTGTACATAATAATAAAGATCAGGATAACCCACAAAGAGAGAGACACCTTACCGGGGTCTTCGACAGGATGGCGACCAGTGACTTGTGGTTGGCACTGTGGCACTTACTGAGGTAGTCCAGAGTAGCTCTGATGACATAAGAACTGAAGTGTGGTGGGTCTGGTACAGGGTCAAGTTCACTGAGGGATGTGAAACACTTATTTACTTGTGCTGTCTTTCTTTTATCTTCAAAATTTAAATGAATAGACTGAAAAATACCTTTCACTAAAAAGGTGTTGTCAAAGATAAAATAAAATAAATGAGTAAAAGGATAATAATATGTAATATCAGAACCATATCATAGTAAATTTAATAATTATTACCCTGTAAAGCACTTCAGGTCTTCTCTGGCTCCTTCAGCGCCACCTCCTTCATACAGTGTCATCAGCAGCTCCACCACTATGTCTGCCAGGTTAGTGTGGATGAGGTTGTCAATTTGCTGTGGATGGATAAACCATGAGGAGGGACAAACCAAATTGTCAAAAAAATAAAAGATGCTATGCAGCTATTATATCTTTATTATACATCTATGTAGCATTCACTGCACACTAAGTAAAGCCGCCACTCCTGTGCAACTTAAAGAAAACTGTAGAATATGTTAAACAATTGTGCAAAAGGCCTGTAACAATTGTTAATGTGATTTCAGTTGATGTGCTGCATTTTTACACACTGAAAATCCATTCTTCTATGTGCTGCATGGACACCTTTTTTGAACATGAGGTAGAATTCTTTTACCTCATGTTGTCAAATTAGAGAAGCTGCACAAGATGCAAACTCTAACTCCACAGGTAAGGTAGAATTCAGCTGCATTTACCTGTTTTCCAAGACAGTTGGAATCCTTAAGCAGGTCATACACTCTATGGGCTGTCTCTCTCTGCTGAGCAACCTTCAAGTCCTGGCCAGAGAGAGCAAAGTACGGCAGGATGTTGACCATGATCTTGGGGAAGCAGTTGGCCAATAGCTCTTTCCAGTCCTTCTCCACATACCTGCCAATAGATTTCACTTGCTCAAAGTCATCCAGGAAAACCAAGTGAGGGATCAACATGTGGTAGGAAGAGCTAAAAAGATATGAGAAAACAAAAATGATTAACCTGTTAGTCCAGTTGAGCCATTATAACAACATCAATGCTGTCTGATATCATTTAAAGCCTTATAGGCAAAATGCAGACTTTAATTAGCAGAAGAGGGTGTTGTTTTTATTTTACAATTTTCATTATAAAAATCAGAAACATGAAAATCACTGAAAGAAGAGCAGATTACACACGTACAGAACAACATCACCGACTGGATCTGTGACAATAAATTAAGGAACTGACAAGATTATTTCCTCACTTATAGAAATCTTTTACAGTGTCGTGGTCTAGGAGCATGTAGGGGAAAGAGCCAAGAGTGTATCGATCATCAGATTGTCTCTGTGCGAGCCACTCTGCCACCAAGTAGTGAAAGTGTGAACCAACAAATGTTTTCACACTCTTGTAGCCCAGCACTTTGGATACACTGCACAACATCTGTGGAGAGAAGAACAGAAACAGATCATGTCTATATTCAGAATTATTTTACAGGAAAACTACTGATGCACTTTTTATAAAGAGACATATATGATGAACAAATCGACCGATGAAAGCTCAGTCAAGTGTCAAATTAGTGACTGAGTGCTTTACATTGCAGGCAACTGGGATGATACCGTGGTACATGACACAAATGTTGCACTGATGATATTTTCATAATTTCACTGTCACATCTGATATTCAAAATTGTGTTAGCATGTTTATCTTTATTTTGGCACCATACCCTGCAACTGTTACCTTTTTAATGAGCTGTTCCTCAATGTTGTTCTCCTTGTAGGATTGGAAGAGGGCAAAAAGAGACTGTTTCTCACACACCGGGCTACAACACATCACCACAGACAAACTCTTCATCAGGGTGACCTTGCGGTTGAAAGCCTCGTCTGGCTGCTCCTCTGCAGAACTTCCTCTCTGTGCATAATCACACAATGGGAGAGGTCAAAGAGAGAGAATGTAGTTGAACAGGAAATTTACTTTTTCCTGGTCAGTGGTTAGCACACATAAACTCACAGGGAGTCTCATTCCCTCCTGAGCCTTGAGGTAAACATTTTCAAAAGCAGCCTGCTGGTGTTTCAATGGCAGCATCTTCCTTTTGTCAGGAAGCTCTGGTTTCACCTCCAGAAACAATCTGGATATGAAAGAAAATAATATGTCAACATTCTGATCTACGGTATGATACAGTTAATGACTTAAACACAGTTTCATTCTTTATTATTATATGTACAATTAAAGGGATGGTTCAGTTCTTTTGATGTGTGGATGGATGATTTTCTTATGCATGGTCAGTGTGTTAAATACAGTAGAGCGCAATCAGTGCACGAAATGTGAAAGCCAGAATATTGATTTTGATTGACATAATTCTGCCGAAGCCCCATAGGAGAAGTTAACATTTACTCTTATACATTGTTAGTGCTGGTAAGTCGGCATACCTCCCCACTGACATGGCTACGAGCATGCGAACTTGGTGGTGGTTGTCTGCCAGGTGAGAGGGAAGGATGTTGGACACCGGATGGTTTTCCTCTCTCTCAGATCCTCTGATACTTAGGACTGCCCACTTACAACATGGGTCTGCCTGTCAGAGGGGAGAGGTCTAGATAAGTGCCTACAGACAGACAGTGTGACAACTGAACCATAGACAAAGAGAGAGAGAGGAAATAATTAATTAAAATAAATAATTCTTAAACACATATCTTCAGTGGAGGATAGTCAATGAGAAGCTATGTACATAATAATCACCAAAGAATCTTTGGACAGATATGGCACCAGTCACTACACTGACAGGCATGAATTAGATTTCAAGTGAGATGTAAAAAATACATAATCAACACTTCAAGTCTGAAACAAGAAAAAAAAAGAGAAATTTTATGTGAGCTCTTACCTCCAGTAAAGCCACCAGACACTGCACTAAAGCAGCTCGCACCATTGCTATGCATTTCCCTGTTTGGCTCAGAAAACTAATAAAAAGAGAACCATTAATCAGTACTTTCCCAAAAATATAACAGAAAATCGACAAAAACAGATAAAACTCATGTTTACAAAATCTCAACAGACCAGGCATGATTTAAATCAACTGTTCAGTAGGGGTGGGCAATATAAGCCTACAATTATAATTACAAAAAAGGGCCTCTGAGAGACCTCTGAAATCTGGTTGGAATCACACTTCCAACCACCTCTTATGTGGTTTAAATCAGACCTCTGATTTAAATCCAAATTCAAACTAAAACAACTTTCTAGCAATAAAGGGAGACACATTTCACACCTGAACTTCCACTGTTAACAAGTGAAGGCTCCTTGAAGCATGAGACTTCATTGTCGTGACTGCAGACCAGTCCTGCACAAGTTCATGGTTTAAAAATATTCCACAAACCAGAATCCAGACAGCACTTGCAGCAGGGATCCCTGAACATGTCTCATCTCCTCAGGCAAGTGGTGGGTTTTCCCCAGGCTCTTGATGGAGGGCAACAAGCTGAGAAGCACGGCAGCACAGATCTCTTGATCCTGGCGGTACATGCCACACAGGTCTCTGGAAACAAAGTTATTAACATTCAATAACACATTCACAACAATACAACTACTTTAAAGACTAATACAATTGTTTCCTTACGCCAGAGGTCGGAGCAGCAAATCAAATTCCTCTGGAGAGAGTGAGTCCTCAGCAGGAAGCTTCTTGAGAAGAATAAGATACTACAAGACAACCAGTATTAATAATTAGTAGCTGAAGCATCACTGATGCCACTGTGAGTCTCCACAAACGCTGACACTGACCATGTTGAGATGCAGGGGTTTGCTGAAATCAATCTGCTCTAGCAGCAGCAGCAGCCTGCGCCGCACCTCCTGGGGTTTGAAAGGCAGAGCATGGACATGCTGGGCAGAGCTGCACTCACACAGGAAGTCCAAAATCATGAGAAGAGCCATGTCCTGCTGGGCCAGATAATCCACTGCTAACAGGCATTTAGCTCCTGAGGGAAAACAGAACCATGATTCATCTCTTCATGATTCACTGAGGTAACTACTGATCAAGAGTCTCATCTAGTCTGGTACTAACAGCTGTCTAAAGCAAATATGTCTCCACTTGTGTCTCAAGTCATCAATTGTTATCAGATCTTTCCTGCACTATGCGGGATTTGCACTGTACATGCACTTTGTGAAGTTGTAATTCCTAGGTGATATCTTGGGGTGATAAT
Source organism: Brachirus orientalis (assembly GCA_016785285.1). Classification (NCBI taxonomy): domain Eukaryota; kingdom Metazoa; phylum Chordata; class Actinopteri; order Pleuronectiformes; family Soleidae; genus Brachirus; species Brachirus orientalis. The sequence goes on along the minus strand of JAFBJR010000147.1, from coordinate 664,902 downwards.
GATATGATGATATGTATGTTGATATGAAATAAACTGATGCCTTTACACAAATCAAGTTCCTAATCAAATTATTGAAGTGAATTGAAATAATGGAGCCAGAACCTTCAGATATAGCCAGCAGTTGTTTTAACTAAAGCTTTTTAGAAAACTGTCAATACTAATAAACAAACAAATTATAAAGTAACAAAGTGTTTTTTTTTAAGTACAAGAAAGCAGCAAGGAGTCCCTTCTTACCTGGCCCACAGGGAGCATCAGTGTTGTCGCCCTTGTGTCTGTGGGTCCCATCATTGCTGCTGTGGGACTCGTCACCATCCTCAAACAGATCAATATTGTCCCCTTGTTGAGTCCTGGTCATATCCCAGTCATCATCCTCGTGATCCTCTTCATCCAAAACAATGACTCTCTTAGACACATTACTTAGCTTAAAAGACAGGGGAGTATTAAAACTGAGTCAGTGAAATGGCTCTGCTCTTGAAATTAAGATTTTCGCATCTTGCATCATGCATCATGCATCTCTATATAATGTTGTATATTTGTCACTGACCAACAACTTGGAGATCTCTGATAGTTCACTGAGTAGACTGGCTGGCAGTATCATAGTGAAGAGACTAGAGGAGATGGCGCAAACATTATCCTGCACAAAAAAAGCCAAAAAGATTTTATCCTCTGAAAAAAACAGAAAGACCTCACATATTGACAATGTGGGGATTTTTTTTCCTACTACATTTTTACTACATATTTTTACTTTGCTTTTCCTGCTGGCTGATTGCATGCAGAGCCTCATGACGGACCTCAGTGCAGCCATGGTTCCCTCCTCTGTCATCTTTACTTTCACACTTGAAACAAACCCAGTTAAGTCTTGGGCCACAGACTAGAGGGAAAAAGAAACATAAACTTTCAACATCAAAGACCTAAAATTTATAATGTACTTTTAAATTCAGCTATTAATTACATGCTATGTATTTATGTTAACTGCTTATGAACACAATAGAACTTTTATTTTAATAATAATTTACATTGTGCATTCAGCTTCACAAATTACATCCGATGAAACTAAAAACAGATTAACAGTAACAGAAATAACATAGATGCATAACAAACAAACAATAACATCTCACAGGAAGTGATGGACAGAGAAATAAACAATGTACCTTTGCCTTAGTAAAGAGTTGTGAATGGCAAGCGTCTTCTTTAGTCAGAATCCCTGTGGAGACATAACCTGCTAGAACTCCAGTCAGCAGACTCAAACAGCGCACCAGATGGTCTGGAGGTGTGGAGAGAGACTGTAGAATGGCAGATCAGGACACATAGGTGTTTGTCAATGTGATGAGTGCACAGACACATTTACACTCTGGTATTAACTTCCACTCACATCGGGGGAGTAGCAGTTGAGTAGGGTGTCAGCCACACAAAGCAGAGAGTGCTCCAACTTGTTTCTGAGACTGGGAACAGCAGTGAACTGGCCATCAGTTGTTGATGTCTTCAATAACTCCTCTGTTCCTCTGATCTCTGAGGGCAGTGCATTAAAGCTGAACTGTAAGTACAGCCTCTCGATCTCTTCCAGATTGTCTTTGGCATCAAATGATGATGACTGTTCTTGAAGAAAGGCACTTCACAAACAAAAAAAAATGTAATTTCAGAATTTCATAACAAGTACAGAGAGGAGACAGAGTTGCTGTCAATGTAATTATACATGTACATTTATAACAGTTATAGCAATTAATAATGATGAATGACAGAAAGAGGGATATCTCACCTCTCATCTCCATCAGCACCCAGCAAATAAATAAGGCCAGCTCTGGTGTCTTTCAGGGTCAAGGAGATCAGGATGTCTGATATTAGACTGTAGTGAAAGTCTCTGTACACAAGGAAACATCATTTTAAAGATCCTTTAATTTATACTTAAGATGAAAAGTAGGTTAAAGTCATTTTCAGACATAAACTCCAGAAAATGTCCATAGAACTGGTGCAAAACATTCTCCGGAGTTTGCTCTTCACGTATGACTAACTTGGCGGGAGACTGTCTGGGAGAGGTGCATCCAGTGTTTTTCCCTGCTGTGGCCTCACCAAGATATTATCTGGATATTATACAATAAAGTTGTCAGGAGGGTCTCTGAAGCATGTGTAGACTTTAGTGCATGTCGGAAACAGCATGATTTAGTTTTGTGTCAGTCTCAAGTTATTACAGTAACTGAATTGAGCAACTATAAAATTGTCTAATGTCATAGTCTTACAAATCTAAAGTGGGAATGCAACACACTAACAACCTGCAAATTATGGGGTGAGGTCTAGAGCTCTCTTCCATTTCATCACTCTGATCACTCATTAGCAGCCAGGCTATGAGAGTCTCCTTCAGGTTTGGAGAACCAGATCCCTCTGTGATTCCTATATAGTCCCACCCTGACCTCAGGATGAGACTTTTTGGGACTGGACACTTTAGCAGGGCCTGGCAGAGACACACAGTAGCACTTCTGTGGACAGAGAAAAAAGAAGAAAATGGTAATAGCATATACTAAGGCCTTGTTCAGAGTGGCAGAAAAGAAATCAGATTTTTATTTGGACTGCTTTTTAAATTTTGGACAGAAAAACAACACATGAAATCAGATTTTCTTCAAATATGATTCAAACCACATAAGAGGTGGTTGGAAATGTGATTCTAACCAGATTTCAGCATGATGATATACATCCATTGTTCCTTCATATGTGTTTGAAAGCCGCGTCAGAAACGTGGCCAAAGCATAGGTTTGTTTTGTCTGGACACACAAATCCAATTTGGTCACTTGCAATTAACAGTTGTTAATAGTCTGCTGATCTGATTTAAGAAAAAAATCTGACTTGTCTGCAGTATGAACACAGCCTAAAACACACTTATGTATTGATGATAGGGACACTTTTCTACTATTGAATATATTTAACCTTGTAAAATGAGAGAAACTTATAACTTACTGTGACACTTTGCAAGCTGATGCAGAGAAAAGCTTCCACAACTCTCTGTCCATATTAATGAGTCCACCATGGACAATGGAGGCCAGCAGTTCCAGGCTGTAGGTCTCCATCTGTGGTGAACTCACCCCTCGCAGTGCAAGGGCCCACACTCTGCTCCACAGCCTTCCTAACTCAGCCCTGTGAATCTGGGCTCTCTCTGGGTGGCAGGTCTGGCACTGGGCCAATTCTTTGAGACAGCGCAGCACATATGATCCCCTTTCTCCTCTGCGTTGCTCTGCCAAGAGCTGGTACAATGCTGAGAGTAGTGGGACCAGCTCCTGACTGGGTACTAAAGATGGGTACTTGGAGATGAGCACTGCAGTGATCTGCAGCCTGAGAGGAGGAAAAAAATTAGGTTGGAATGTCATTACATGAAATCGGAGAAAACACATGTAACTTTGTCTTGTGTTTCATGTTGTGATTTCCATACCATGGTATGACATCAAAATCACTATGCTGAGGCTGCAGATGGTCACGAAGGATGTCCCAGCCCATTTCAATGCGGCGACGCTTGCTGGCTGCTCCATGGGTGGGACTGCCCATCTGCATAGCTCTTACAGAGGCCTGGGTCACCTCCATAATGTGGGTGTCATTGTGATCAGTGAACAGCTACAACATGCAAGGAAAAGCAAGTAACTTGTAAGAAATTTACCTACTTAAAGAAAAGCCATGATTTATTTATGTAAAACTTGATACCTGATGACAGATGTCAGCTGTGAGCTCAATGAGATTGTCTTTCACAGCTATGTGTCTCATCCCGGTGACGTACTTCCCTCTGCTGCCTATATGACTGATCTCTCTCACTAAAGCATCATACAGGTTGTACAGATGACTCCGCCACTTAGTCCAATCCTCAGCATGGGCACCTAATACACGAGGGGGAAGGGCAACCATTTCTTATTTGTTGTTAGAGCCATACAGTGTGGGTTAATTTCAAATCTTGATCCACATGTCAAATTCAGAAAATTGAGCGTATATAATTGTATTTTATGATATACTGTACTATATTAATAATACCATCAAAGACTGCTTGAGATTAAAAGAATGAAAGATCACTCAACCTGTATCCTGAGTCTTGGCTCCTTTGGGATGATGAACACAAATCTGCAGGTTGAAGAACTTCACGATATCCTCTTTGAGAGCAGCACTGGGCCTCATGTCCACCCACACATACAGTATAGAAGGCAGAAGTTCCTCACCCAGATGACACGCTCTCATCCGACAGTTCATAGCCGAAGATCTCAGGAATATGTTAAGAGCCGAGATGAGATGCTCCAAAACAGTCAAGTGTTTCTCCTGCCTAACAGGATGATAGGATTAAAGGTGAAATAATGCATAATGTTTACATTTATTTTTTTCAACTAACAACTGATTTTCAAAGTCTTTCACAGAATTTGATGGTTATTAGCGGATGCAGACAGTTTATTAAATTGTTTCACCTGGCATTAAGCAGTGCTTTGGCAAAGAAGCTGAATAGAGTGTTGTTAAATCCATCAGTCTGTGTGCAGCATCCCTGGACCACCATATGAATGACTCTGCTAACCAAAACACGGTTGATGGATTTAGCTGAAGAGTTGAACAAGCCACAGTACAGCTCCAAAAGGCCTAAAGTTCAGAGAAATACACAGGGATTTTATTTTTTTAACAGGATGCAAGATGCTGAGACAGTATTAAGCTAAAAGGTTGTTACAACACAATGTAATGACTGGGTCTATTTTTATCAAACAATTAACACAAGCTCTGATCAAAGTCAACAAATTAAATGATATATATTTAGACAAACTGACTGTGCCACTGCTGTGGAGTAACATCACACCAGTATTTGCGGACAGAGAGGATGTCCTTCACTAGGAGGCTGCTATAATCTTCTCCATAAGCTGAACAGCTGTATGAACTTTGCAGCACCTCCATTACATGCCTCAGCAGCTCACTGCACTTAAGCCGGGGCCCACCTGCAAAGACAGAGAGACACTATGTTCATGTACGCTGCTCAGATTATTTTCAGTTTAATTTAAACTGCAAATGTGTGCTCTAAAAACAACGTCCTCACGCTTGTTAGCATAGCGAACGAAGTATTTGATCAAACTGCACATTTCAGCCATCTTCTTCTTCCGTGTGGCCAGAGTTGTTGCTGCGACTGATTTGCTTGACTGCATGCTTTCCGTCTCCTTCTGGACATATCGCTGCAGAAATCTGACAGGGGAAATACATTATATGCAAAAGTGATTAGTGAAACTCACTAATATTACAGAATTAAAAATGGAATCTTGTGAAATAACAAGAAAAAAAAAACAGTTCCAGATAACATTTAAGCAGCGGCAGGTAACCTGAAAACAGCATCCCATGTGAGCTGCTTGGAGGATTTAGCTTTAGCTCCTGAGGAACGATCCAGCTCCTGCACAACCTCTGGCGCTCTAAGGAGCCTTCTGAAGCGTTCTGCCTCTTTCTGGAGACATGGAGAGTGTGTGTTAGGTTGAGTTCATATTCTGCTTGGAGGTTACACTTCTGTTGTGAGGATGATGCAGCAGATCATTTCATTGCATATAAGCATGTATAATTACCTTCCTCTCCGTTGCTTTGTCATTATCCAGCCCTCTGCAGCAGACCAGGAGATCATGAAGAGCAAGACTCATGGTGCTCTACAGCTGACAACGGCTCAGCTCACATCGGTGGCACTGTTAGGACACAAATTTCAGAGCTGCAAATCTATTTGGTTTAAAAACGTGCTTGTTTTGATCTCAAGCATCTCATTACATGTACATTTAGCTTACAGGTTATAGCATAAGCAAAACAACTGAGAATATCAACTGATAAGTATTTTATTTATAAGTGATTTTTACTTTTAAGTGGTACCTTATAGTAATAAAGCACAGGCAAATGGCACAAAATTTAGCATCAACTCATAAGAGTTTGTTTAATCAGATGGAGTTCAGGATACAAAATGTGTCATTGTTTTATGCAGAAATAAACAAATAATCAACCAAATAAAACAATAAGAACATGAGTGTAACTGTTTATATGCTTTCAATGTTGATTTCAAGTTGCATGTATTATTGGTTTTACCTGTTTTGTCAATCTATGTGTATCTATACTTAGTCTACTTATAGTCCACCAGCCTACTACTAGTAATCAGCGCCAGTCTGGCCTTGTAGATACGACATAATATGGCAACACGCCATAACCACATTTACTCTGAAGTTGATTCATTCACTGAGACACTGACCTTAGATGACTGCAGTGACTAATGACGGGGCTGTCAAACATACAGTTGCAGTGGTTACCAAAGCTTTTACGGCATTGGGGAAGTCTCGCGCTGTTGCTAATGCTGTATCTCCTCTAACAACTTCACGCACGTTAACTCTAACACGCACACAGTGCAGTCAGTCACACAGGAAACTCCCGCCCCGGGAGCAGCCGTGAAGAAAGGGCGTCATATCCAGGTCATAGCCAGCATTAAGTGAGTTCGTTAGCTTTAGTGTCAACACCAAAACACTTTGTTTTGTTCTGCCGTGTGCTGTAATATTAACGCGACGGAGCTTCTGTAAAATCCCCGTTTTGTCTATTTAATTTCTAAACACGTATGTGTAAACCTGTGTCATACAGTGGAATTAAACGAGTCTTTTGAACTACAACTCCCAAGAGTCCACGTGGCAGATAATCTTAATACTTCCGGGATGTAAGTGCTTGAGTTCCCCGCCTTTTGAGTAAGCAGCTGTCTGTCAGGACGTCCTTATAAACGTTAGTGACAATTTCTCTATTTTGAGTTTGTTTGGACGAATTTGTGGGACATCTCCTCGTGAATATGTAGCTAACGCTTTACTACGAGGTTTTTACTACAGTAAATCAGCCGTCATGTTGCTGCCTTCTGACGTCGCTCGGCTTGTTTTGGGTGAGTCTGGTCTAATAAAGCAGGATCCGTGTCTCTGTGTTGTATTTAAGTGTACAGAATGGGAATGATATGAAATAACAGCCACACACAATGCAATACCCTGGGTTCTATTTCGTTTTGTATTTGATCATATCAGTCTGTGCAATGTACTGTTTTGTGCTGTGCTTCAGGGTTCGCAAAAGATTTGAGAAATATTGTTTTCTTTCTAGTAATCTCATTATATTTTTAGCTATGTTTCATACTCACCCATGTAGTGTTCAAAGTAAAGTCTTCATTTTGTGCTTCAGTGATGTGGAGTTGTATTGAAAATTCCCTGGGATTGTATAGAGTTTACATATGTCGTTTGAGCTACTATTCATGTATTTATTATTTAAGTTGTTTATTTTATATTTATTCGTCATTAAGTTTTATCATGCTCATATTTTCATAACATTTTAAACTAACAATTGTGTTACCCCTTGGAACAGTTCTTGATACCCATAGTGTATAGGTCTTATACAATGAGCTAGTCTTATTGTTTGTTTGTTTTTGATGTAACCAACTGTCAGTCTCTCAACAGTTTGTTGACATGTTTGTACTTATTTTCACCAAGTGGAAGAATTAGTCACTGCCAGAAAACCCCAATATGTCTGGGTCATATTTAAATATAATATTATATTCTGTTTTGATTGTTTTATTGACTCAAGTTCTTGTATTATACAGTACCAGTCAAAGATTTGGATACATCTTTTCATTCAATTGTTTTTCTTTATTTCTGTTGGAAAACCATTTCAAATCTCATGAAGCTGATTGAAAGAATGGTCGGAGTTTGCAAAGCTGTTATCAAAGCAAAAGGTTGCTACTTTGAAGAATCTAAAATATAAAACATATTCTGGTCTGTTTAACACTTTTTTGTTCACTGTGTAGTGTCCCTTAATAGTTCTGGATGTCTTCAGTATTAATCTACAATGTAGAAAATAAAAAAAATCAAGAAAAACCATTAAATGAGAAAATATTTCCAAACTTCTGACTGGTACTGGTACTCTAAGTATAAACAATGTAACACAAATACCAACAAGGACAATAAACTGTTAACAGACTGTTCAAAGCTTACAGATGTGTTTATGGTTGCATCTGAGCATTGTTTTTACTGTTTCTCCGCCTGTTGATAAATGTTCTTCTCCAGGATACCTCCAAGAAGAGGGACTCTCTGCTACAAGCCAGACTTTTATTCATGAGAGCCCCAACCTGAAGGAGTATGCTGACCACACAACAGAAGATGGGACTATCCCAGCTTGTGTATTTGTAAGCAGTCTTTTTCTCTCATAATTACTCTTACAAATTGTAAAGTGAATACTGCATACATTTTTCATTTATTGTTTGTTGCCACACAGTCTATCTTTGGGAAAGGTCTGACAACCATCTTAAATGACTATGTGGCGGCCAAAACAAAAGGTGAGATTACTAAATGATTGGCTTAATCTGCACTGTGTGGACTCCTTTTACACATGTTTTAATGTTACAGCATCCAGTTTTAATATTTGTTGTTGTTATCACTTTTTTGGAAACTTGTATTTGTCAACAGAGTCTCGCCCTGAGGTGCCTGCAATGATGACCTCACTGTGGAAAAAGCTGGATTTGACACTCAACCAAATCAAGTAACAATTTACAAATTAGTCATGTTAAATAATTACTTTCTTTTTTCACAGTCTTTCAATGTGAAAGTTGGAATTCACTGTGACTTTTGTCCCTTATGTGGTTGCATTAATCCTGAATATCTTCCTTTAGGTCATTGCAGAATTCGCCAGCTATTTCAGCCAATCAGAGAAGTAAGTGCTTGAATATTGTTTTTTCAGTAACAAAATGAAACAAACTATACTTCTGCGTCTACTATAAACTTTGCGGACAAACAAGAAAAGGTTGGACCAAACCCTGTTTTTAGTTTATCAAATTTGTGTTGGGCGATGTGGTTGATAGTGTGTCAAGTGTATCCTGGTAGGATGATGCATTTACAAATTGTAAAGCTGCTGGAAAACTGTCAATAACTTGTTACATTATTAAATACTGAAGCCTCTAGCAACAACATACAAAGCTTTACCGCCACAAATAAATTCACAAAATGTAGGAAATTCTGTGGTTTTGAATTTATTGGTATCACCTACTCTTGGTACAGAACTAAGTGATTTAGACTTGACTATAAATACAATATGCACAAAATTACATCAGCCTTTGTCCCTTGCAGCACGTACACGCATGGGATTAGCAAACATGGCTAGACAGCGGGTCCTGACTGTGGCATCAGCTGGAGGTGTTATCTGCTCCTCAATCTCTGAAACAGTCTCTAGTATTAGCCCGACACACACCTCCTTCAGCACACTCAGCCACTCCACTCCTGTGAGCTACGCTGGTCCACACACCAGACTAGCCCTTGGCAGTGCTACGCATCAGCAGATCTCTGACGGAGGCCGATTACTAAATATGCCAAGTCAGTATGACAAAACACAATGTTCATATTTTACTGTACTGCTGTTTAGTCAAAGTGGTTGTTTTCAAGAAATTTAGTTTGTATATTCTTATATTATATTTCTGGTTCCCTGTTGTGCAGACTTGACACTACTGATTTTATTATTTACTTTTTGGTCTTTTGTTTGTGTGTACATACATAGGAAGATTCATTTATCAACTGATTTATTTTTATTGTGTCTCAAATGTCTCCCCTGTAAAGTTTGTACGTGGCTGCTGAAATATTTAGCAAAGCTTTACTTGCACTCTAAATTTTTGGGGGTTTATGCTAAAAAAAGGTAACAAACAAATGCATGACGACATGTGTTAATTACAGAAGATTCACCAGTAAATATTGTGGTGTCAGAGCATCGGCTAAACCCAGGCCCCGTGTCTCCTGGTCGACGGAAATGGTAAGGTTGCATATGTTATATTTTTTCTTGTCTATGTCTTGCACATTTTGGCTGCTAATGTTATCATCTAAATCTTTCCTGCTGCCTTCAGGGACACCCCCAGAAAGAGAAATGCTGCTGCTGTGGGTGGGTCCAGTAACGTAAGCAGATCTGCCACAACTGTCAGTAGCCTCACTGCAGAACCACAGCCTGAAGAGGTTATTGATGAAAATTTCCCTGTAGGTAGAAATCATGATGTGTTGTGTTGGGTTTTCTTAAATCTGTTTATATTATTAGACTATACATTGGTTAGAATTTACAAATAAAACTAGTGAGTCATGTTTTTCTTATCTATAACATGCAGGGACATGTTTGCACTGAATGAACTTTTGTCACTGTTTTGTTTCTGTCACATATTTCCTTAACCATACTTGATAATTTTTTACAGATTTATAACCCTACAGATCATAAATACCTTTTGTGAATTAAAAAGACATTAAACTCTTCACAGCAACTTGTGATTCAAAATGCACGTGATAAGATATTGGGAGACAGGTCATTACAAGAGAAGCTTGCTGAAAATATCAACAAAATCCTCGCCAAGTAAGTGCTGAGTTGAATTTCTACATCACCTCTTGCTTATGAGTTAACTTGATTTGATGGTTACTTCTTTTGTCAGCACCTGCAGCATGGTGTTGTATGGTTTTTACCATTTTCTTCTCTCTTCATCTTTTAAAATAGTGAGCCAGCACCCCAAACATCACAGGCCTCTTCAGCTACAGTGGAGCCAGACCAGTCAATTGATGAAATCCTGGGATTACAGGTACTAAAGAATTATAAATTCCATTGTCACAACTGCATGGTTTCTTTAAAATGTTCAACTGCATAGTTTCATTTAAACGTTCCATATGTCCTTGTGTGTCATCATAATATTTAATGACATATATCGCAGGGGGAGATACACATGAGTGATGATGCCATCCACGACATTTTGGAGCAGACAGAGTCTGACCCAGCTTTTCAAGCCCTCTTTGACCTATTTGATTGCAGTAACTATGACCTATGCTTTTTATAAATTGTTTATGTTTAGAGTGCTTCTGACTCAGTTGTTCTCATTTGTTTGTGAAAGAGCAATTAAAATCCCTTTTATGATAAATAGATTTTTATAATTTTGTAATTTTGTTTGTTTTACAGATAAAGCTAAATTCCCTGATGGAGAACCAAGTGATGGTGATGTCAGCAGTTGTCCAGCAGAGAGTGATGCTGTCGGGCCCCTTCAGAGTAATAATACAGGTATTTTTTTTTATGTAGCGTCTCTTTTTGTGTATAGTACTAAACTTCAGTATTCCTGGAAAAACAGTTCTTCACAGTGATGTGAAGAGGCATATTTATTCAAGATTTTATGTTTAAAAAAAATCTTTTTTCAGTTTAACTTTCCACACAATCAAGTTTGAATGCAGTCAAAGTACTATTCTTAAATAAGTCACGCAGGGATCAAGACTGATCACAGCAGACAGCTGTACTGTACCCAAATGAGTTTGCTGGTTTTGTGTTTAAAATATCTTTGACATAAAATAAGAATTGTTTTGTAACAGAATTATGAAATGTCTGTGTAATCCTGGTTTGTTCTCAGGCACTACACACAAAGATACTACAGTTTCTGAAACAACTGCAACAACTGCAAAAACAAGAGTTGGACAAGATCGTAAGACCAGGAGGACTGCTGCTCCCACCTTGTTAAAAAAAACATTTCTTCCCTCAAGTGGCAGAGCATCCAGGATTGAAGGCAGCTCAGCAAGACTGTTAGTGAGTCAAGGGGTGCGCCGCACTGTCCCATCTGCTGCAGTAAACCCGGACAGAAAAGAAGCAACCTCGCTTTTCAATGATGGTGTTTCTGTAACGCCAATGGATATTGATGAACCACTGAATACACCTCCCCCTCTTCCAGACTTCATGGCCACTTCTGTGTCTGCCACAAAGGGCAGCACATCCAACACAACTAGTCTCTGTGAATCAACCAAAGCAGCCTCATCAGGAGACTCTTCTGCATCTCATGCACCAGTAGCAACTGTTGCCTCTAGTGTAGACAAAAACCACGAAAGTAAGCAAGCATCTACATATCAGCCTGCTATAGCCCCCTCAATAGCCCTAAGTAGTCAGTCTGCTTTGTCATCTCTTGAACTGAACAATACTCCAAGGCTGACTCCTGATTTGTCCGATGTGCCAGTTTCAGCCAGTGAAGGAAACACTCAGCAGGTATCTGCTGACACAGCAACAGCTGTTTCTGCCTCCTCCACATCTGCTTCTTCAAGTGTCACAGATACAGCTGTACCCCCATCACCATCAGCTTCCACCACACCATTCACAGCAACAGAAGGCTCATCTGTATGTTCTCTGGCCTCTACAGCTCTTACACCTGCCTCATTCATGCCTGCTGCAGAAGATCCCAGTAATGTGGTTTCTTTGAAGATCATTATCAGCGATAACCAAGATGAAGACTCTGCAAATGACACGGCTTTAAATCAGGCAATATCCAGCATTTCAGGAGATAAGATACCTACCATTTATCTTTCCTCTCCGGCTAAGTCCCCTGGCACGCTGCCATGCCCTGTCACTCCGAAGGCCAACTTGGACGAGGTGGCCCAGGCAGTAAGTGGCTTACAAAACTCTGAGGCATTTGCTAGTCCTCTTACTAGTAAGACTGGGGTATTGGTGGCATCTCCATTGACGGGGACATCACAGGCCCAGCAAAGCTATATTATTCAACTTCCCCTGAGCACAACTAACCCTACTATGCAGGGAGCCACTGCCAGTTATTTCCTTGTCACTGAACCCCCAGCTACAGAGACACAAACTAGACACGTGCTGCTGCCTGCTGGTGTCTCACCAGGACAAACTTTGCCTGCCAGTCAGTTTGGAGGGATCACACCAACTTGTTCACAAAGCTACTCAAGTGGTAAGAGACAGTTGATTATCAAAGAGGGTACTTTGATCAAACTAAAATAAATCTTTTTCACACTAGTGTCTAGAGCTGCAACAAATAATCGATGACTAAATTAATTGTCAACTATTTTGGTAATTGATTTGATCTGTTTGAGTGATTTATAACTAAAACAAGCTCTTTGAGTTTTCAGCCTCTTCAGTGTGAATATTTCCTTTTTTTCCTTGCTCCATATACCAAAGAAATAATTAAAACTGAATCATGAGTTGCATTTGTAAAAATGTAATGAGAAAGAATATCTATTCAAGCATTTAATGAACACAGTAGAAATGAGTTTTAATTACATATTTTGATCATGATATACAGTATACTGGCACCAGGTTATCTAAAGATTTGTTTTCTTATAAGACATCCTCTAATCCAAATCTGTAGCCAACATGCATTATGTCTTTTACCTGACGAATTGTTTGCCATTGTCTTTGTTTGTGTTGATTAATGTAAAGCTGTGTTTATGTGCAGGATCAACACTCATTTTACCGTCACCTGTTAAGCCTGTGATGCTTCCAGTTTCTGTAATGGGCCAGAATACTGTGGGGAATGTCCAAATGGTGTCTAATCAGGTAACTTTTATCTACAATTTTTAAGTGAGTCAAAAAGTAATTTTGTTATTACCATATTGAGCAGAAAAACAGTGCCATTTCTTATCATTCTTCTGACCCACCACATTGACCAGTACTTGACTGGTCCTTGGCAGAATATCTTGATATATTGGGCAGATTTTTGTGAAATATACTACATATCACCTTAGAGATATTTTCTCCAAAAGCACTCTGAAATCACATTTGACACAATGAATAAATAAGATGTCCATACTAACGGCAGAATTGAATTGTCACCTCAGGTGGTGACAATGTTTTTGACAGTGGGCTTTGTACAGGTAGACATTTCCAGAATAATAACACTTTTCCTCTCTGTATTTTTTATATATACAGCTTGTTGCCATACCAAACCCAGTGTCTGTACAACAGCCAGAAACTGTTAAGCCCAAACATTCCACAGTGGCAATTAAACAGTCCAAAACTGCTGGTAAGTTGCAAACCTGGAGCTGTTATGCGTTACATAATATTCTTTAACTTTAATTAACAAGAAGTATTTTAATGTCGATGCCTTGCTTCAATAACCTTATTTCCCTAAATTTCAGGCGCAGAGGAAAATGAAAACACAAGTCAACAGGATGCTGCAAAGGGTTCGACTCATAGAAGAATTTTATGTTTTGACTCTTCTGCAGATCTTCAACCTCAAACAACACAAACCACCACACCCTCAAGCAAAAATACATCTCCATCATTAACTGTCCAGCAACCTGAGAAAGATAATATAGTACTAGCCACTCGAACAAAACCTACTATTTTAGGTGGCAACAAGCCCAAGAGGAGGATAGAGATTGTCCGGTGCCCAGCAGGTCCCCAGAGTGAGGGAAAGTTAGTGAAGGAGGCAGAGAAGTTTGTGCCTGCACAGAAACAGCATAAAGATCCTATTAAAAAGAACCCTCGCAAACAGCTTCATAACATCAACAACAAAGAGTCTCCAAGTGCAAGTACGGGAATTAATGATTCCTCAAAACCTGAGACTTCAAAAAAGTTAGAAATAGGAAGGCAATCAAAATCTGTTGAGAGAAACCGCAGTCTTGGTGATGATGAAGCAAAAGCAAAGACGGCTGATATTCATAGCTCTAAGTCATTGTCTTCGGATTCAATGCAAAAATCTGGAACTAAAAATGATAAAGAGGAGAGCAGCAGGAAAGAATCTGCTGAAAAACCTCCAGCCAAAACTCGTGAGGGGCGCACAGAAAAGAGAACTCAGGAAATGCCCAATGTGACAGCCAACAAGGAGAATGAAAATAAGGGTAGTACACAGGAGCAGCAACAGCAGTCAAATCCTATATCCTCAGTATCAAGAGACTTTAGCCCTCCAGCTGTTACTCAGTCTATATCTAATTCTCAGTCCAAGATGATAAAAGCCCCTTCAAAGACCAGCTCTCTGGTCAAACAGGCAGCTGAGATGCTGCAAGACATCCAGGCACTGAACTCTCCTTCCACACCAGTCAAGAGACCTGGAGCGGGCACTCCAGACCCTGGTCTGCCCAGAACCCCTGTTGCTGGCAACAACCAGGAGCAGTCCAGTGATTGTTCAAGGACTCCTTCCAAACAGAAGAAGGTTAAAGATGGAGAGGAGACTCCCAAGCGTCTCATGCCTCCCAACACCCCTGATGTCCCCACCTGCAGCCCTGCCAGTGAGGCTGGTAGTGAAAACAGCATAAACATGGCTGCTCACACACTCATGATTCTGTCACGTGCTGCCATTGCCAGGTCAGGCACACCTCTGAAGGACAGTCTGCGTCAGGATGGAGCAGGAGAAAAGTCGCCCACAAGGTCGAACAATTCTAAGAAACGAAAACAGGCTTCTCCCTCAGATAGCCAGCCTGCAAAGAAAGAGTCAAAACGATCTCCCAGCAGAAAGAAAGACCGCGTAAGTACACTGCATGTACATTGTAAATCAAACCACCTTTTTTATTTACTGAGCTGTTAAAACTGTTTGCTTCAGCAGTTTTCTGTTTTCAGATGCTGTAATGATTATTTTCACAGAATATCAAAGTTTTCAGAAAGTCTGAGCTGATATGATTGGTATTGGTCAAAATCAAAATTACTAGTATGTTTTCAGAATGGTTGACAGTGGTGAGGTGGGAAATACTGTATCAGCCCAAATGTGTTGTCAGCAACTTGTGATGTAAAAGCAGTTATCAGACCAATATCTGTGTCTGTAGATACTAAAGTTTATTATATCAGTATTTGACAAGAGAGTTTTTCTCCAGTTGATGACAGACTAGCAGTTTTTTTATCAGTAGTTTTATATAAATGGTAACTAAATGTTAATGCAAAATCTGTCTCATAACAAAACTGCCTCATCACTGGTATAATATGAAAGAGTTGTGACTTTGTGTCATGTAATTCTGAGTTTTTTTGAGTTTGTTTGATCTTTTTTTTTTTCAAACCTACAGGAGAAGAAGAGACTTGTCGATTGTTTTCCACATGATTTGGATGTGGATAAATTCCTGTCTTCACTTCACTATGACGAGTGAAACCAGACATGTCAACAGGGATGGACTACACTGTCACTACCTGCTTTGGTCACTACCCATGAATAGAACAAGCCATCTCCTAAACCAGTGCCTATTGTTCCTATTAGTAACCTCGCCCTAGACCTTATAAGGTGCAATGTCTCTTTTAGGCATTGAGTAAATTAGATTTAGCCTAATTGTTTCCAGTGGGTGATCTGTATAAAGTTCTGTTATGTGCATCATCATCATGTTAGAGGACAGTCATGGGACTTTGTAGCACTGATTGTCCTTATGTTCACTTCCGTTTTAACTGTCCTTTTTACTGCAAAAAAGAATACATTTTTTTTTTACACTTAATGAGTGCTGGTTTTGACACATAATGGGTGCTGGTTGTCAAAAGTTGGTAATTTAAAGTATTTCCTTGGTCAATATTTGACTCCATTTAAATAAATGCATCTATTTCTGGCTTAAAGGTTGATGTATATGTAAAAAAAATGAGGAATATGTCTCTACCTTTAATTTTATGAAGAAATGTTCATGATAGGACAAGTCGGATTCATTTAAGTAATGTGAATATTTTACTTGTTGCATATACAAGTATAGTTTATTTTTCTTTTTGTTAGAATGAGACACATCCAGCTTGAAAATTACAGCAACTGTTCAACTTTGCATACTCTAGGCTTTATTCAGTGTAACAATAAAAAAACAGAAACTGTTTTGTGTGTTTCTTAGTGTTCCTTGGTGTACAATCATTAGTAATTTTTCAGAGCATTTTGAAATGGAAGCAGTAAACCTTATGGGGGTTTATGTAAGGAATGCATGCTCTGCAAAATTCTATTCTAAAATTAATGTTGGGGGGCTGGTCTGTTGTGTGAGGAATGTCACAACAACTGAGATCAGGAATTTCTGTGACCAGAGAAGTTTCTTCTTCATATTAAGGTTAGAAAATCTGATCTGTGTTTCCAAAACATTTTGTAAGAACACCTGCTTTTAAATTGATGAACCATCAACTGACATAAATCATGACTAATGCAATTTTGTTTGTCTAAATGTTTGTCTATTTAATACAATAGAGGAATTTCAATTATTTTATACAAAATTACAATGTGTCTGTGAGTTCGGGCAGTGTCTGGAATTGATTTTTCTAAATATAATTGCATAGAGCGTGTGTGGTCTTAATTATTTTACAATCTGAGATTAAGATATTTTGGAGAGCCTTCAGGCACTTTGTACTGAACTCAGATGGACATGAAGGGAACCTTTAGCAATTTTTAGGAGTGTAAAAAAGATCAACTCACGAAGTTCCCATTAATTAGGATAACATTTTGGTGTAACTTTTTTTTTTTTTTTTTATTTAAAGAAACAAAAACATGAACAATGACAAAACTCATTCTACAACATACACTTTTGACAGTATAAAGATTCACACCTCCATATAACAAATAGATGTATACAAATTAAAATTTATAAATTAAAAAGAACAAAATAAATAATAAAACAAAATAAAAATGTAAGGATATATAAGTGCAAACAAAATAAGTACAAGGGGTTCAGGATAAGTTAAGTTCTGCTATATATATATTATATTTAATTGGGGATAATCTATTAGTTTCAGACATCTTTGTAATAAAGAGATTTCATTTTTGAGAGCAAACCATGAGGGAGGGGATTTAGCATACCGACACTTATGTATGTAATATTTTGTGATAATAATGAGATTATTCACTAAAAATTCTAGTTTTTTATCCTTGATGATCACACCTATTTGAATATTTTCAAAGGACCAAAAGTCTATGTTTGTGGAGCTGGACGATATCAGATTGTGACATTTTGGTGTAACTAAGATCAGACAAAGTTGTGCTGTAGATGTCATTTTTACTGGCAAATCTGGCAACCTCCGATTGGACCAACGAACACAACTTACGGAAATACGTGTTTTGCGTAAGTTTCGAAATATAAGTCTCAATAAGAAAAAGTTTACTGAAAATTAGGAAGTGCTCATCTGTCACCGCGTATTGCTTCAATGCTTATTCAATTATAAGTGTATCGATACAAAACTTATAAGAAATCTGCGTTTGTACAAATTTATTCTCGCCTGAATTGGAATAAAGTTTTACTTTGACACGTCTAGTGATTTTTTTTTCCGGGTGAGGAGGACAGTAAAGAGGTACGGCTGTCATTTATTTTCTACAAGTATAGGTCCTTTTCATCTCTGTATAGTTCCTTTTTGTTGTCGTTATTAACAGGACACGGTGGTAGAAAGCCGGGTTATATACATCTATGAACGTAAGGCTACTGCTCGTTGATTTTAATGGCATTTTTTTCTGGTATAGTTCCCTAGCATATGCTAGCATAGTTGCTAACCGGTTAGCATGTGGACGGTGATGATGGTTCGCAGTTAGCATCACATCGTTTTTGTCATTTGTAATGTTAGCAAGAAATGTTCAATAAAAAAGCATCACATCCTATCACAGATTAAGAACACGCGCGGCGACGACGGTTATTTCATTTATCTGGACATATTATTGTCGTGAGACACGCGGTCATTATTTCGCTTCCACTTAACTGCTTTATGTGATAACTTCCCTGTGAATTCAACCATGTCATTTGAATGTCATTTGTCCGGGGTTGTGCCTTCTGGTTTCCCTGCGCGAGCACGCGTCTCAATTACACTTTAGGAAACAACCTCTTGTAAGATACCGGAACATTTCTATCGCTACGTGTTACATGTTGGCCTAACAGTTCGTTCATGTGAAAAATCAATTTAACATTTGGAAATGAATCTCAAGACGGTCTGTCAAATAAATTTCTTCATGAACAATGGGAAGATCAGAATACTAGTGGTAATAGCTAATAAATAGAGAAGTAACCAAGGTAACCAGTTAGCTGTTGCAGATCAAAGCCAGGTTAACTATTTGTTAATATCAGTAGATATCAAACGGAAATGAGAGTGGAAAGTGAGTAATAAGGCAGTAGTGCAACTTTACAGATAATTTGGAAAGGTGGAGGAAATTATTAGAACAACAAATTAATTGATGCCAGCTACTGTAGAACTCTTAACCCAAGACTGAAGGAAAGTTGCCTACATGCTGCAAATTCATGTTATTTCATAGACTAAGACCAGGTTTCTACTTGACTAGGTGAGTAACATGACAGACAATTTGGTGAAGAATTAGACTGAATCCAGCTTAAAGTAAAATTGCATTTTTCATGTATTTATTGTCCTAAGTGGCTGTGATGTAGTGCTCACTTATTTCATTGGATTTAGTTGTGATTTGAAAGTCCGCAGTCGTTACCTTGTGAGTGTGTGTAATCTGCTGATAGAGGCATTCAGCACTTGACTCTATGTTGTGCGTACAGTACACACAAGTGTTGACACTAATTTAATGTTAACACACAGATACTCTACTGCTAATGGGCCACTGATAAGGACTTTGTGACTTAGTGTCACAGCATCTGTCGTTTTCTGTCACTCAGTGGGAAATAAAACAGCAGCACGAAGGACACCGTTAAACATCAGGCACTCTGTCTTCATCTGTCTCCATCATTCCAGACTGCCTGACTTGCTAAACACTGATTGACATGGCAGCAAATGGAGCAAGCTGTGAACAGCCTCAGAAACGTGCAGCAGCTAAAGACAAACAGAATGGCAAATCCACAGGTTAGTCTGGGTAAATCTCACCTCAATTTAACATGTTATGTACAGAAGAGAAGTTAATATTCGCTCAGGATGTGTAGTATCTGATGACACAAAGTGATAACAGCCACCACATGACTCAAACAAGTCCCAAGATTGACTTTCAGCTTACATTCACTTTTCAAAGCTACAGATAACATAGTTCACACAAATCTACAATAGCCACACTCTTCTTGATGGATTGTATCATGCATTTAGCAGTACCAATTTCACAGGATGCAGTAGCTAATGTAGTTGCAGGTGCCTCACAATGTCAGGGTGTTAATGTTTCTGTTTGTGCTCCAGACTTGTCACTAAGAGAGAGGAGGCAGAGAGATAAAGAGGAGCGTTTGTCTCTGGTCTTATGGAGGAGGCCTGTCATCACACTACATTACTTCCTCTTGGAGACCCTTATCAAGCTAAAGGAATGGACATTAAAGTAAGACTTAAAAAGAGGTTTCTCTAGTCTGCACTGTTGGTGCTCTTCTCTACACTATGAAACTGTGACCTTGTAACCTGTTTGTTCACATTCACCGAGAGAATAACATTGTTAATAGATCTGTGCTCCAAGTAGGTAGATTTGTACAGCTTCTCATGAGCAGCTTCTCAAGTATTGTCATACATCATCAAGTAGGCCATTTGTAGCCCCTTTGAATACATTTAACAGAGATACTACAACACATTTCATTTTCTGTCCATTGTTTTAAATGTGAACTTGTTACACAATAAATATTTTTGTTATTCTGTCTTTTTTATCAGACTTTGGCAGCGACGAGGCACAGTGTGTTTATTTCTGGTGTTATGCTCCCTTTTCTCCGTTTTGTACTCCATTGAGGGAGCACATCAACAAGTAAGGCTTTTGCTACTTATTTTTTAAGTGATGTTAATAATCAACAGTATTTTTTCATGCTGTCTGTGTAAAGGTTAATGATAAGTTGTTTGAGTGATGATGAGCTCTGCTTTGTTGTCAAGCAACCTTTGATCACACTGTTGGTCAGTCTTGTTACTAATTCCTGTGCAGTCTCACAGTTCGGTTAAAGAAACAAGTTTCATTTTAAAATTAACCTGTGTTACTCTTGTTATAATACTAAGCTGCCACAAATGATCAATGATAAGAGGAAAAAACTATAACAAAAAATTTATAGTAAAAATATATACCCACTGGGTTGACGCGTCATGGGCACATTGCTGTGGCATAAAAGGCTCTGAAGAAAAATGGATGATGCAGACCAAATCTATGATAAATAATTGGATTGATATAACTATATATATATATATATATATATATATATATATATATATACACACACACACACACACACAACACACACACACACACGCACACACACACACACACACACACTACCGGTCAAAAGTGTATATATATAATGGCCATTATTACATTCTCTCTTACTAAACTAAAAATGGACATATTCATAAAACACTGTGAAAGATGGGTACAGTTTATTAGACATAGACTGACATTATTTTGTCTAGATAGTGAATTGAAGGTACATCCATTCTATATATTTACTTCACTTTCTTTCACTGTAGTATGTTCAGTACCTGGAGACGAAGTTTCTATGGTGTGCCTACTGGGTAGGTCTTGGGATCCTGTCTTCAGTAGGCCTTGGGACTGGCTTGCACACCTTCCTCCTCTATCTGGTAAGAAACCACAAAATGTATACATGAAAAAGCAGATGTCTCATTCATGTTAGTTGCAGTACTCAAGACCACCCTTGCACTAAGGTTGGCTTCATGAGATGATGTGACATGGAGAAGCTGTCTGTTTGTATTAGAGCATGAATGTGGCCAAATTTTAACTGTTGTAAATTTTGTTTCCTAAACCCCCCCAAATTAATTTGCATAACAACATTTTAAAGAAAAATGCAAAGTGAGAGAGTTAAAGATGTGACAGCTGAGAGTGGGAATTGATCAATGCACTACCAGTTCAATGAAAAAAAATATATATATAAATTAGGCCCCTAAAGAAATTAACCACAACTGTTTTGATTCAATATTTGAGTACATCTAAATGTTATGCAGTTTATAATAATTCCATCTAACTATTGAACTTTAAAAGGAGTTTAGTTACCTACCTATACAATTTTATTTGTCCACAATATCATTGATCACTTTAAATCAGATGTACATTTCCATGACAGGATGCTAAAACTGCTTTTTGTCAATAGCATTTCTGCAAACTTGATAATGTGTGTGTTCCTGTAGTTGCCAGTGGATGGCATCATACCCCAGATTCAACTGTATTTTACCTTTTTCAAAATTGTCTAATTTTTTCACATCTATCCAAAGCTAACCTGGAAAAAAATTGTCATTTTCTCTTGACAGTCAGTCACAGACTATGAGTGACTCACAAAATATTTGTCATGTTGGCTGTGACAGAGGAAGTTCTCCACATAATAGTCTACTTTAAGCTGATGATGTGGTTTTGGTTCTGTAAGACCTGCACAAATGTGGTTCTGCTGAGTCACTTTTTTCCATGATAATGAAATAATAGGAAAATATGTCACTGTGACCTTTCTCTTTGTAGAGCTGATGTGTAATCCCTTCACCAATACTCTACTGCTCTCCATGTGTTTGCTGCCAGGTTGCAGTGTTGTTTACAGTAGTAGTGGTGGATAAAAATACCATGCAAGATGTGACTCCATTCCCTCCCATTTGTATGAGAGTGGATATTCTCATGTCCCACACTTAAAATTAATCTGATATCAGTTAAAACTCTTTGCATTTCCATAACTATTTGATGCTGAACAGGAGGCATAGCACAACTTTTTTTTTTGTTCATCCTGTCATTTGGAAGGACTACACCCAGCACTGTAAGTTGAAATAAGACAATCATTAAGCAGCAAATATGAAATTCAGTCATTGTTATTTCTGTGCCAAATCACAACATACATATCAGAGAACTGGATTTATTGGTGGAACTATTGGAACTAGCTACAACTTGTTTTAAAATTTTGTAAACTAATAACTATGTTGAAATAAATCCCATATACTGTGTATTTATGATACCTTGTGCAAAAAGCATGTTGATATTTTTGTAAGTAATTGTAATCCAAGATCTATGGAAGAATAAATATCTTTTTCTTTCACAAGACATTCACAAATTATCTGCAATTACATTTGCAGATTTTATACTGGTTAAAATAATACCATACAATCTGGTTCTACTCACTGAAGAAAACTGCTACCCAAATAAAATGTATTGTTATTGTCATTTCCACTTCTGATCTTTCTCCCCTATATCGCGGAGGCATGTTGCTTATCAAGACGTCCTTGTAGTTAGAAATTGAATAATAATTGAGGATTTAGTTTTTGTGAAGCAGTACATCTCATTGGTGAGAATGGTGATTGCTACACCACACAAAGCATCCCTACATTTCTGTGGCTATCTTAGTTTTTCCACAGAAAATAAAAAATGTGTTTACATTGCTGGCCAGATTATGTCAGACCCTCTTTTCTCAAGTAAAACATTTTCCTGTTCCCATGTTCTGCAGAGGTTTATGTTCACAGTGCAGCACTGCTGCTTACTCAGTGTTTATGTCAGCTAAAGATAGGAAATTCCCCGTGTCACTGTTAAAGTAAAAAAACCACACGTAGAACCAGCAGAGATTCTTTGTGTATCTACCTCAAGCCTAAAGCATTAATAACTTGCCCCACAGAGAGGATGAGATCATGGTGCCCATGGGAAAGGGGATTCAATCACCAAGATGATGATATGATTCATCATGATGTTTTGGAGGTCACTGCATTGCCTCATAAAAGTTGAATTATACTGTCTTATTACTGTGTTGTCAAAGTTTAAATAAAAAAAGGACTTTTGATTGAAATCAAAATTTAAAAATAAATAAATTTTACTTATTTCTCTTATATCGAAAACTAATCACAGGTTGAATAGATCAGTTTGTAAGACCTCCTCTCGTCTGTCCCTCTGGAAAACACAGTTTTGTCCGTATGTCATCTGTTTGCCGTGAATTTTTCTATGATGCCCACTCAGTTCTTAATTCTTTATGGTGATAAAGTTTTGTGTCGCCACCAGGTCAAAATTGAACATCAACCAGCAAACTGAGCTTTCTAGATTAATTTTTAGATTGCTACAAAATATTCTGCAGTCATTTACGGTCCCCAGGGATTAACCACACCCAAGAAACCTCTGTTTTGCACCAACCAGCGGTCCCAGTTTCACAGCAGACTGCTGTGAAATTAGCTTAACTCATTCATGCTTCTAAGGGGATAAACTTTAATTACCCTGTGGGCTTTCCTGTTGTGTCATTTTCCCAGCAATCTTAATATGTAACATACCTTAAACATATTATTGGGGTCTCAGAGCAGAAACATGTCACTGTTGCTTGTTCTATTAGACATTTTCATATTGTCAGTAGTTGTGACATTTAAGGCTTCACAGGTCCAGAGGCATAGCTTTTTCTCAATAGATTTGTTCTTAAATTAACTATTAAAAAGGTAAATGTGATACTGCTTGACCAAGAAAACGGCGTTATGCTCTGGCCGAGCAAACAAAGAGGTTTAAAACAAGGCCACTGTGTCACCTGGAGAATTTTGATAGAAACAAGCTTGTTGTGTCCTGAAGAAATGTTTTTTAAGTGAGTCCTGTTTAGTTTGAAAGAAACTTGTTGAGGAGCTTTTGCAGTCAGCACACACTAATTGTGAGCTGTCCATCTACTGCCAGTGATGTCTGCATCACATTAAAGAGGCATAATGGAATAGCTGTGTGGTAGTTACAGGTGTTAAGGCCAGATGGCTCAGCTTAACCAGACACCCTCTTCATGATAAAGGATGACATACCTTCCTGACAAAGAGACTGTGTGACTCAGCTCCTGTTGGTCTGTGTGTGACCTATGGAGAGAGAATACTGTTAGCGCATACACTAAGCTACATCTAGTAGTACCTGATTTTACTGAGAATGTTCCAAATATAAAGATAAATCATCAAATTACAGTGTTTGCCAGGTGTCTCACATAGGGCTGGATATTGAAGTTTTCTGAACTTTGGGCCCGGTGTCCAAATTAAATTCTTGACCTTTTGACCTAAGCTGGACATCAAACCTGTGAATCACAAAATGTTGAAAATGTATTGTCATTTCATATCAAATTTTGGTACCTTTGGACTTAATCTCATTACCAATGAGCCAATAAGCACACTATTTAATCAAGATCTATCAGTGCCCATGACGTAAAGGAAGTTACAAACAGAGACAGAGCTTCTTCCCCGTGGAAGAGGAAGATAGGTTTAACAAGTGAGTGTGCTGCGTTTTGAGAAGCTGACACTTATTAAATGAAGGAAGGTACACCACCAGTCAGAAGTTTGGACACACCTTTTCATTTAATGTGGTCTAAAGGTATGTCCAAACTTTTAACTGGTAGTGTTGGTATAGGAGCTCTGAAGAACATGGAATAAATATGGGAGCAAAATTTGCTGTGTGTTTGACTGCAAGAAGACAACTGGGTCGAAATGTGGCAAGCAAGTTTTCCAATAAAACAGATTTAATCAAATTAGAATTTAAAAAAAGTTCATTATCAAAGTTCTCACTCACTCATTTTCTACCGCTTTATCCACTAGGGGTCGCGGGGGCACTGGTGCCTATCTCCAGCTAACATAGGGCGAGAGGCAGGGTACACCCTGGACAGGTCGCCAGTCCATCACAGGGCCACATAGAGACAGACAACCACTCACTCTCACATTCATACCTACGGGCAATTTAGAGTCTCCAATTAACCTAGTCCCCAAATCTGCATGTTTTTGGACTGTCGGAGGAAGCCGGAGTACCCGGCACATCATTATCAAAGTTTAGATATTGATATCAAGACTGTATTGAAAATGCGCCAGTCCATCACAGGGCCACATAGAGACAGACAACCACTCACTCTCACATTCATACCTACGGGCAATTTAGAGTCTCCAATTAACCTAGTCCCCAAATCTGCATGTTTTTGGACTGTTGGAGGAAGCCGGAGTACCCGGCACATCATTATCAAAGTTTAGATATTGATATCAAGACTGTATTGAAAATGTTTACCCAGCCCCAGTACCTTGACAGACATTGGACAAAAACAGTTGTCTTTGCTTGCATGTGTCTCAGTGATTGATCTGTTAATGAGAGCATCCTGTCCATCTTCTCGTTCTCTGTACCAGGGTCCTCATATAGCATCAGTAACCTTGGCTGCTTATGAGTGTGGCTCCATAGACTTCCCTGAGCCTCCATACCCAGACCAGATTGTTTGTCCCCAAGGTGGAGCAGTGGAGAGCGGCATCTCTCTCTTCTCAATCATGTCAAAGGTCCGGCTGGAGGCTTGCATGTGGGTAAGTAGAAGTTTTAATGAAGAGATGATAGAATCATCTGAAGAATGTAAAGATTGTTTACCAGTGCGAGCAAAGGTGGTGTCATGACCACTGATATTTAGGAACTTGTTTACTTTTTTATCATGCTTGTGTGTCTGTCAGGGCACAAAGAAAGTTATCACTTTTGAAGTTGACCTTATTTTACACACAACCCATGTATGCATCATTTCAGTGGATCCCTACCCTTAAGGAACACATAATGAATGTACAGTATACAGGATGTAAATAAAATTTTTACAGGATGTTACCTACCACCAAGAACTCACCTCATTTAAAACATATTTATATTTTATTATATTCATTAGAGAAATACAAAAACAACAGCAGCATAGTGAAGTCTTAATGCCCGCATGTAGCTTGAGTAAAACCACTGATTATTGTTTTTTTGTCGTTTTTTTTTTTTAATAATCTGTCGATGATTTTCTCAATAGTTGTTTGGTCCATAAAATGTTGATTGGTGTTTTCTCAAACCTTGAAATGATGATGTTCTCATTGTCTTGTTTTGTTCACAATAGTTTCAATGATTTATTTGTTATATGGAGCGAAGAAACTAGGAATTATTCATAATTAAGGAGCTGAAAAATCAGAGACAGTGTTTTAATTAATAATAAAAAAACAATTAATCAATTATCTAAATAGTTGGGGATTCATTTAGTAATGTTGGAAGGCTGTTATACAAGACCTGTTAATTGAGCCGTCTTGCTCTACTAGCATCAGGTGTTCACATCTTCACATGTTCACTTTCTTGTGAGAAAGTGAACATGTGAAGATGTGAACACCTTCTTGTGAAAGAGGGGCATGAAATATCTGTGTCTCAGTGTGGAAAATAAATGAGGAAAATGCCACCAGGTAACATTTTTGGGTTTTTGGGTTTAGGGTGCAGGTACTGCCATCGGAGAGCTGCCTCCATATTTCATGGCCAGAGCAGCTCGTCAATCAGGAGCTGATCCAGATGATGAAGACTATGAGGAATTTGAAGAGATGCTTGAGCAGGCTGAAGGTGCACAGGTCAGTGTTACACACTCAATTATATCTGTAATAAAAGCCAATGACTTAGTCTTCTCCTATATTAAGTCCTTTTTTTTAATCAAACCATTCACACAGCCACATACATGTATTTAAGAAGAAGCACCCACCTCAGATGTGCCTGATGTTGGAAAAACTCACTTAATATTAACATTTATGGTGCATAATTTCCAAAGAACACAAACATGAGAAGCAAATACAAATTCAATTAAATTCATTGAAACGCATATAACATAGTTGACCAAAATGCTATACAGTAATAATGCAAAGCATTTAGGAAGCATAAAACACGAACAGCACATCTCATTGTCAAAAGTGTAAAACAAAACCTAAAACACTTAACTCACATTGATGCATTTTAAATAAAAAAACCAAAACTGCCAGAAATTTTAAATAATTTTTGTGGAATGCAGCCCGGCCCCTGGTTGCCTTTTTAAAAACTCACAGAAACTAAACTGAAAATTGAAGTAGTTCCAGATTAGTTTAACACCCACTAAATATGATACAGTGTTATCTAATATTTTCATAATGCATAAACTGGCCATGAAGCCACTGCCTAGTGATTGGTCCTAAAGTGCCATGTGACTTCAGTGAAGCCACTCCTTCCATACAGTTCCAGTAAATTCATCTGTTGATGCGTGAGTCACCCTCAGCACTGCTCCCCTTTTAATCATCCCGCAGGCTTTACTCCTTCTGCCTTTCTCCCTCCTCCCCTTCTCTCTCTTCACGGGCCTCTAATTTGAATGATAGACAATTCTGTCAGTAACTGAGTTCACATGACTGGAGGTCATGTGAACTGCTGAGATCAAATGCTGAGTCAGCACAGTTGTGTACATTGTCTCCATCACCCATTCTCTCTTTGTTAGTTATCAGCTGAACTGATTAAAGAGACCAAAAATCACATGTGCGTTGGTCAGAGGTTTACTAAAAAAACAGTCTAGTCAGAAGCATAAGCTTTTAATGAATTTATTCAGATGATTCACAATCACATGTTAAAACACAAGTATAACAGAAACATTTCATATTGTGAGGAAAAACGTGTTTTTGATGAACCCAATTTTATTCAGTTTTCAAAACGTTATCAGTAAATTATAATGGAAATTAAATATGTTTTAAATTTGACATGCTGTCTTGGTAAGGGTTGAATGAAGTGCATTTAGACAAATGTGCAAAAGGAAAATAGCAACAGCTTAGCTACTATCTATCTATATATCTGAGGACACAATATACGTATATGCTGATACACATATATGTATTAACATATACATATTTTTAAATTCTGAATTAAAAAAATACTACATAGAACAAAAATTGGCATAGCTAACACTGACATGGTTTAAATTGTAAACAAATTGTGTAGTGTTGAGCTTAAGACTAAACTGAAATTTTAAGTTGCTTTCAAAATTGCTGATAGATGTGCAAGTTTTTAAAGTACCTTTTAATTTGCCTCCTGCATTGACTGTAATCACCCCCATGTAACCACAGACATTTTGACTCCACAGGGTTGGAGATGAGATCTAAAGAGCCTCCACACTTCTGTACCACACACTTTATATTTGTAATGTCACCAAGCCAAAAAAAATCCTTTGGGTGCTCAGAAATTGTACCACAATACTCTCACCAAAGCTCTTGTTCCTTGTAATAACTAGGTTAGGTTAAAATTGCGTCCAAAGCACTGCATGGTTATTTTAAGAGAATAGAAAAGGGCGATTATGAGTTCAGTTAAGTGTGTATATACAGTTTCTGAGGCAGTGTAATATTTGTGAAAGCTGTGGGTTGTGAAAGTGACACAGCATATACTTGGCTATTTAAAAAAATTAATAAACACAAGAACACATACTAAACTGTTAAAAAAATTTAATGTGTGGTTTTTTTTAATGCTACAAGATAAATTTTCCTTTTTGGCCCAAAAAGGTTTAATTCATTCATAAACAGTATAATTGCTTTTAAATTTTACAGGATTTTGTCACGAGAGCAAAGCTTGCTGTCCAGCATATGGTACAGAAAGTGGGATTCTTTGGGATTCTGGCATGCGCCTCGGTAAGTTAAAATCCACACTAATTTGGTTGAAATGTTCCTGCACTCTTGGTCAAAAAAAACAGCTCAATTTATATTACTGACTCTACATTTAGCATTTGTTTTGTGCTGTTACAATTGATATTGTAGTTGTGTCATTACTATCTAAAAATAATCTGTTCATGTCAGTACTGTAAAACAATAAGAATGGCTGATATACATGTTTCAGATCCCCAATCCTCTCTTTGACCTGGCTGGAATAACCTGCGGCCATTTCCTGGTTCCCTTCTGGACCTTTTTTGGAGCAACTCTGATTGGGAAAGCCATCATCAAGATGCACATACAGGTTGGCAGTTCAAATGAAACATTTATTGTCTGTTTATTGCCCTTGTCGTTTCTTCCCATTTGTTTTAATTGTAATCACACATTGAGCAAAAAAAAAAAAAAAAAAAAAAAGAGCACTCATACTAGGCCAATAAAGCTGATTTTGATTATCTGGTGGTTAGAAACTCAAAACATCAAAAAATAAATTTTTTTTAACACAAACCATATAGATGCATGATACCCTCACACTTTCTTGGCTTTGAATGTTATTCATCTTTTCTTTCATGTCATTGCATCTCTGTCCACAATGTAATAATGCATGTGAAGTCCATGCTTAAAAAAAGTGGTATGCAGTGCTGACTCACTCATTTTTTAACAATCCCACAACCTCAAAACGTGTGGAAGAGATGAAAAATAGTGCTTAGATCATGGCTTGGTGGCTGTGAGAAACTCCTAATTGTCTACTTCTGGTTAACTCGTAGACTTTGCTCTGTTCCTTTGGGGATTCCTTATTCTGCTTTGAGATTTGGTATGCATCCAGACACTATAAACAGGCTCCAGATGAAGATTTAGATTTTTTTAGATCTATTAGATCAAAAGAAAACTGTCACTTGTGGTGTGTATTGTTTAGTCTGCTTTACTAGTGACTAATATAAACCAAGAAGAAAAGACACTGTCTGTGTCTGGGTGAGTCGCCAATTGTCTTAACAAACTAAAACCTATCCATCTCTTGGTGGTACCAACCAGTGATCTCACTGAGACCTTTCAGATAAAGATGTCAGGCTGCAGGGTATGTGGAGGATGTAGAGTGGACACGAGAAAGTAGATTTGAGACAAGGAAATTGAGCAGACGGCAGGAGGTGGGGGGGGTTTCATTTTTGTACCTTTTAAACCTGTTGAACACCACATGTCATATCCTGTCTGCTTTTGTCCAGGGGGGCATGTGTCATGGATTTTAAAGCTGATCAGTGTCAGGACCGGAGGAGAATACTGTGGTCTGCCCCCCCACCCCCCGCATGCCCCCGCCTCGGTGCTTTGCAAACCACACAAAGCCCCTCACAGCCCAAAATGTAGCTTTCTGCCAGGTCTGAGTTTAGTAATTAGTGTGTCTGTAGACAGTGGCCTATGTCGACTCAATTTTCCACAGCTGTGTGGCCAAAATTAAGAATCAAAATATGTCTACAGTACAGTAATTAAAGTGTCCTTCATGTGTTTCTTAAAGACAGGCTGTTTTTGTGGTCATTTTTTGTTCCTTCCTCTCTTTTTAAACTCAAGTTCAGGTGTTATTATTTAATCTGTCTCTTTTTGATACCTATGCATATGTTTACAAAGTGCTTTGTTTTGAATTTTAATATCTCTTCTTCCCACAGAAACTTTTTGTTATCATCACCTTCAGCAAGCACATAGTGGAGCAAATGGTGTCACTGATTGGGTAAGCGTCTCATTGTCTTTCCTCTGGTCCCATGGTCGGCAGTTCATTTGTAAACATTTTCAGATGCATCTGGACGACTGATTGGATATCCTGAGTGAATACATGCTTTCATTGCAGGGGTGTGCGTGCATGCATTTTTGCATTTTTCCACACAAACACACTGTAATGCAATCCATGTCTGCAGCATTGGTGGTCAGGCATGTGAGGTCCCATCCCAACATGTCGATCTGACTCAGAGTTTTCAGCTTTGACTGGGAGAAATTCCCCAGTGAAGTGGGAAACACAATCATGGACATAAAAAAAACTTCTATGACTGATGTCACATATAGCTTATTTATATGAACTGCTGGGCTTTAATTAAATAAAATGTATTGGTAAAATTAGCTATTCAGAGATGAAATATACTAAATATTGATTGTCAGAATATTAAGAAAGGCACGAAATAGTTGAATTAGACCTTGTGCTTTTTACTTAACTTCACAGAAGCTGCTTTGTTAATTTATTATTAATCTATTGTCTGTGAAGTATTCAGGCACATGCAAAGTCCAAGTAGTAACTTCATCCATATTTATATTTGAATCTGTGTCCCTTTGTTTTTTAAAGTAGGATTCAAGGTTCCTTATTAATTTCAGATGGTCCACTGTGACTCAATATGTGTGCAAACTCTGTTTCATTGCTGATACAGGATGTTTTTATGGCAATTGCTGTGTGTATATTCCTGTGTGCTTGCATGTCAAGTTTTAGTACTTTTTTTGCCTAGTGTAGTCAGGGCTAAACATGTTGATGTCCTCACAGGACAAATAGATTTTAAATAATTTAGCAATAGAGATCTCTGTCCTGTATGAGTGTGTCTCTTGTCACGGTAGTGATACATTCATTGTCATTTAGAGTTTCCTTAAACTTTTCTGACCACATGGCAAAGCAAAAGCATCAGTCCCTTTGAATGATAGGAATTAATAAAAGGTCATCCATTGTGATTGGCCCCCTGGTGAGATAATCCTCACTGCCTAATAAGGACATGAGAACACCCTGATTGGATGTCTTTCCACCCAGAAGGCAGCAGTGGTGGTAAAGGTGATGACATCATGTCGACTCACTTCCCGTTTGAAGGGGCTGACACAGGCTCCTATAGAGAGCTGAGCAGTATAAAAGAAGGGTTGAGGAGTTTGTGCTTCATTCCTCTCTGCTGCCTGCTCCTGCTCACAGGAACAAGTGGAGGAGCTGGAGGAGGCAACATGAGGCCCACATGTAGGATGATGCTTCAGCAGCTCTTGCAATGATGCTGGTTGACTGGTGGATGAGTGAAGAGTCCTGGTAGTGTTGAGGGACAGATGAGATAAACTGTTCTGTGAGGCTGCTTTAAGGAATAATTATTCTTAGTGTAAGGCTACACAGTTTTTGGTCTCCATGTCGTCAGAAAGGTGTTTGAAGGGTAAGTGACTTACTGTTTTACCTCCCTCTCTCTTAATCTATTATCTTTGCCATTCTGTTTGGGTATTATGTGGGGCTGTGGTACCAGTTCTGTGCCTAAAGTGGGACCAGCACTCCAAAAGCCCTTCAGTCAGTACCTGGAAGCCCAGAGGAACAAGCTGCACCATGCTGGAGGAAGTGCACCAACGGTAAGAAAAAAACCTTATTTAACCCAGCGTTTCTTCCAGATGACAGCCATAATTAGAGACTTTATTCATACTTTTATTCACTAACCACTATATTTGCATGTATGTGAGCTTTTTGTTATACTCAGTCTTTTAAATACATATTGTAAACTGCATTAGCCACAGGGCCTCAATATTTCTATGTCTACTAAAGGCGTGACAGCATTAATATATAAACAGTTTGGAGGGTTTAACTCCACTGATGCTCAGGGTGTGATGCAGACATTTGAATGTTTTATTATGTTGGATGAACACATACTGGGTACATTTCTTCATCAGTATTACATTAGACACACCAACAGATGTGTCAAAACAATGTGTAATCTAACAACATTACACCCAATCCACTTATACAGTTATGAATATAGTACAATATCTGATGAAATGTAGGTCCAGCTTTATTATCTTTTGCAAATGTAATACCCCAAACTCTCTCAACAATATGGCTGTGTATTGACAAAAATCTTGCGATATGATACATATCCCAATTTTCCTCTTCAAAATAGTTTTTTTTTTTTTTTTTTTTAGAAAATCTGTAGTAAAAAACACAATGTCAAATGCAAAAATTGTTTAGTTTTCTTTGTCTAGAGAAAAGGAGTGAAAAGAAGGGGGAGAGTGACATGGCTGAATGCTTGCTGCCAACTAGTGGTTTGAGGCTTAAATACAAAAAAACACTGACAGATAAAGTGTTTAAAAAATTGAATGCAGTATCATGCCATGAGATATCGTATTGATATTTTCTTACACCCCTATTCAACACTGTTTGCATTTTAAGGTCACACCTGAATTTGTTTGTTCACGAACCGTACTAGTCCTTTGTGCTTTTAATGTTGGAAATTGATGTTTCATCCATCCTTTTTTTTTTTTTTTTTTTTAAACCAGGATGAGAACTGGTTGTCGTGGGTGTTTGAGAAGGTGGTGCTCGTCATGGTCTGCTACTTTGTCATCTCCATTGTCAACTCCATGGCTCAGGGCTATGCCAAGCGGCTGCAGCAGCAGAGGCACACTGAGGAGAAAACCAAGTGATGACGGGTCAAAAGCACTACAAACATCCAAGTGACTGTGTTTCTGCTGCTGCTGCCAAGAGCCTTCCTCTCACTCAGCCGCAGCCACTCACAACTGAACAACAAACCTCATCCTCTCATTCATTCTCAAAGAGGCTGAATGGTAAAAGAAAAAAAGAAAAAAGAAAAGAAAGGCCAGACTCTTTGTTTGGTATGTGTGCTTCTGGGGATGTTTGCTACTGTTTACCATTTGTCCCTCTTCAGGTTTTGTAGTTCTTAAATTCATCTCACTTTCTGTGTAGTGCGATCGATCTACTGTTGATCTTAATATATGTTACGTTAACGTTAAATTAACCCTTTCATTGACCTCAGAAGTAAAGCAGAGGTTTGGTGGTGGCTGCTGTGTACGGGCAGTGCCCATCAGATGCTATGCCTTATGCAAGACGGGAAGGTTCGACTTCCCCTGAATATTGTTCTTGATTATTAGACTTGATTGTTATTTAATTTTGTAACATTAATGTATGGATGCGTCAGGATTTGTTTGTACAGTGTGCTGCCTACATAACTGCAATGGATGGTCTCTTGTTTTCAGGGTTTAATTTTTCTCGTGTTTTGTTCAGTTTTATAGCTAAGACCAACTTATTGTCTTATCTTTCTGGAAGTGTTGTTTTAAAATGGGGGGAAAAAAGCAATATCGACTTAAAACAGATGGGTACTTATCATGGTTTGCACACTGTGTAAATATATTACTATCTTTTTGACAGTATGTGCAGATGTATTTCTATTCCAGTGCTGAGTGGGGACATGAGTTAACTTAAACCAAAACACAAAAGGTGATATCATTTGTAAAGTGACATTGTACTCTGAGCAAACTAGTCTCATTTCTATTCTGTACATTTAGGTCAAACCTTGGATCAGATCATATATATATATAAAACCTGTAAATCATGGCACTTGTTTCCGAGTCTCAGTCTTTCATTCTTTATATGCTTTTTTACGACAATAATGATTACAGATTAATCTTAAAGCATTTGTGATTATTGTGATGTTTAAGAAATTCTAACCATCATGACGAAGCTAATGCATCATTTTCTCTTTAACATAGCCATGTTTAAGGTAAGTGAACAGTTTGGTTCTCATGAATTTTGCATTTTTTTGCTTTTTCCCAGTATTTATGGATTATATAATTGTAATGTATCCTTGATAATTACAGTTATTTCAACTTTTTCTAACTGGTTAACATTTATCAGTGTGTGTGTGTGTGCTGATTTTGACTTTTCTACTTGAGGCCTGAATTCTCCTAACATTGAGAATTCCTCTCGGAAGCATCTGAAAGCAGCTCCAGTGTGGAGATAACACTATTATCTACCATGAATGTAATTGTGTGCACCCTTCCTACCCGTCAGCTAGCTTATCAGACTGGTGTTGGCTGTTAAATTGCCATGGCAACAGTGGTCTGTAGGCTGGCTGAAGTCGTGGGTCCACGGCATTTGATTTGTGCTGCTATGCTCATGTCAATTGTAAAATGAACAATAAAGTTATGAAAAACATTTACTGATTCTTCTGTTGCTTTTCTTAGTGCAGATTTGATATTCAGAAAAAGGTCAAATTTCAACTGTTTAAAAATACAACTGTTTCCGTTGATTTTGCTGAAGGTCCATTTAGTAGAAAAAATAATTATTTTCTTGTGTGCAAAAGATTGGAGGTTGTCATGAATGCTTTTGCTTTTTGCTTGTTGAAATTGAATTTATTTCTAAATATTTTTTTCCATTGTGCCATTAGTATCTTACAGAGTAGTTACAGGGAATATGGCCTGCTTGAGTTTTAAGTTCAGTTTGTTTTGTCCAGTTGTATTTACCTACACTCTTGAAGATACAATAACCTGGATGACTGAACATTTTCCCAATGTGCTATTGTACATGTAATTGATTCTTCTCTGTGTCAGCTTTAAGATTCAGTTGCTAAAGATTCATTCTTGGCTGTACACTAATTTCCCAAACTCATTACAGATTACTGTATATAATCATGTAATTTAACAGTTTTTAACCGTTTTCAATGATGAGGCTCTAAACATGGTGTTAAAAATGGCCACAGTCACTGCTGCCAATGCAGATGTCAATGTGAAGAATCAGCTTAGCTTTCAGTGGGAAAAAAAAGCTTTCTCTTGAAGCAAACTATTTTATTTACATATTTACTTAAATAAACTCCAAATAAAAGCATAAAATATCTTCTACATACAGTATAAAATACATGAGAGGTGGTGCCTGTCTGTGTTTTTCTTGGTTAGTTGCACAGTTGAGTGTAGCTGGAAATGACTTGCTCCACAGATGTAAAGCTGTCCAGAAAATCCTCCTCTAAGATGCCAAACCTGATGTACTGATGAATATAAGCTCTGCAACAGAGGAAATCCAAAAGTAAAGAAACATAGAAAACTGGTCACCACAAGATGGTTTTACCAACAACATTTTGTACACACAAGTACACGAACATAAAATATGATTGACTCACCTGGAGGCAAACATGTTCCAGGCTTTTCTCACCATGTTATCTAGAGGTTTGAGCAGAGCCTGACTGTTACTGACCAGTGTGGCTGATTTTTCATATTTATTGAAATGCACTGGGGAATTCCACACTGTGAAAGCAGTTTCTGGTGACAGCCAGGATGCATACAGGGCTGGGTCCTTAAAGCCACCTGTGCATTCAAATACAATATCTCACATATCTTGTTACACGCCATATAAGTTAAATTATTAAAGAAAGCTATTACAGTATATTCATCAGACCAGCCTCTACTCAAATAATGTATGTGCAGAATTTCTACTTCAATTTATTCATGACTGCTTTGTATTTACCATTTGAAATCTATAGAATTTTAAAGCAGCTCACTGACCAGTCTCTGCACTGTACACATCTTTGCCTCTCATTATGAGCAGGTTGGCCAACGAGGTGTTGAAAGCGGCTCCTGGCAGACTCCTGGTTTGCTCAGAGGCAGAAGGTGGACGCATCTGCCAGTCTATACCTGACACAGGAAAAACAGGAAGAGAAACAAAATCAGATCCAGCTCCATATAATTCACAATTCTACTAATATCTAATGACCTCAGACAGAAACTTAAGTGCCAAGTTCTCCAAAAGTAATTGAATCAGTAGCAACTGGACTTCCTGAAGATGTTTCACTTCTCGTCTAAGAGACTTATCCAGGAATATAACCTCTGTGAAATGTGGGCAGTGATTACCGTAAAAATTCCTGGGTCTTACCACCAACTTCCACAGCTGAAGAGACCTCTTAGATTAGAGGTGGATTGTCTTTAAGAAGTCCAGTTGCTACTGATTCAATGACCTTTGGAGAACCATGAAATGGATAAATAAGAATCTACACATATATAATGTCAAACGCCAAATGTTGTCAATTTGGCAATGAAAAAACTTGCCTTCCTCCATCTTGCTGTTGGAGATGAGCATCTGTCGCAGGTGTTTGAGCAGCCCCGGCCAGCTGAACGAGCTGTAGGCTATGGAGGAACTCGGCATCTGAGGGATCGTGCACACACTGAGCAGTTTGTACTCTGGGTGACATGCAAGGCTGCTCACCAACTCGCCTGAGAGACAGACACATTACTAAATAGTTAGTACAAATAGTTTGACCAGAGGCTTTGGACATTTTCTCTTTCCATCCTCTTTTCCTTTCTAGACATGCAGAAAGAAGTTAATTTAAAAATAAAAACCTTTGTACTTTAACATTATCAGTGACCTGTTTAACAAACGTTTATTGGTTTTCATTGAGTAATATTGGTTTGATTTAATTTTAATAACAAATAATACAAATAAATAAGTTTGGCTTTTGAAGTGATTTATTATTATTATTATTTACAGTAGTGTCAGTGAGTGTGACCTCTTCAAAATCTGTGTATGTGTGTGTGAACTTGGTATTTCTTGGTATGTTGTGAGGACCTAAATCTTTTTACAAAGGGGATTAGTTTAAGTTTAGGGCACTAGTAATTATGGTTAATTTTAGAGTATGTCTCCAAGAAATTAATGTCAATCAATGCTATGTCCTCCGAAGCCTGTGGAAACCCGTGAGTGTGTGCGTGTAAACTTATGTTTGCATACGCGTATGTGGTCGATTCCCTCACCCAGTGGATTTCTGCTGTAGACTCCATGGGAGTCGGCAGTGACAGCAGGCTGCAGCACACTGCCCAGCTGGTGAGCGATGACCCTGTTGATGTCCCTGAAGGAGATGTGTTTGATATTGAGCAGCTGACTGCAGATCCTGTGCACCGTGTCGTTCTCGTGCACCAGGATGCCGTCTGACAGCTGATAGAGATGAGCCAGTGTCAGCACGGAGTTGTAGTTCTGAACAATCACCTAAAACAATAGGTCAGGGGGAGAATGACATATTAAGCTGATTGTTCTCTACAGTGTTTTCCTGTGTGAAATACTACTTTCACTTAACAGTTGCCTCTAAGGCTCAGGGGATACATATAAAAAAGAAAACACAGTATTTCATGACTGTAAAAACGGTTGTTTCGCCCAGAATCCTAATATTTCTACTAGCCTGATGAACAGCAAAAAGTAGCAGTTGCCAATTTACCTGAAAAGTCAGCACTAGCTGTAGCTAAAAAAAAAAAAAACACTTTATTTTCTACTGCCTGACTGTATTTATTTTATTATAAGCAAATGCAGCTAACGGTAGAATTATGCTGTACATGTTAGTTACCACTGTCCTAATTAATTTGGATAAATAAACCGACTAACGTGATTTTGGAAATACAACTTGGTTACTGCTACTGTATCCAATCACAATAATTGGAGAATTGCAATACATATCAAAAATGCACCCAAAAACTGTGACAAAATCAAATCATGACCCCAAAATATCGTCCCAGTCTAAGCTGCCTATATACCTCTCCAGTCCCGTAGGGCCATGTGAGGTGATTGAGGATGAAGGACTTTGAGTAGACGTCTCGGAGACTCTGTGTGACGTAGGTACCAACCCCAGACCCGGTTCCTCCTGCCACGCTCATCATAGCCATGAAACCAGCCAGTCTGTCACAGCCCTCCACCTCTCGTCTCACCAGGTCCTCCACCGCCTCTTTGTGACGAGGACCGTGGACACAAAACCTGAGCGAGAAAGGAACAAACAACGATATCATCATCATCATCTTTTACTTTTAAACATGTGATGTTTGTGTCTCTAAAAGGGAATTTTAAATTCCTTTTAAAAAATACTTCTTGTGCTCACCTTCTACCACTTAACTGTCAAGAATGAGCCTCCAGTTTCATTGTAATCTTTAAAATGTTCCATATCAAATCATACCAGCGACAGTTCTCTTTCTGTGACGTGTGATTTAAAACCCCACTGAGTGATTTGATATGGTGATTACAGAACAAAATTACACGTTTGTGGGTAATGTTTCCTTACCCGTTAGCCCAGTTATTTCCAGAACCCTGCTTCTGGCTGAAGTGAGAAGCATCTCCATATCTCCACCTGCCTGAATCTGCAGCCTTCTTCATACTGTGCTTTATCACTTTAGGCTCCATGTCTATCAGCACTGCTCTCGCCACAAGATCTGATGACAAAAATTAAGTGAGAGTGATGTCACCACATTATTGAACATAAAAATCATATATTCTCTACTTTATCTCTGTATTATTCCTCACTGGCGGACTGTGGTTTACCTCCATGTTTGTTTTGGTGGAAGAAGCGCTCACAGCTGACTGAGCTGTACGTTGTTCTCCTCTGTGCCTCCTGCCCGTCACTGCAGATGACGTCATACAGCTCCTGACCAACCTGGTTCCCACATTGACCCAGGTGAAGCGTCACCAAGGACATTTTACAGCCGAGAAACAGCGAACGCAGAGAAGGAGCCTCTCTGAGTCACGTGCGGGTTTCCGAGCAGAAGACGAAAACACACGGTCTGAACTCCAACGCTAAACTCGCGCCGTGGGAGGCAGCTTTCATGTCAGCACCTGTGTTGTGCTGTGTTCAGAAAGCGTAGAGTCTTGCCGCCACAGCGGGATAGACAGGAACATCCGATTAAAGACTTTCAAAATAAGTATCAAATTCTGTGAATAGTTCTAACTTGAAGATGTAATTCTGCACGTGTCGTAACTTATTTTTATGTTACTTTGACTGTCTTTGATACATGGTTGAGCGCAAACCAGTGGCATATTAAAGCATAATAATACATTGCATTTTTGTATACTTCAGTGTTTAATTTTAACAGACACCCGGAAGTTAACCTGTACCAAATAGCTGAAAGGATTAGTTTATTTTTATGGTGTGGTTGGTTGACCTAAAATTTGCAATTATTAGCAAACTGCTATTTTAATTGTTCTGTTTTTCATCGTTGTTCCATGCCAATCACGCTAATACTTGCATGGTGGAAACAATCCAGATCCTTAATTCCTTGTATAAAAAATATTTCATAGGTTAATATTTAATGGTATCTCCAGTGGTAATGCTCCATCTCGTTTTTGTGTGTAAGCAGACACAAATAACTTTATTTCTCCCTTTAGGGCAAATCAGTTCCCACAGTTTCACTACTCCACACAAAACCATTCACAAAAAAAGCAAATCCAGAGTGCACGAGGAAACACTGCATAGCACGTGGGAAAGAATTGACCAAATACTATATTAAAACAAAATGCAATGGGCAACAGTGTAGAACTGAACTGGACTAAAATCAAATACATAAATAAATACAGGGAATAAAAACCGCCCAGACACAAAAATATACTGTGTGTGTGCATTTATTTATTCTACAAACCGTCTATGTCACTGTACGTAGGGAGAGCAGTTAATTTCAAAATAAAAGCCTCACAGGTCGCCGCCCCCCCGTGCTGAGCGGCGCAGACTGCGCATGTTCAGTGTAGTACCCGGTCATGGCGGCGGTGTGTGTTTGTCCATGAGGTGCGGGGGGACGCCTGCCATTCCTGCGGTGTGTGACAGAGACATCCGAGCGAAGCGCTGCCATGGCTGGAGTGTTTGACATTGATTTGGATCAGCCGGAGGAAAATGTCTCCGACGATGAGTGTGAAGAGGTACTTTAATGATGGACCTAACTGCGGCACTTGTCAGGGCAGAAACAGCAGCTGTTAGCTGTTAGCCTGTTAGCCACCGCAGGCCTGCTCTGCAGCCGGGGCTCCCAGGCCTGTGCTATCACCGTTAGCATGCACTGATAGACAGCGTGACAGCTTTCCAGACAGAGCTGTCATTTCTTGGGCGCTAACTTTTCTCTTAATAATGTTCGTTAGCGATGAAACACTCGCGTTGTTGACGCTGTCATATTGTAAAAACATCGCTGACATGTTGTGCAAGCGAAGCCTTACTTGGCTAAAGCTGCTGCAGTGATAAATGTGGCTCAGTGAGCAACAGTTTATTTTGGCAGGACAGAGACACAGTGGGACAG
This sequence comes from Brachirus orientalis, assembly GCA_016785285.1. Classification (NCBI taxonomy): domain Eukaryota; kingdom Metazoa; phylum Chordata; class Actinopteri; order Pleuronectiformes; family Soleidae; genus Brachirus; species Brachirus orientalis. The sequence goes on along the minus strand of JAFBJR010000147.1, from coordinate 624,177 downwards.
TGTAGACATGAAGCTGTTATATGTATGTTTCTCACTTTAAATTCATACATAAATAACGGCATCGCAGAGCTGCAAACTGCATTTAACCGAAAATGACAGCTGTTTAAATCATGTGTTTAAAAAAGCCTCTTGTTGCACCTATCAAACTGCAGATCTTATTACAGCCTATTACACCTGCTGGTGCAGTTGTTGATTAGTAACAGCACAGTGTAATAACACTCAAAATACCCCAACACTCACTGGACCATAAAAAGTGATCTGAGACTTTTGGACTCCAGGGTCTGCCCACGTTTTTCCATGAAGACAAACAACTTTTGACCCTTTTTTGTTGTTTCCTGCACCGTGTTTATGTTCATGTTGCATGGATTGAGTAACTCAAAAGCATCAAAGCAACTGTTTGTGATGATCTTCTCATAACCATGTTTGTGGGCGGAGCCATAACATAAATGTGCAGCTAAGCTTATTTTCATGATTTCATAGTTATCTCTATTAACTTGGTTTGGCCCACAGTAATGACATAATGTACAGTAGGATTGATTGATTGATTGATTGATTGATTTATTTATTTATTTGCCTGAATAAAATGGTGTAAATAATTCTCAGGAATCACTTCTTAATGTTTTTCAACCAAGTAACACAATTGCCATTGTTAGAACTGTTGACCCCAGAGAAATATGGCTTGGCGTGTATTTAGCAAGCATTATGGCAGCCATTGTTTTTCTGTCTTAAGGGTTTGTTTGGGGGGTGATTAGCAGGATACATGTAATTATTGGTTATGTGCTTTTATGATTTAACATTCTTCTTGTACTCTGGATATATTGGATTATATCCTTGCTATTTTGTTTTAAATATTTCTTGTAGTTTTTAATTCTTTTGTTTAGTTACTTTTTAAGTGTTTGTTTCTGTTTATAAATCTCACGTTGATACTGTTTATATATGTATACATGGATGAGAGGAAAGAAAAACAAAAAATGAACCCGTTACCAATAGTCACCATAGTTTATTATTTGTTGATTTGATCTGCAATCATATTGCAGCTCTTAATAGAGATATCTTTGTGTAAAGTAAGTGCTACAAGAGTTTTAGATAAGAAGACATAAATGTTGAACAGAGGAAAGAATATGACACACAGAAATGTCCTGAAGCCAAATTTGGATAAAAATTTAAACACATTCACATAATGACTATATTGACATCTGTATGTTGTTTTTTGTTTTTGCTTCCAGGCTCAAATCAATGATATCATGGATCAGTGCAGTGGATTTGATTTGTAAGTACTCATTACAGTCTATGTTCCATCTGTGTGTGTGTGTGTGTGTTTTTTTTTGTGATGAACTTAACAATAAAACAGGTGTGAGTGCTGATTGTTGAATATGTCTGTGCAGCAACATGGACGATTGTGAGAAGATTGAGATATCGGAGGACAATGTCAATCAGGGGACGGAGAACATCAGACCAGAGTGCTTTGAGCTGCTGCGAGTCCTGGGGAAAGGTGGTTATGGAAAGGTACTTCCCTGACAAGTAGCAAACCTACCTGGAACACTCTTCTATACGTACACCTTGGATTATGTAATCTATGGTTACCTTTTGAATCATATTTTATTTTCATCTCTTCACCTGATTATTCGAAACATGCAGATTGTTTCCCTCTACTTTCTGTGCAGGTTTTCCAAGTCCGAAAAGTTGTTGGTGCTGCTTCAGGCAAAATATTTGCCATGAAAGTTTTAAAAAAGGTAACTTAATTTTATCCTCTGTCAACTGCTCTCAGTTTGTGTTCTATTAACATATCCGCATGCTTGTTATTATAAATAAATATTCTGGTGCTCCTGTCTGAAAATATTGGCTGTCCTTGACGGGGTAAGATTTCACTGCTAGTTGGTAAACTGCCATTTGTGCTGCTCTGCTGCAGCCTTGGCACTTGCAGCTCTCTGCCTCAGCCTCTTAGATACTGCTTGATATTCACGCTGCTTCCCCGTTATTGTTCAGAATGACTAGGGCTGCATGATATAACGTAAATTTACCATCATTTGGTTGAAAATCAAAGATAGTGAGATGTATTTTATATTTCCAGCTATGTTTTATTTTAACACTTTGTTGTATTTTTTCTCTAGCTGATTAATAATGAAGGACACCCACAGTTAGAACATTGCTGGTATAGTTTATACGTAGTGCAAGCTGCTGCCTTAAATCCTAATTTAGTCTATTTTAGTTGCTCACCTCTGGTTAACAAATGTACCAACTGTGGTCTAAGGCAAGCGGCTTGAAAAGTATTAATACACAACTTGTAGATAGGAACCTTTAAATACTTGATTAAAACATGCCTCAGGTTTCACCACACTTTGTAACATGCCACTATTGATGGATTATTTGGGTTGGGGACACCAGGCTATGATTGTACGCAATGCAAAGGACACAGCCCACACCAAGGCTGAGAGGAACATCCTGGAGGAGGTGAAGCATCCCTTCATCGTTGATCTCATCTACGCCTTCCAGACAGGAGGAAAGCTGTACCTCATCCTCGAGTACCTTAGTGGTCAGTATACACAACATACACGTGGTGCAAGCACACAGGCATTCAGTTAAATTAAATGATGTAGAGTGTGAGCATGTGTTTTCCTGTACAGGAGGAGAACTTTTCATGCAGCTGGAGAGGGAGGGCATTTTTATGGAAGACACAGCCTGGTGAGTTTTGTTTGTTTTATTAAGCTCAGGATTGTCTCTTCTGATTAAATTGAAGAGATACAGTATAGTTTTACACTTTTAGTTGTGCATGAGCTATGATAAACAGCAGTAAATGGCAGTAACATGACATAATTTCTCACAAGTGGTGAAAATAAACCTCACCACAGACCTATTGTTTAATAATAACATATATTTGGTTCACTTGTCTGTAGTTTTTACCTGGCAGAGATCTCCATGGCTCTTGGTCACCTGCACCAGAAGGGCATCATCTACAGAGACCTAAAGCCCGAGAACATCATGCTCAACAGTCAAGGTGATTGTTTTCCTGTGCATGTACGAAATAATTTCTGGCATTATTTGTTTCTAAATGTTTATCTCTTTGCTTATATTTGGTCCTATTATATTTAACCTTTCACATTTACGTTTTTACTTAACATATGCATGTATTTATCCACTGCATCTACAAACATCTGTGTGGTGATGTTTTTTTTCCCAGGCCATGTAAAGCTGACAGACTTCGGTCTGTGTAAAGAGTCCATTCATGATGGGACAGTCACTCACACTTTCTGTGGTACCATTGAATACATGTAAGTTAAGCTTTTTCTATCTCATCTTCACTTTTTCAGTCACTCTTGCAGCATCTCTCTGTTACAGTAAAAGGTTCTTTCTTAAGCCATTTCATACATGAAATCCATGTGATGTCTCGAGCTTTGGGTGCCAACAGTCTTAATTTTGCTATTCACATATGGAATATCACATAATGCACTGGAATATTATCTGCGGTGGAGATTGGCATGAATATTTGATTATACGTTAAAGTGACGAAAAAAGATACAAAAATGAAAATGTTTTATTTCTGACTATTGAAAAAATATTTCTCCTCAAATTAATACCTAATTTGTGGTGCATCTTTTATCACAATCTGGCTGCAGCAACAGTAAGCATTTTGATAGTGTGTTTGTCAAAGTTATGAAATCTTCTTGAATGCATCTTGAAGCCGCCCCTGTAAGCTCAAAAGGCTGTACATGATGTACAAGGGTCTTGAAATCCATTGCTGCACCTCCTACCTAATGCTGTGAACCCTGCAGTACTTCCATAAGCTATCATGTGTTTAGAACATTCTAAAAATAATCAAATATTTGAATAGCATTTTGTCTTAAAATGCCTATTCCTAGTCTGCAGTAGAATCTCAGGTGGATCCAGACGAGGGACTGGCACGCCTGACTTGAACAAGCAGGAAGCAGGAAAAAGTGGAGTGACTTCTGCTAAAATGTGCGTTTACACAGAACAGCCTGTGCAGGCAATTTCCAGAGAACTTCCAAAGACCAATTCATATCAGGAAGCAGCTTTATTCATTCTCACTCTTGCTTCTCTCTGTCTTTCACGCTCATTGGAGATCTATACTGTTTAATTTAAATGCATTGGTGAGAAACGTGCACTTACACTGTCACAGGGCTCCAGAGATCTTGATGAGAAGTGGACACAACAGAGCAGTGGACTGGTGGAGTCTGGGCGCTCTGATGTACGACATGCTCACAGGAGCGGTCAGTTAAAAAGTCCCAACATTATAACATTTTTCTACTTCACTCTAATTTTTGTGCTGTTATAGACACTGAATTTACATGTTTTCACATTTCTCACCGCAGCCACCGTTCACTGGTGAAAACCGAAAAAAGACCATTGACAAGATTCTGAAGTGTAAGCTCAGCCTTCCACCCTACCTCACACAGGAAGCACGAGATCTCCTGAAACGGGTATGTGCTCTCTTTTTTAGCTGCTCATTTACTCCATTTAACCAAAAAATAATGTGGAGCTGTTGTGGCAATGTTGTTTTTAACGTGTGACTGCTGGGTTCACAGTTGTTAAAGAGAAACGCCTCATCACGTCTGGGAGCGGGAGCAGGAGACGCTACAGAGGTGCAGGTGAGAGAATGCGGGGCTTCTCTGCTGATAGTTAAACAAGTCACATGTTCTTCTCACTAAAACATATTATAACAAGGGAAACAAATGAGGCTTTTGTTGACATAGTATATTTTATTATCTTTTATGTTTGTAGGCTCATCCCTTCTTTCGACACATCAACTGGGAGGATCTGCTGGCCCGGAAAGTTGAGCCTCCCTTTAAACCTTTCCTGGTGAGTATTAGAGACACAAAGATTTTTAAAAAGACCACTTTAGTAGTTTTTGGTAGGAAATGTAAGAATGTTAAATGCTGAAAAGGCATCTTTCCGATGACAGATGATGTGACCTGAACTGTATGTGAGATCAGAATTGGGTTTCCCTCTCCATAGATTAAACCAACACAAGTTGGAGTAACTGAACCACAGCTCCTCTCCAGTTTCAGCATCTCATGTTGCTGCAAATCTACCTTAACTGTGCTCTCCTCATCTCTCTCTTCACAGCAATCGGCCGAAGATGTGAGTCAGTTTGACTCAAAGTTCACCAGTCAAACACCTGTCGACAGCCCTGATGACTCAACCCTCAGTGAGAGTGCCAATCAAGCCTTCCTGGTAACTGTCCTGATAAATCATCAATCTATCTGTTTGTCAATGAACACATCTAGAATCAGGTTTTCACAAACACAGTTAAAATCAATAGCACCTTTTATATGCCAAATGGTGCCTGAATTAAAAGTCCCTGTGTAAAATGCTCAGATTTCTCTGCAGTCTGGCCCAAAAATGTGCGTTTACCTCTGGTGTCTCCTTTTTTAGGGTTTCACATATGTCGCTCCCTCAGTCCTTGAGAACATTAAGGAAAGGTTCTCATATGAGCCAAAAATTCGCTCACCTCGACGGATCTTGGGCAGCCCAAGAACACCTCTGAGGTAAGTCTGCTGACCTTCTACAGTTTTGCTTTTTTTTCCTATAATAACGTTTTAAACATTGTTCACTACTCTCCATTAATAAAAAAAAAAAAATGAGTCGGTTTGACCTGCTGATTGTATTGCTTGACAGAGCCCAATTTCAAATAAAGGACACTGCTTGAAAATAATAACAACATTGTCTCTGTTCCGATAGACCACAGGCAAAATTACATCACCAAAAGTTGGGGCTTTAGGTTTTGTTGAGCTGTTTCAAGCAAACAAAGCCTGGCTCCATGGGACAGGCTTCATCGTGCAGCCCTATGGTTTCACTTATTATGCATTATGAGTTTAATTGTTAAAAGTGTTTACGTTATTAGTTCATGCAGACTTAAAGAACATGTTCACTTCTGGGCATCTTGGCTCATTAGAAGGGCTGAGCCAAGATGCTGCTATATACCTTTGCTATATAGCAGTGCTCACATTCTCTCAAGAGAAGAAGAGAGCAGAGTCTTCTCTATCAGGCCATGTGAGTGGAGCAGGAGTGGATTAATGTGCAGTAAATAATGTGAGCAGCTCCTTATCTCTCACCTGGTCTCACATCAGCATCTTTAACATGTGTGAAGAATGTGAGGATGAGGGAGCGCTGGTCCTCTTACAGCCCCAAGTGTAAGTGGCATCCTGGGAACACACTATTTATAAGTAGTGCCCATTATTTAATCTGTCTATCTCCCCTGCCACAATATGAACACTGATAAACACATCGTGCATTTATCTTGTTGTGTTGTTCTAACAGAGCTTTGATTCACTCGGCTCCTCCTTTTTGCCCTCCTCCTGTCACTCATGGAGACACACACACATTCAACTGCACCTCTTTCTCACTGGAGCCACTCATTCATGCTCATGCATAAAAAATGACATTGTATACCATGAAAACCATGATAATTTGAAATATACCATGATACAAGTTTTTTGTCGTACTATTCAGCACTAACTACCTAACATGCATACATAAATAAATGTGTTGTTACTTGTTGTGAGCAGCTTGTAAAAGTCTCTGGTTTCCCACCCATTTCCTTTTAGCCCAGTCAAATTCCCAGGGGGGGAATGTTGGCCACGAAGCCCCCTTCTCACTGCCGGTGGACCTAGTGTCCTCCAGTCACCTCAGGACCAGGCCATGGAACTGTCCACACCTGAACAGATGGATGTCACCACCAGCTCCGAGGCCTCGGCCCCTCTTCCCATCCGTCAGCCTGCCGGGGTCAACCTGGCTCAGATGAAGCAGCAGGCCTATCCTGTTGTGGCTAAACGGCCCGAACATCTACGTATGAACCTATGACCCACCACGCCTGTGTAGTTTATTTCTTGACTTTTTTCTTTATTGATATTTTTTAACAAAAGAAGCAAAAAGAGATGGATGCTCTTCAGACAATGAAAATCAAAAATTGCACATCAGCACACTACATAAACTGTCACAAGCTGGAGTTTGTGCGTGGGTCTGGGACTCGGATGTGCTGCAGTGAAAAGAGCTACCGACATCGCCATCTCACCACTTCTCCCCTGACTACCCCTCCTCTCCTCCCCTCCTGAAGTGGACTTCTAGAACTGGAAAACTTTGAGGAGCTTCGCCCTTCATGTGATCAGGAAGTCATAGGCGATAATGTATCACACAGTATGCAAGTGATTTAAGACAAAAAATTCAGCCTGTTGTACAAGATGGCATCCAAAGTGCTTTGTGTTGTTTAAATGAATGCCAGTGAGGAAACTTGCTTCCATTGGGAGACTTTTGACAGTATTTCTTCGTAGAGAAAAATGCCTGTCTCTGGTTCAAATCATATGAACAAGGTTTATGATTAAAAAAGATGAATCATCATTGAGAGCAGCGGACAAGCCGATGAACCTAGCTTTACATCTTAAGATGTTTTAACTGAATGGATGCATTAACTGTGCTTTACATTGATGATGAATCAGAAAGCCTAAATTAAAGAAGGAAAACCATGTTGATTGTTGATGTTTTACATTCTTTGAGTGTTTGGTGTTGTGGATGACTTGTGGAGTGGTTTATGAGTTGGGGGACCCATACATTGATTATCTCGCCAGACAAAATGTCAAACTGGTTATTATAGCACCATCTGAAATGGACAGCATTTACTTTTTAAGAATTGAAATATGGGGGGGGGGTTCTCTGGGTTCCTCCCACAGTCCAAAAACATACTGATTTGGGGATTAAGCCATTGGACACCAATTGTCTGTAGGTGTGAATGTGAGAGTGGATGGTTGTCTGTCTCTATGTGCATGTACCCCACGCCTCTCATCTTATGTCAGCTGGGATCAGGCACCATTTCCCCCTGCAGCCCTCATGTGGAGGTTGAAGTGGTAGAAGATGAGTGAATGAAAAGCAAGGAAAATAATAATAAAATGTAAAATATCTGTGCAGTGTGTATTTGATATGTATATCAAAACCCAAGGCCTCAGAAGCATTTTTTTTTATTTGCATATGATTGGCTTCTCATTTCTTGTGATTGGAGATTAATAGAAAATAAAACTATGTAAAAATAAGTATGAAAACACAACATTCTGCAGGTTAAAAAAAAGCCAGTTCAACACATAAGATACCCCAATCTGAAATGCATTTCTTTGCAAAAACTTTGCCCTGGTAATGGCAGGCAGATTTTAATATTTATTGTGAACAAATTGCAATATTGCAATTATGAGCTGCCACATCAAACATAAAAAGCCTATATAACATTTTTAATTTTTGTAATCAAAAATGTTTGACATTAAAAGTGTGGTTTACAGAGTCAATTGAAAGATTGTAAACTATGCTAAATGAGTAAAAAGTTACCTTCATGGTCCTCAATGCTGGCTTTAGAGAAAATATTGTAACAATCATATCTCTTGTATGCACAACATGATAAACAACACAGTTCAAGACCAGCTGGTCTCATGGTCTGGGATCTGAATTGTTTTTGGGACAAGACTGAAAATTCTATTTTCTTTTTTTATAAGCCACAGAAAGTTAAAAAAAAAAAAAACTGGTGTAATGGGTAAATTCATTTAACTAAACTGATTGGTGGAAAGTTCAAAATCAAAGATTGCTCCTTCCAAAAAGATGAAATATTTAAACATTTCAGGTCATTTAATCAGTGGTGATACTGGTGATATAATATTCATTAATCATTGTGCAAATAAAATTCTTCAGTAGGAATGTGTGCACACAGACAATATATAAGTACAAAAATAAAGAGAACCAACTGATGCAAGAAGGCATATTTTCTTGAGATCTACCAAACTACAGTACATAAACACAACGGTATATTTGAAATAATATTCAGATTATTTCACTAGAGCTGGTTGGCTTTGATATGTTGCTGCCGGATGTCTTTGATGTCAAAGGTTAAAAAACAAGGTTACAAAGAACTTCAGCAACATTTAAATAATCCTTATCCAAAATACAATTGAGCTTAACTTACTTACATTACCAGATTGGTTATGACAAATAACCGTACAGATCAGATGGTTTGAGACATGAACACAAAAACACTTTTAAACTTTTTTTTTTTTTTTTTACATATTATGTATTATTTTGTTGAAACAGTAAAGCAGATTCTCTAGAACAGAGTCTCTAGAACTCACTCATATATATCATAGTTGTGTGTCAATGCTCCTCCAGAGTATCTCCTTCACTCAGTGGAATCCTTCAAAACATACAGTGCATTTTTCCCCCCCATCTTTTACCCTTTTGCATCCTTGAATACAGGATAATCAATCACTGCAGTACACTAAAATTGATCTCTAAAAATGAAGTTACTTATATCGCTGTTCTTTGGAGGAGTAATAGTAGCAAACTCAACAATCTGGCAATCCATGCAAGTTAAAATGGAAAATTAAGAATGGTATTTGGCCCTGCTCTGGTTTGGTGAACTTATTTCAAGTAGCAGAATGTGGTTTGAAAGAGAAAATAACTATTTTAAAATTTCTATAAAATGTCTTCACCAGTCTGGATGTTTGTCCCCCTTTTTTAATAACTTTGTTAACTTTTATAGGCACAGGTAGCATCATCACTGACCATGGGGTTTTTACCATCACAGAGGAGTACAGTACAGTAAAATCCTTCTGATTCATGTACTTGAGGTGAGATAATGAGAGAGGATGTTTTCTGACTGTAGCAGCTACGGCCGGAGTGCTGTAACTAAATCAGGTAGACAAGAAGGAAATTATAGTATGTCCAGCATTTAGCATGTGCAGAGAGATATATAGTGCATCAAGAGGAGTCTGTGGTACTGATGACAGATGGTCATGATCGATTATTTCTGCACCTCCATGCATTGGGGCTTTGTTCCTGCAGACGTTTCATTTTTTTCCCCAACCACAACCACCAGGCCAAACCAATCACAACACAAACCAGCGACTCCACGTAGTAACCGTCCAGTGTTGTCACACAAACCCCACCTTCCTTAACGCAGAGCTGGAGAGGAGAAATGCGGACAAGAAAAAATGAGGGAAGTTAGTTTACAATTTTTAGATAAGCACATACACACAGTCTTGTTCATTCCTATGGCCTCCTCACTTACCCCTGCACCTTCTGGAGAGCCACAGCTCTGCCCATCTGCCCCCTGACACACCTTAGATGTAAGTGGATCCACCAGCCACAGAGCCATAGTAGAGGGCCAGTTTCCACCAAGGTTAGTGACTGTGTTGAGCAGCGTCATGTAGGTCCCACCGATGAGTGGGTCACTAACTTTAGCATGGAATGCCATGCAGGCCACATACATACTGTACAATGCCACCTGTAGTGAAAATGAGACCAACTTGTTTAAGCAGAACTTTTCTCTTTGTAATCAGTGATGTTGAATCTCGAGATTTAATTCATCATTTCTGTCTAACAGTCGAGTTGTAGCTGATAACAAACAATCAGGGTAACAGTTTCATTGTTTGTAAAAGGTCTTAGTTTCTGCCTGCCTAGAATAAATTGCAGCCCCAAGGCTTTCAAACTAAAACAAATTAAGCAGCTTTTTCATACTTCTCCATTTCTAGCACTCTAAAACACCAGGGTCGTAATGGACAGCAGGCATATCCTGAACAGAATTTATGCATTTTTAAATAGAAACTAAGTAGTGTGAATAGACCCTTTGTCAAAAAAGTAGGGTAGTATTTATATGCAAGTAATAAGAGAAAAATATGCAACCTGATGCGCTGCATAGCTAAGCAGCACTACGCCATAGTAGTAAACAGGGAATCCTCCATCTTGTTTTACATGGGGGGTCCACCACACCAGCAGAGCATACTCTAGGCCTATAAGCAACCTGAAATCACACAACAGCAGCACTAACTTAGCTTTTCATTGACTGCATGTACGACTTTGTGTAGCTGTGTGCGAGACTGTTTTACAACCTCCAAGGAAAGGCCTTGTAGAAGACGTCCAGAGGTCGGGGACCTGCTGTGTATTTACTGATGACCACTGGTAGAAGAATCTGCAGAGGCACCATGGGCACGGCCAACAATGCCAGCTGTGCTTTGGGAACTCCAGCCTCCACCAGTTTCAGACCTGTCACTGCATCTGCAGCAGAGAAACCAATCTGAAGTGCACACATGAGAAGAAATAGGAGGTTTAACACACAGAGGAATAAGGAAGCACACAAGGCCAAGCAATCATTTACCAAGACACAGTCACAAGGAACACTACAGTTACAGTACATCTCAAATTACTGCAACACAGGTGGTCGTTTTTTGTTGCATGTCATCACCGTCAGTCACTTACTTTTGCAGTGAGAAGCAGGACACAAAAGTTAAACACCGTGGGCATCTTGATCATAGATAACAGCAACTTATACGTTTCCAAAACGCCCTGTGTTTCCTCATCCTGGACTCTCCTCTTTCCTCCGCCTGGCTCGTTTTCCCTTTTAAAAATGGCTACGAGCGTTGTGGAAATTAGGAACACCACTCCCCAAAAAAACAAGAAGTCTGTAACGGAGCAACAGATGACATCAGAAAATTTTGTTTTTTAAAAAGACTAGTGCAGTACCCATACAGTAAGAGCTATAGGATACAGTTATGAAGAGGCTGTATTATAGTTGCCAACACCTTTAACACCTGACTAAAATAAGTAAGTAAACCTACAGATTCATTGGACCTCAACTAAATAAATGGAATAGGTTCTGGGTATTGCACACACTCTTGCCCTTAAATAATGTAAGTCACCTGCAAAGTTTGAGGCCTGTCAAGCAACCTGGTGGACAGTTATACGATTAACAGTTGCACTTTGAGTTTATAGATAGATTACCCAAATTGTTATACTGTTATCTTGGAAATAATCAGAAAAATATTTGTCCTTTTTTATTTAAAAACAGAAAATACCTGACAAAGTAACGATGCCTGTGTCCTTAGGCTCTGCTCTGAGGTATTTGTTGCAGAAGTCAGCAGACTCCAGAGCCAGAAAGAGCACATTACCCAGGAAGTAGCCAGCTGTCTGGCCCACAGAATTGCATGTAGATGCATAACCCACATTTTCTCTGGACAACATGGTGAGGGCCCAGCCATCCACAGCTATATCCTTGAAGAAGAAAAAACATGTAGCAAGTGAAGGACAGAGGAAAACATTTCCTCTATATGCCTATGTCACAGTGTTTATAATGTTCTACCTGTGTGGCTGCCAGAAAGGCAAGCATGAAGAAGACTCCAGTAAGTATCACCACATTAGGTCCTCCCTCACGCTGCAGCAGTGAATCAACTATAGGAGAAAGGTAGAGCATGAAGAGGCCCAGCAGATACTGTGTGGGAACCAGCCATGACTTTCTGCAGAAAGAGATAGGAGGTGGAGACAGGAATAGAATTTACAAGGAAAGAAGATATAAAAAAATATCAATGCAACTACAACACTGACATAAACATGGCTTTCCTACCGTCGACCAAATCTGGTGAAGTACAGAGCATCCACCAGTGGTGCCCAAAGAAGTTTGAGACTAAATGGCCAGAAAACAAAGCTGAAAAAGGCTTGGTCTTTATAGCTGACACTTTTGCTCTGTAAGATCAGTGGGATACTGCCAGCCAGTCCCAGAGGAATTCCTTGCAGCACATAGAGAAACAGAAGAAGAGACACATTGCCCAACTCGCCGTGGATCCCAGGCCGGACTGTATGGCTCCTGTCCTCTGAATCTGATCCTCTAATAAGACCCTCTGCCTCTTCTACATCTGGTTCCGAGTCACTTGTGTGTCCCTTGGTCATGTCCCTCATGTTTACATTTGTGATGGTGGAACCTCCCAGCTTCCTCTGCCGCCCATTCTTGTGAGTGGTCACGTCTAAAAGCTCCATGTTGAAGTAGTGGACATCAAACCTGCTGTGCCGTCAGCAAACCTAAAAAAAAAAAGTGAAAAAACAAAGCAGCTAATCAAATGCATGTCACTAAAACTAAATTATAATATGAATCTTCTCTGCAGTGCAATACAATTCATCATATGTTTTAAATTGAAAAAAATGTATGAACTGAATATTAAATACATGAAACAGGTAATCAACAATTAAACTTTGTCAGTTAAATGTTTGGATAACAAAATAGGTTTCAGTGCACTTGTCAGAACTTGAGCTTCTGTAAACCAATATGCTCTAGTCCTTATAACCTAATAACTTATAAGGACAAGAGCTGCAAACAGCACTGAACAGGGTGTTGAGCGATCACAGAATAGAAATTAGACCACACCCTGAGAGCTTTATGTAAATTAAACATTTGTTATTTAAGGTGTACTTCCTGTTACCAGTAGGTAGCACAATGGTCATTGTGACCCCGTTGAAAATTAAAAAGAATAGAGACGGGCAGATGAGATCAAAGCCACGTACAAATCAAAGTAATGTGATGTGGCGTCTGTCTGGGCAGAACTTTGCTGCATGGCAACTAGGAACGCAAAATGGAAAGATGTGTTTTTAACTGAAATTCCTGCAGAATTCTTCAGATCGCCCTAAAACTCATGAAACATGAAGTGAAATAAAATGATGATGAAAAAAATAATCATAGCAGATACCACAAGGCACTTGGGCCCTAATAAGTAAAAATCCCCCAAATCAATTATATAATAGTTGCCAATGTTGTTAGATAGGTTTATGGAGTACAAAATTAATAAATGTGTCACTCCTCCATCTGGTAGAAAAGTCCAGGAAGCCACAAACAGTAAAATGTTGACTTTAGTTTCACAAACTACTGCAATAAGTCCTTGGAAGATGGCCAACAGATGAGAATATACCTCCTGAATACCACAGGAAAGAAACTGTCCATACAGGTGGATACCATACAAATGGTTTGTAAAGAATTATGGTAATCAGTGATTGTGAGTTAAAAGAGGAGAAATATGTGTAAGTAGGCCATGAATATTTCCTGGCCTTTGTGATACATACGAGAAAAATAAACAAAAAGAGTCAAACATGTTAGGCAATAAACAAATGCCTCCACACTCCACCACACTGGCTCCCTGAGAGCATCAGTGTCAAGGTGTTAACAGCTGTCACCTTCAAAGGACAAGCTACATACAACAATAACAGACAAGTTTATTTCTACGTCTACAGTTTAATTATCACAAAACATCCCATTAGGACAAATGGGCATGTAAATAAGACGGGGATCAGACAAGCATTATGATGATCATACCTGCAGGTGACGACAGCATGACAAATCAACGAACACAGTGAACAGCAGAACCAGGCAGCCGGAAATTACACTTAATCAATTACAACTATTGTTATTGACATAACAATAAAAAAGTATTAAGCCGCACAGAGGTGGCATATAAAGAAGGAAAGAGAAAAAAACGCCAAAGAAAGACTACCGTTAGACACGAGACAAGTCTCATCGGTGAACATCAACACTGAAGAGTCAGGAAGTGCGACGGGTGCAGCATGCAAATGTGTCCGCCACCTACAGCTGACGTGTCAGAAGAAATGAATGGAGTTCCGCTTTAATGCTCACACGCAGCATCTGCTTGTTCTTTCGACTTGGCCCTTGGATTATGTCCCTACTTATTCTCACATTTTATATGATTTGTTTAATCCAGTTTACATGGATTGAAATAAATATACTGCTCTATAAATGTTAACAATAACTACAAACCCCTGGTGTGGTGTTAAATTATATGATCAGCGCCAATTAAATTATTTTCATCTAGACATAGATTTTGGATTTCTAAATACTTCGATGCAGCATTTATGTCAGTAGGTGTGAAACTTGTTTTCCTGGGAGAAGTAAATATTCCCATTACATATACAGGGACTTAAATGTGAATATGCTCTGGTTTCTTTGATCTTCTATAATAGTACACTTAATATCTTTGGTGTGTATAATTGTAATTGTAATATAATAACATTTTACACTTTTTGCATTTTATGGACAAACAACCAAGGGCTCACAAGATTAATATAAAATAACTGTTAGTTGCAGCCCTAATACATAATATAGCACTTCACCATATTATATCCTTTTATTTGAGCTAAAACTGGAAGTTAGTGATATTTTGAATGTCCTAGCATATTTCTTGTGAAAGGGTCAGCCAACAAAGATCTTTCCTCAACTTGCAGGACTCAGTGCAGCTTAAAGCAAACCTGTCTCCATCCATTTAATGTAAAATATCTTTCAACTTTGTCTGACAACTAGGGTTTATTTCAGCTTCCACTTCAAGACTCAACACCAGCCAGTGTTTACCATTACTCAGAGCTGTAATAGCACAAAAAGACCTCAAGATGATGCTGCTCACATCTGTTCAGGTATTAATATCGTCTTTCTTGTACAATCTACAATAAGCCATGATATAAAGTTTAATTGGTTTCATTTTAGTGTGTTTTGTTTTTTTTGCCATGTGATACACTGACTCAAAAAAACTGTTGTCATACTCTCAAGGAACAGGGGACTCCTCTTTGCTTCTTATATATTGATCTCAAAGCAATGCCAAACTTCTGCCACAAAAAGTGACAGTTGTAGTGGACTATAGCATCCACAATAATTTGCACAAGAGCCTGCTGGGTAAAGGGCTCACTGTGCAACATGATTGCGGGATTTTGGTATTTAATTTCACTGAAAGGGGCATTTTTCTACATCCCCATAGCTACAGCAGATAGTTCATAAAATAAAGTTGGATAGTTAAAAGAATTTAGGCAGGACCTCCAAACTGTACAGTTACCTACCAATTAAGCATATTAGTAAAACAAAACATTTTTTGGGATAAATGATTAATAGTAGCATGATTAATGCTGACACCAGTTATTACTTCCCAAAAAGTCCCACACAGCACCCAGTTGACCAAGTTGTTGTGTTATTTATTTAACATTAACAACATCAAAACCCCTTTTATGGGTTTCCCCTTTTAATGAATTAACCTTATCTCATTTTATTTGGCTCAAGCTACAAATCAGTCTATATTATAATTGTGATTTATAGGAACTGTTGTTTCATTCAATGTAAAGTGTAAATCCCACAACATTAAAGTAAAAAAATATAACATTTAAAGTCCATCACTGTCTTCAGCATTTTGTTATGTTTTTTGTTGTATTGTCATTAGTAATTAGTAAATATAAAAATGAATAAAACCGGAATAATTATCTTCTGTCAATGTCCTTAATTCATATCTGTTACGCATGAAAATGACTCATTGGCATTGCCTTTTTAATTTGAGGACAAAATCTTTAATTTTAAGAAGAAATTAATGTATGTAAAATTTCTCTGGCCACCCCAGCAGTCTTGGAAAAAAAGCTATGCTGAATAGTCTTTCATCAATAGACCTTGTAGTAAGAGTCATGATGGACCCATTACACCACATTTTAGTTAGAGGTAATGAATGACTGCATGCTCTGCCTTGTGGTTGCCATGAGTGCATGTGAAGACGTTTATCTTCACCGATGGCATGTGACAACACACGCATATGCGGGTGGTTCAGCATGTGATAACATCAGCACTGTGAAACTGTAACGATACCCATGTGCTGAGTCTAAGTCTCACATTATACACTTTAAAATTCACTCACAATGAAGGTGCTACTGATGCTGCTACAAAATTGTACTATATTCAAATTATACCAGCAACTATTTATGTTTGGGATTATATTCTGCACTCATCCTAACCTTCCTCTAACAACCTTTCTGAACCCAAAATATGTTTGAATTGTTACCATTTAATTTTGTGCCAACAGATCATTTAATAAAATGCTCTAGTCGGTTACTGGGTGCATGGAAATATAATAAAACTCAGAGGACAGAATACTTGTCACGTCTAATTTTACTAATTGAAATTTTCTCAATGGGCTGCAATATACACATGAACTTGTCTTTTAGATAAACATTGTTCATGTGTGGTTCATGTACTCTAAATAACAACACAGATGAAAAGTCAGTAGAGACCCATACATACTTTTTTACATTACTTTGGGTTGTTAATCTGGCCAAGCTCGTATAAATCCATTTCACCACTATTAAGTAGTTTTGCTATGTTATCTTACTTCATTTGTATTAATTTATACAGATCAATCAATCGGATTTTTTTATATAGCACTTTTCATACAAATAGAAATTGCAGCACAAGTTGAAACTGAAGGTTGGACAAAAGTAATTAAAATTGGGGGAAAAATAAATAAAAATTTAAAAAATGCTGAGGAAAAAAACAGACTGGAGTCTTTCCAGTGGCCATGGTAGTAATTCTTTAAATTACAAATTGCAATTAGCTACATTTTCCACATGATGCCACTAACATCATCAAATGTGAGTATCTTAACCCATTGATAAGCCAAATTATCTATGCCATTATTACCTGTATGGCAAAAAAAGATCTATATCCATCTTGTGTTTTATTCTTCAATTTTCCTCATGCCAGGTCATCTTCTGTACCTACAAATATACTAAGACAGTTGCCGAGCACAACATGGAATTTAACATTTGTCTGTGTCTTTGCTGTGACATTCCTCATAAACATCAAGGAAACCCATGGCGAAAGTTTCCAAGAAAAGCATGAATACTGTAGTCATTTTAACCCTCACAAAGAGTGTGCAAACTCGAACCACCAACACCACGTCACCGCAATCACATGTTAACACTGACCCTATATGGCTTGATAAAGACACATGAAGGTCCACAGTGTAGTCCACATCTGGAACAGACAGTACATAGATGTGTGTTAAAGTAAAGGGAAACTTCACACATACTTGCTGCCTCAGCTAGACTCTGTCTGAGGGTGATGCCCGGCATACATTTTTGACAGAACCATCTCATGTGCGGCACTATCAGTCTTTCTACCATAGACTCCTTTGTCAATTTTGCTTGTTGATTATCAGAGAAACTTGAGTGGAGTGATTTATTTTTCAGTCATATTTCATTGTAGGTATACAAAATACAGATGTGCAATCTGTAACAGAATTGAATCAGTTATATGTACTGGTTTTGTTTAAATGTGATTTGTTCAAGGGGTAATCCCTGCTGTAGCCCTAACTCATTTTCAATTCATTCAGGTGTGAAGCATTAGTTAATTAACAACTTTATAAACATGGACTATCCTTTTTAGGACTCCAGGAATGTTTAGGATTCTTTTCATATGGATAGCCTAACCAATATCTTATCCCTAACCTTAGCCATAACCAGTTAATGCCTAACCCTAACCTTAACCTGACCACAGTTCAAATGTTAGCCTTCAACCAATTACTCAGAAATTAGGTTCTGCCTTTTGGTCTCCATGAGGACTACTGGTCCTCCAAGGGTCAATGTTTATGCCAGAAAAGCTGATAACAAACACACAAGTAAACACACAAGTACACAAAGACACAGTGCCAGCGAGCGAACACAACATTCCCAACTGCTTTTTCTGGAGATAAACAGATCTTCTAGTTTGTTTTTACATTTGTACATAATTTGGAGAGTTGTTGAAATCAGTCAGATCCTTAAATGTGAATACTTTCAGTGTGATCAGAGCCAAAATCCGGTTTTAAAGAATGAAGGTTGGGTTTGAGTTTGTGCAGTATGTTTTTCCAACACACTTCCACACAGGAGGACAGAAATGGAGGTAGGAAGGTAAAGTAAAATGTGTATATCCAGGATTGAGATGCTTCTGCATTTTGGGACGTCTAACTACCATGGGTTTGGGTTTCAGAGATCCCACTTTGCCATGTCTGTGAGAAGGACATATATTCATATCTTATGGAGTGAAAAGGGAGAAGTATATATAACTATATATTTTTATCACGCTGAGTAAAAGTCTCTAAACCCTGCCCACGAGAGGCCACTTTCACCCACTTTTGGGTACATTTAACTTTGCGCTCCACCCATAAAACAGAAGCACATTTATTCGGCGTGTTCCTCCCACTTAAAAACTTATTGCGAGGAGGAGGTGAGACTGTGATAGCCCATCTTCAAAGCGACAACCCGGTTTATTACAGTGGTCGACGTCCTGAGCCTGGAGCTACCCGGTAGTCGACTGTCTGTCTCGCGCTCTCTCGCTGTGTGAAGTGAGTGAGTGACTAAGTGTGCACGCGCGCCTGTGTGAGAGAGAGACGTGGGACACCGAGGCTTGGGGGAGAGCTCATTCCACTACACGGCAGTCGTCCATGGCTCTGTGCAACGGAGACAGCAAGGTCAGTGGAGTGGGTAATGTCCGAGGGTCCGGTACGCGGTTCACTTGGTGATCGAACTGTCGCTGTTGCTGCACTCCTCACTCGTCCCTCGGTTTAACCCGGCCTGCGTGCACCTCGAGGGGGAAAAGTTAAGGAGAGAACGTGAGGTTACCTCCAGTGTGAAGAGGCAATGAGTGTACGGTCATCTGCCTGTTGCAGCGGGGTTACGTGAACATGTTGCTCTTGGTGTCTAACGAGCCGGTCATGATATCTCTTTGACGTTCAACACCAATATAATCTTTGAATATAATCTCTTGCCTTGGAGCACCGCGTGGGCTTTAGCTTAGCTCCGCTAATTTAGCCAGCTGCTAATATGCTAATGCTAATAACTCTTGTTTATAGGACTCTTGAGCTAGCAGGCTACACGGTGAAGTTCTTTAGCTAGCTTTAGCCGGGTAACCCCAGTTTGTAATGACAGTGTTAGTAAACCGCGAGTGTTGTATTGTGATAGCTTTCGCTTCAATATTGAACGAAAAATATTATATTTCCTGCGGCTGTTGTCACACTGTTTGAGCTAACATACGTAAACGTACAGGTTTTGCTAACGTCAGGGGTCACTGACCAGGGGTTAGCGGTGTGACAACCTCAGCCGCCGCCGCTGCTCCTTCGGCTGATCTGCTAAGGTTTGTGATTTAAAACTGTTTGTAAGACTATTGCTGTGATTGTTGTAGAGGTGTTGGTTTGCACGTTCAATCAAACTTGTTTTTTAAACCCATCAATGGAGGAAGTGTTTCAAAGATCCACGTGGGATTATGTTTCACGTGTTGCCCTCCTCCTTTTTGTTGTATTATGGAGCTTGATTATCTGACAGTTGCCAAACGGTGATACAGTCGTTATAATTATTGCCTCACAACAAGAAGGTCACTGATTTGGATACCGCCTTGATCAAGGGCCTTTCTGTGTGGAGTTTGCATGTTCTCCCTGTGCCCGTGGGTACCCCGGCTTCCTCACACAGTCCAAATATATGCAGATTAGGTTAACAGGACACTCAGAACTGACCGTAGCTGTGACTGTGAAATTGAACCGTTGTTTGTGTCTTTGTCAGCTGGGATTGGTTCCAGATCCTTGGCACACTCAGTGGGTGATAAAGCAGTCGAAATTTGATGGACTTTGTGGCAGTTACCTGACCCCTTTCCAATATTTTGCACTAGAAATTGTTTCTTAAATGTTCATCTGTGCACAACAGTGAATTAGAGCAGTCATTTCAGTTACGGACCACTAAATGAAGCTGAGATTCATCTTTCAAGCATGTCTGTTGGAAATATATGGTTGAGCAATTCAAAATAATACCCGGTGTTACAGAAATGGGAGTCAGAAACTTAATAGTCGCATGATATGCAGTTGCACACGAAAATTTGTTGCGGCACCCATACAAAACATTTGGGAAACAATGAACCAGAGATTTCACTCAGACAGATGTACTATTTCAGTACACTTAAAACCAAAATATAATCCTGTCTTTCTTGGGCTTTGCCCTATACCCCTAAAAATGTAATAAAATCTACTGGCTTTTCAAAATATGCTGCTCAGAAACGGACAAACAAAAACAGATATCAACAGAGACTATATGTCATGATCACAAATGTCATCAATTACCACCTTTGGCTCACTTGTAGGCTTCATGTGATCATCTGCTGATGAGCTGAATGGATGCAGCATGTTTTGAAAAAGTTACTCTATTGTAGCTCATATTCCCATAATTATGTTATGCCTTATTGAGTCACATTATCCATTGCAGGTTGCAGGGTCAGAGCTGTAGCACAATTAAGTGCTTGAATGAGTTCAATGGCAAGCTCATCACTGACACTATCATCTAAACTATATTTTTGTGTCCGAGTCAAGGTCCTGTCAATTGGTAATTATTAATGTGACTATTAGCCATTTTCATACGTGTACTAGTCTGGCTAGTGTACACATCCAGACAGTCTTCAGAGTTTGCTGTTCACAGTAGGACTGCATATTATATCAAAAATGTATTGTTATTGTGATATCAGCATACACAGTGTACGTGTTTCAAAAATATATGCATATCATAAAGACAGCTTCTACTTTTGTCTTCTCCCCTGTAACCATGATAAATGCAAATTATTTGTGCAAGTTTGTTTGATTTGTGACTAACCATAAAGGTAGTTTTTATATTTTTTCCCAATATGATGTCCTAGTATACTTGCACTGCAACACCGTCATAGAATGCAGTACACTTACAGTATTTGCCGCTTATGTAGGTATACTTTACTGCTCGGTTTTCTCTTCACAAGCTTCAATAAGATTATGTTCATCTTTCCACAGCTGGAGATCAGCAGCACAGAGCAGAATGGATCATGTGAGGGGGCGGTGGCAATCCTGGATGCTGGAGCCCAGTATGGAAAGGTGATTGACAGACGGGTGCGAGAGTTGTGTGTACGCTCTGAGATCCTTCCTTTGGAGACGCCAGCTTTCGCTCTCAGAGAACAGGGCTACAGGTAAGCATGAGGGGCACATGCACCAGAAATACTATTATTGTTAGTACAGTATTCTTGCAATGTGTTATTAACTTAATTATTTTATCTGTCTCACACATGCTCTCTCTAGGGCAATCATTATTTCAGGAGGTCCAGCTTCTGTGTATGCAGAAGATGCCCCCTGGTACGACCCGGCCATCTTTACTATAGGAAAGCCCGTCCTTGGGATTTGCTATGGGATGCAGGTACTTACGGTTGTCCATATATGCATCTTCTCTGACAAGGGCATTTGTGTCGGATGCCTGTTCAAAAGGAATTTCACTACCTTTATAATGGAGATTAAGGTTGCAGAATTCTGGGAATTTTCAAATTTCCATGGGAATTTCTGAGAATAAATGGGAATAAACCAGGAATTTACTAAATTGAAGGTATGTTCTTAATAGGGGACTTAAGTATAG
This sequence comes from Brachirus orientalis, assembly GCA_016785285.1. Classification (NCBI taxonomy): domain Eukaryota; kingdom Metazoa; phylum Chordata; class Actinopteri; order Pleuronectiformes; family Soleidae; genus Brachirus; species Brachirus orientalis. The sequence continues at coordinate 602,172 of JAFBJR010000147.1, read as the reverse complement.
TGGGGGAAAATATATTTTAGTACAATCCTGACTAAAACAGCCAGATATCATGCAAGTATATTTGAATATCTATGCTATTTCTCAATAATATGCAGACATAGCACACTGCTTACTGCAGGGATATTGAGACCACGCCCCCTACATGGCACCCCTAGGATGTTGAGGAAGTGGACATGGAGGATGTTGATGAGACCCAGCAAGAGCCCACTGCCTGATAGGGTTTAGCAAAAATGCAGAGGCTGGTGCATATTTGTTAATTTTTGTGTGGGTTTTTGTTCTCCAATTAAAGAATTGATTGTTCGATTAAATATTTAACACTTGATCAAGTTCTACTTACAAATAAATCTTTTTTATTTGTATTATTTTGGAAGGATGTCTGCTTATAAACAAACAAATATTTATGCTTAAATATGATACCTTTCCATTAAATTACCCTAATTTCCCAGTTAATTCCCATAATTTCCATGGAAAGTTTCCAATTTTGGAATATTTCCAAAATTCCCCAGCTTAACTTCCCATGGAAATTTGCCTGAATCTTTCTGGAAATTTACAGAAAAACATCCCATCAACCTAAGGGAGATGGGATGATTGTTCACTCAATTTTAAGATAGACTGGAAATTAAAACCATTAGCTAATCAGGCACAGTCTCTTAACTGTAAGTAGATGTGCAGTCTTAGAATCAAGTGTAATTGGTATCCAAGTGTTAACTTTGTTCTGTGTTTGTCTTACAGATGATGAACAAAGTTTTTGGTGGCACAGTACACAAAAAGAGTGTAAGGGAGGATGGAGTATTCAGTATCAGTTTGGATAACACTTGTTCTCTTTTCAGGTATCATTTCTCAAGTCATCTTTTGTGTGGTATTATATTACAGATGTCATACTACCAGTTAATATGTTTATAAAGACGAAATTATGTTTTTGAGTATGATTGTGGGCTGGACATACTTGGTGCAAGAATAATATAGTTTTACAATAATTTAGAGGGATATTTTTGTACAGTACATGGACAACAGTTTCATACCACAGATAAACAAATGTTGGGTAATAGAACAGAGTTTTGACTTGTTTTTTCCGGGGGACTATTTACTACATATACTCGAGGCATGCCAGCAGTCACATTTTGTTGTTACACAGAGTTTCAAATAAAGGGCTTCAATCTTTTAATGTCTGCCTTCACACATAATTATAATGCTTCTATCTTTTGTGTGTCTGTTTATTGTAACAGAGGCCTTCAAAAAGAGGAACTGGTCCTACTGACCCATGGTGACAGTGTGGATAAAGTGGCTGATGGCTTTAAAGTGGTGGCTCAGTCAGGGAGCATCATTGCTGGTGAGGGCACAAGTAATCTAGAATTATACTGAGGTGGATTTAAGTCTCTTATGATGTATGGGATACAATTAGGCTCTGAAGATTATTGTGAAGAGAAACTCAGGCTGCATTGGTATTTATTTATAGCTGACATTTTGACATTTATTGTACCAAGTATGTAGACATGAGGAATTCACTTGAAATCTTCTATTTGGATTAGAATTAGCACAAGGTTTTGTTATTTTAAGAAGAATCACTGTAAATATATGGCCAAGTGTCCCATCAGCTCATCTGTTTTCTCCAATAGGGATTGCTAATGAACAGAAGAAGATGTATGGGACACAGTTCCACCCTGAAGTTGACTTGACAGAGCGAGGCATGGAGATGCTGCGTAACTTCCTTTTCGAAATTGCAGGATGCACAAGTAATTTCACTGTACAGAACCGCCAGCAGACCTGCATCAATGAGATCCAAGAAAAAGTAGACAAATCTAAAGTGCTGGTGAGTAAAAGTTCTCCAGGTTTCTTGTGCATAGTTTTGGCAGAGATTTGTCATTAATTAAAAACAAACCAAAACATTCTCAGTATATTTTCACCTATGAGGTGCAAAAGCTTAACGGAAAGTCTAAAGCTTAGTTGCCAAGTATAAACTGTGGTGGTTGCTCAGAAAGTGGAGACAGCCTTTGTGGTGGGAAGTTAAGTAGATCCAATTAAACTCTTAAATTAAACAATTTTCTGTCTAAAAAGAGGTAGCTGGTTCCCTGTGCGTCTTCAAACTGGGCTTGATCTCAGAGGAGTATGAAGGCAATAAATAAGTTTAGGAAGCAGCCACAGGAGTTGTTTCAGACAAGCATGCAGCCAATATCTCTTTTTCTCAGCTACAATCAGAGGTGGCCACTTGCTAGAAGCAAAGCACTATGAAGCTTTTGGTCACCTCTTAAGAAGGCTTGACATTATGCAGCCTCCTAGTGGATCAAAAAGGATATGACTGAGAAGATTATAAGCGATTTTAAGCATAAAATACATGTAGTGTTTATGTTGTGGTAGCCTGGTGATTTACTGTAGATGAGTCCAGTAAAATCACAAATTTGCCTAAGAAGACTGTTTTGGAATATATCCTCAGGTTCTGCTGAGTGGCGGAGTGGACTCAACAGTGTGCACAGCACTCCTCAACAAAGCTTTGAACCATGACCAGGTGATAGCAGTTCACATTGACAATGGTTTCATGAGGAAGAGAGAGAGTCAGACTGTGGAGGAAGCCCTCACCAAGCTTGGCATCAAACTTAAAGGTAGACAACAAAAAAAAAGATTTAGATTAAAATAAAGAAAATATTAATTATTTAATTGCTTGTAATTTCAGATATTAATGTGAGTCATGAGAATTAAAATTTTATATGTAACTAAATTACTTATTGGTATTTTAGAATTGTTGCAGCTATAGATATAACAGGATGTTGAGCAATTTTATGACTTAATTTGTCTTTGATTTAGAAGTTGGTTTCTCTCATAAAACACTTATGTCTTTGTCTCTTTTTTCCTCTTCCAAAATACTGTATCCTTCAGTGGTAAATGCGGCTCACACCTTCTACAATGGGACAACAACCCTTCCCATCTCTGAGGAGGACAGGACGCCACGGAAACGCATTAGCAAGACCTTGAATATGACCACTAACCCCGAGGAGAAAAGAAAAATTATTGGCGACACATTTGTCAAAGTGGGTTCAAGGTCTTAACTGTTTACGTAATAGAATTTGGAAAGTTTAGAATTTTATTAGCAGAATGGTAGCTCCTTCATTTGGTTTACTTGAGTTACTCTTTTATCTAACTAAGGAACTGTGTTGCCTTTCAGGTGGCAAATGAAGTGATAGGAGAGATGAATCTAAAGCCAGAGGAGGTCTTTCTGGCTCAGGGAACCTTGAGGCCTGATCTCATCGAGAGTGCCTCTCATCTTGCCAGTGGCAAGGCAGAAGTCATCAAAACACACCACAACGACACCGAGCTCATTCGCAAACTCAGAAATGAGGTACTGTTCTTATGCCTGTCATTGATTATGTCCTTTAGAACATGGACATGATATTCAGTAGTTGCTGTGTATTCTTAGAAATTATAAACTTTACATAACACATCCCAAGGAGATACGTTAACCCTATAGCGTGGAAATTCACATACTTGAAGTTTAAAAAAAGTATTTTGTGCTGCAGCTAAAAAATGCAGACTTTACACTTCCTACTGTGTATCCTTGTTAAACAGTAACATGTAAGTAAAAGTTAAACAGTACAGTACCACATTTGCATAGTGTCCTGTTGCAATAGGATTGCACATAGAGCTTTATATATATGGCTATTATATGATCACAAAAGCCAGTGGAAAAATACAATTAAAATAAAAAATAAAAGCCAATTATCAGTAATATGTAAGCAAAAATCAACCCCCAGTTCTTACAAAAATGAAACTCCAGTTTTTAAGATGCAGAGGGTTGTGGCAAAGGATAGACATCACTTATTTTATTTAAATTTATTCATCCTTTTTAAAAGCTTTTTTCTCAGTTGAAGACACAGAAACCCTCAAAGGAGCGTTGAAGCTACTGCAAAAACAAATACTATCTTCTCCTTATTAACTGCAGTGCTCATATTTTATTTGGTGTCTTTTTGTTGCTCAGCTTTTCTACCACAATTATGAAACATCAAGCATAGCCCTGATTCTCATTGTAGCAGTGCTGATTCCACTTGTTTGTGATCCTCCAGGGAAAAGTAATCGAACCACTGAAAGATTTCCATAAAGATGAGGTCAGAGCACTGGGGAGGGAGCTCGGCCTGCCAGAAGAGATTGTCTCCCGACACCCATTTCCAGGCAAGAACATAAACAATCCTATGATGTCACTGCTCTGTCAAAACTGTACAAATGTGATTCATTTCAACATTATGCTCTGTACTATTGGCTTTTTTTCTTCTTTCTTTCTTTGTCTTCTTTTTTTTTTTTACCCACTAGCTTAGGCAGATGAACACAAAATGCTTACATCACCCCTGTGCTTTCCTTTCTGTAGGCCCGGGTTTGTCCATCAGAGTGATTTGTGCAGAGGAACCTTACATCTGTAAGGATTTTGCCGAAATAAACAACATCCTAAAAATCATCACAGACTTTTCTGCAAGTGTCAAAAAGGTCAGAAATGTACAGATATATAGAAAATGTAATGACAGGCCATGTTTGTGGAGATTGTAAATAAACCTGCAACAGAGTCCTAATTTATACAATGTCAGCTTATGGTAAGCGAATCAATTACTACCTGTCATTCATCACACTGAGCAGTTAAAACAGGTACAACAGCATTTGTGTGCTAGTGTTTGCCTTGAGTGATGCATGCACATTTTTATTCACTACCTATTGAAAACCCCTCTGAGCTTTAGTGCTGATGTCAGATAGATAGTGTTACGCTTCTGTACATATAAAATAGCCTAAAATCACCAGACCAATTCACATTGCAGAGTGGGTATGCAATCCCTTGATTTCCAATAGGTTTTTTCAGCGATCGCCAACCAAAATATGGGAAGCAATTGCATGGATCCAGAACCAATCCAAGTGATGTGACAAAGCAACAGGGATAAAACTCTTAAAACTTTGAATCACACTCTTTTTCTTTGCTAGTGGAAAATTATCAGCAGCTCTTGTGTGTTAAGTAAACCTGTCCCTTTTAGACTGATGCTTGAGATTAGCCGGATCTGTTTTGAAGCAGATGGAAATCTATTTGCAAGACTAAATAAACATGAGCGGGTCTGGTTTTCAGTCTGTCCCTGAGACGTCTGAAGAATAAATCAACTCCAGCCATCACAGACTTCTGGTGAATATGTGAAAGCTTTAAAATGATGTTGGAACACAAACCGTCTGTAGATGTGTCTCATTCATTATGAGAACTGAAGGATCAATCAGCATTTCCCTGTAGTGTGTGGCAGCTCTGACTATTTCTGAGAAAAGAACCTAGGAAAATCATTTAGATGCCAACGAGTAGCTTTAACAGTGGAAGCTCAGCTTGGTGAGTAATGCATTTAATAATGAGCAGCCTCTGCTGGTTGGTTGGCCATATTACACCAATAGATGAATTTTTAAAATATTTAGGGATATGTTGTCTAATTTGCTTTGGGTGCCTTGTAGACTGAATTAAAATGTTATTAAGCATTATCTTAATTAAGATGATGCTGCTGGTTGTCTTATAGTACAGTTAAGAACATTGTCAACTGTTCATTACATTTGTTTGACATTGATGTTTGCTCATTTTGTTTCGTAACATTTCACAATAGCTTTTAATTGTTTGTGGACGGTGAGGAAAAAGTAGTTGTTGACTTTCTGCTCTTACATTGTGTTAATTGCTGACACTCTTCTGTCTCTCCTGTTTAGCCCCATACCCTGCTGCAGAGAGTCAAGTCATGCATATCAGATGAGGAGGAGGAGAAGCTCATGCAGATCACCAGCCTTCATTCACTCAATGCCTTCCTGCTGCCCATCAAAACTGTTGGTGTCCAGGTAATTCATTTTTATCTGCGTCTCTGTATTTTTACATTGTTTGTCCCACCTAATCAGTTGATGGTGAAGAAAGTTGAATAATTTAAATGTTGCTGGGCTGATGGACTTGATCAGCTGTGTGTATAACTCATTGGATGAAGGTTTCAATCGAATTTGTTTTTATTTAAAAGCTATGCACTGCAGTGTTTACAATATGTGGAGAATTCTTGAATCACTGAAGGGCAGTAAAGGCCTGAAAGAGTATGTGTCACTCTTGCTGTTTTCTTTTTTACTGTATACTGTGGGTAACCATGAACACACCCACACACAAACGGTGTCTCAGTTTTGACTTAATGTCTCCCAACTCTAGCCAAGGAAGGGATCCGTTTTGGCTCATTTCTGTTTTCCTCATGTGATGTCAACTGCTGAAGTGCCGATGTGTACAAAGGACTTGTTCTTAAGAAAAGATTAAACATGGCAATAGACAAAAGACACCAGTGTCATAGTCTATCCTGATCTTATGATGGTTATTCTGGTTAGTTACTCCAATCATTTTAGTCGGCCAGTGACTGTGTGTGTCTTTGTGTGGGTGTTTCCTCTTACTTTCTGTCTAAAGCACAAGTTTTAAATTATCCCAAACCTCAAATTGTGGGGCAGACAGCAGACCATAGACAAACATAGACAGGTCTCACTGCCTGTGGAATTTGTTGGAATGAAAATGGGTACAACTTGGTCTTAGTAACATCACTGTTCATTGGAACTCTAACAAATGTAAGGGAACATTACATGTGTTTGTATGCTAGTCCTATATGAGTTGATTTTTTTTTTTACTCACCCCCTATTTTTTAATTTGCTTTGGGCCTTTGTTTAGACTAAAGGTTAAATTTGCTCAAATGATTTTTCATTTCTGCCTCAGGGTGATTGCCGATCCTACAGTTACGTGTGCGGCGTCACAAGTAAAGAGTCTCCACACTGGGAATCTCTCATGTTCCTGGCCAGACTCATCCCTCGCATGTGCCATAGCATCAATAGGTAATACACAAATCCTTCCATTTTTCAAATCTCCATAGCGATATGCCACTATAGAAACAGGTCAGTTAAACACACAGGTCCAGTCATTCATTCCTTTATGTATGTGTCTGTTTTTCCAGAGTCGTGTATGTATTTGGGTCCCACGTGAAGGAGCCTCCAACAGACATTACCCCAACCTTCCTGACCACAGGCGTTCTGAGCACACTCAGACAGGCTGACTTTGTCGCCCACTCTATCCTTAGAGAGTCTGGTAAGTGTGTGTGACATTTAAGTTAATCCTGTGTAACTAAGGCACTGTTGCACTGTAATTGGGTTATATTTATATATTGGGTCACTATGTGCCATCAATATGAATCACACAGCAAGAGGTTCTGTTTAACCATTCAGTTTTTTTTATCTTACATCTGTAAAGGGAATTTCACATCTGAAGTCTCAAAGCAAATATTTGTGAAATATACACAGGGGGTTACAAAGAAGGAAAATATTTATTACTGCCACCATCCACCAAATAGAGTTTGTTAAAAGGATTTTCAGAATCGGTCTTAAGGTGTTTGTGCATCAATTTTGATGCACCCTCACTATTCACCAATAAGAGTATTAGGACCAGAAAAAAATGCATCATGGGAAGAAGCTTGCTTGGTTCAGGAGCTTAAACTTTGCCACTTCATTGCTTTAACAGGGGTGAGCCAAATTTTTTTCTATAATGGGCCAAAAATGAATTCTGTGGGTGGGCCATGGGCCAAAAGAAACGTTTACGTTACTTTACATTTTATTTAAATTTGTCATTTTTATATAAATGATCATTAAACTCAAATGTAAAGCAGTTAAACACTTCTTTTTTATGTCTACAGTATATTAATTTTATAAGATGACAGATTCATATGGCTTATTTTAAGAGGTAGAAACATATTTGAAAGGAAAACAACCTTTCAGCCTGCATATGGTCCAACGTGTGTAACAAGAATGTATGTACTTAAGACTAAATATAAAATTTGATTAACCATAAATAACTAACAATATTAGTACCCTTTAACACTGTCTCCTTTAAGCACTTTGAAAGCAGTTGGATGGTTCAACTTGTGAAACCAGAGGGAATTTACTTAAGACTGAATATGAAATTAGATTGATTAATGAGTAGGGAATTGGACAATGCAAGGTAAATGTTTGTTTTTGTAATGACAACATATGTTGTATTGTTTTAAAACTGCCACTCTCTGTCTACAGAAAAGGCACAGAGAATCCAAGAATCCAAAGAATCTGTTTCAGTGAAAAAAAGAATCATTTTGTCAACTGTTTTTTTTAAATTTCTTTTTATATGTGTGCCACTGCCTGACACCAGTGCTCATTAATAACCTCTGCTCCTCACTCATGTTCTGCTGACAGGCAGAACCAGGAACTCAGCAGCGCCCCCTTGCCCCCCCTCATATAAAACTGTGGTCAGAAAGTGAACTGCAGCTAACTCTTGGGAACTGTTGGGAAAGAAATTCCCACCAAATGGCACAGATAGGAAATATGAGGCGGGCCAATGAAAAAGGAGCCCGAGCCAAATGTGGACAAATTGGACACTCCTGCTTTAGATCAAAACGTTGGTCAGACAGTTGAAAGATTGGAGACGGGAAACATTTGTTTAGCAGTCCTAGTTTTCCACATTTGCTAACAAGCATTTCATTTGCTGATTTATCACGTTGTGATATTCTGGTGCTGGTGTGTTGAGGCCTTTAGACAGTGATGCTACTTTATAATTTTTGGAAAGGCATTCAGGGTTTTGTTTTTGTTTTTTTTGTTTTTTTCCATTAGGCTACTCTGGTAAGATCAGCCAGATGCCAGTCATCCTGACCCCCCTGCACTTTGACCGCGACCCATTGCAGAAGCAGCCGTCCTGTCGGCGGTCTGTGGTGGTGCGGACCTTTATCACCAGCGACTTCATGACCGGCATCCCTGCAATTCCTGGCAACCACATCCCAGAAGAGGTATGAAATGATTCCCCAACTTTGATTCAGCTATTGACCTGTCATTTTAAAATATACAGTCATTTCCACCCATTTATTTTTTGAGTGTTTTTGCAATGCTTTGTCTTGTCTATTCGTCTAGGTGGTGTTAAAGATGGTGAATGAGATCCAGAAGATTCCAGGGATCTCCAGAGTCATGTATGATATGACCTCCAAACCACCTGGCACCACAGAGTGGGAGTAAAATACAGATGTGACATCATACCAACAGGACACACATGCACACACAGACAATGCACAAACACACTCAACATAATTCAGAGAGAGCTGGTGAACTCCTCTGCTCCTCTTCTGTCCTTCCTTCCTTTCAACCTCTCTGCTTCTAACCACTCCTCTCCCCCTCTCCCCCTCTCTTTAACATTCCCAAGGAAGGCAGACTGTACTGTGATGAGCGCAAAAGCAAAGGCGCTACCACTCTTGCTCTCCCCATCACTCCTCCCCGGTCTTAATATTTTTGGTGATAGGGATTGATAAATGTTGGTTATTGATAATGTATTGTTATTTTGATCCATATTTTTTTCTCTCTGTGTGTCAAAAGATAAATTGCTGCTTCCTTTTGTGAGGTAAACCATTAAAGGCAAGTGGCAAGAAGCTGTGAAAGTTCAGAAAGTGGACTTGATGATGTTGTGCCTCAGGTTATGGAAAGAGCTGATCATGAAAGAAGCAAACAGTGTAATGAAATTGAAAAAAAAACATAGCAGAAGAAGTATTTGAAACTCAACGCAATTGTTGTCTGTCTTTTGTTGTCAGATGGTTTTGTTGTATTATTGTGGGTCAGATTGTTCTCCACCCCAAGTCTCAGTTAGTCGAAAAAGGTTGTTTGAGGAGAAGTATGACAGAACAGACAGCCCATTTGACCAATCAACCAACTTAGAGCTTTTTGTTTTGCCAAAAGTAGAAAGTATGCTGTGGTGGTGACATATTATATTGTGGGCTGCTCTGGTGATCTTGCCACACCAACTGGAACAGCAGTCATCAAAAGTTTCTTCAACTTGATGACTGACCTGCAGGAGGCCAGAGCGATGGGTAAATGTTTGTGTGCCTGTTTTTTGTTATTATTTTTTTTTTGTTTTTGTTTTTCTTTTGTTCAACCCAAACTGGACTCTTGAAGTTTCCAGAAAAGAGGATATAACAATGTCACTGTTACTCCTGATGCTGCAATATGTGTGCTTTTTAACAAAACTAAACATGGCAAGATCAAATCCATATTGTGTAAATTGCTTTTGTCACTTCATACTCTGCATATTTTTGCACATTTAATTTTTCCCAAGCATTTATTCCTGATGCTTTATCAACACAACAGAGTCAAACATCCAATTAGACCTTAAATGTATTGCTGTGTAGTGTCAAAGATCATCTTATGAGAACTAGCTGTTGCTGTCTCTAATATAGGTTCACTGTCATTTATTTCTAGTTTTCAGTCTGCTCAGTGAATACAGTGCTCAGGTTTAACTGAGTGTTAAGAAGGTGTTGTACCCAGTTATAGAAACATTTTACTTGGGCATGGTGGTTCTCTCACCTCCCAGAATTTCATCCCTCTCCCCCTCTGTTACATCCTCTTCTTTTCCATTTAGTGACAAAAATACTTAATGCAAAGACAAATGGTTTTCTAAACTCGTCTTAACTGCTACCAGTGTTTCTCCCTCAGTTTTGCCTTTTATACATGTGCATTTTATGTTGCATATATCGCCATAAAACAGCTTGGTGATAACCAACACATTTTTTGTAGGCTGATTTACTTGCAATATTGGTAAGATTAAGTTATGCAACTCTTATGTCTGATGGTTTTTTTTTTGTTTTGTTTTTTTATTTCTGTTCAACAATGCTTGTTCTCAGTAACGTGCCTCAAAACAAGCCACTGCATGCAGTTTCCACAAAGACCACATTTGTACAATGGACAACTGAGCTTTAATAAAGACCTCCATGTTGAAACTGTGGTTTTCCCTGTTGTTTACCATCCTTATTGCTAAAATATGGATCACTTTTTAGAAATGATATACAATATGTACATGATTATCATAAATTGAAAGAAGATGGTCCTGAATTATTTTAGTTATCAAATTAGTACAGCGTGTGTGTTTTTGTAATGAAGCGTGGAAGCATGTGATGATACAATGTCTCCCCACACTGAAAATGTTCATTCATGTCTCATTCATTTAGCAGATGTGTGAAACTAAATTTCGCAGTAATAGGGATAATAAGAATTCACAGAACTTGAACCGTGCATAGAGCTGCTCTTTGAAAGTGGCGTTTTTTGTGAATGATGGCGCATAATTGATTTCTTGCAAAACTTTTCAGCATCATCTCATGGTCCTGAGACAGATCACAAGGTCTGTCTCACTCACACACACTCATATACACTGGTGGTGATTATTTATCATCAGCAACTATACGATAAATACTACCTCCCTATTCTATGTTTTTCCTCTGAGGAAGGACTGTATTCATTTCATGTAGAAGAGCTTATTTGTGTTTACTGGGCCCCTCCTTATCCAGCAGATGTCCCACCGTGGGCTGTGCTGTGCATTCATGTGTGCTCGTCCCCACTGACTGAGAGACATGAGCAGACAAGTTCAGTCATCCATCAACACACACAGACCCACACTCAGGGGACAAGATGCGATTTTGGAAGTGTAGCCATGTCATGATGATGTGCATAGGCTGTACAAGTTACCACATGCAGTAGCTAATTAATTCCTGGCCTGTGGCACTTTGTCCTCTGCAGATGACTAAGTACAGACTAATGAAGTGATTGGTTTTTACAGGACAATTGAAATTGTCATTTGAAATGGTGGGATGCTTATTTTTATTTGTTTCAATTTATTTCAAAAATCTTTTTTAATGACCCATAAAGTGGTCATAAAAGACAGTTAGGAACAGTAAACAAAAAAGAAAAGCATTAACTTATTCCTTGGTACAGAAATGTGAGTTGTTATGTGTTTCAGCTTATACAGTGAAATGCATAACGAGATGGTTTATCAAATTTCACAAACACTCTCTAACTCTTCTTTTTTTTGGATAATCCAATATTCCCCTCCTCAATTGTGCTCTGTTGCAACTGTTGCTTACCTTGTGCAGCACATCTCCCTTGGGAGCAGCTAAGACACCTGTCACACTCTGTTGTCTGCCACAGTGAGAGCTCTCCGACTTCTACATTGTCATAGGATGGGATTCTGCCACCTTTTGCTCGGATTATGTGCCTTTTTCTACTTTCATGGATCTGTTTCAGCAGGGCCCACATGCAAGCTGAAGGCCAAGTTTACCCTGAGTGGTTACAAGAATGTGGAAAAGAAGAAGGTGGTTATTGGGGGGATGTTTCCTGTTCACATGCGCCTCGCTTCCTCTGAACGCAACACGTCCAGGGCGCCTGTGTCCGCGGGTTGTGAGGGGTGAGTTGTTCATGTCTTTTTCATTATTGTGAGTGTATTGTTTTTCACTCCTTTACCCTCAGCTTTTGTTAGAATGTACTGAATTAGTCATAGATTAGTCCTATCAAATCAAAGTCAATCAAAATATTGAATATTTTATCTATGAGAAGGATAATTTATTTGAGCAACCTAATTGTGTGTTTCAGGCTCACGTTGTTCTGCTGAGGTGTCTTAACATTCTGATTATACAAGTCAAATTAAGACGGAGCAGGGCAGCACCTCTGGGGCCAATTATCCATATTATTACAAAGGCAGTCCACTACAGTGTGATAAGAAAAAACAGTCAGCATGTGTTATTATTACCTCTAAAACATTCTGAGTATATCTTGAATCAAGTATTTCTAGGATTTCTGGAATAGTATTACTTGAATGTGGAGTGTGTATCTTTTCTTTTTACTGAATAAAAGTTGTGACAACAGGAAAGAAAGAAAGTCAAACGCTCTGTTTTTTTGTCACCATCATCCTCCAGGTTTAACTTTCGCACCTTCAGATGGACCCAGACTATGCTGTTTGCCATTAATGAAATTAACAGTCGGGACGACTTGCTACCTAATACTGATCTGGGTTATGTCATCTATGACTCTTGCTTCACCATCTCCAAGGCCGTGGAGGGAACTCTCACCTACCTGACGGGCCAGGATGAGGCCGTACCCAACTACCGCTGTGGGAATGGGCCGCCTCAGGCTGCTCTAGTCGGGGCTGGGGGCTCTGATCTCTCCATTGCCACTGCCAGGATACTGGGGCTTTATCACTTCCCACAGGTAAAGAAATGGTGAGAAATAAAAGACCAGGACTTATCAACATAATGAGACATCCTCTTATCCTTAGGTCAGCTATTCTTCATCATGCTCTGCCCTGGAAAGTAAGTTCCAGTTCCCCACATTCCTGAGGACCATTCCCAATGACAAGCACCAGTCTACAGCCATGGCCCAGCTTGTGATGCACTTTGGCTGGACCTGGGTGGGCACCATAGCGGCAGACGATGATTATGGCAAGTATGGCATCAAAGACTTCAGGGAGCAGGTGGAGGATGCTGGTGTCTGCATCTCCTTCTCTGAAACCCTGCCCAAGGTAATCGCTTCCTCTTTCCTGCCTATATTTTACTCTCCCTTTGGCTATTTTTGATCACTAAAATGTAATTTCTGTCATTTGTATACCTGTTAATAGAAAAAAAATTGTTATAACCTCTGTATAAACTTCAGGTCAGTTCACCAGAGGACATCCAGCGTATTGTGGATACTGTAGTTGAGTCCACGGCCAAAATCATTGTGGTCTTCTCATCAGACGTAGACCTCAGTCCTCTGATCCTTGAGCTCCTCCGACACAATGTCACCAATCGCACCTTCATCGCCAGTGAAGCCTGGGTCACCTCTGCTCTCATCAACCAGCCTGGGGTCAGTGCTCAGTCCAGTGATGTCTCAGAGTAAAAGAAAGCTCAGTGACTGATGTGTGAAAAAGCAACCAAACAGTAATTGACGCGTCTTAAGATGATTAAAACAAAGGGTGGCAGTTTGAGAGCTAAAACTGATGATGTGCATGTTTTGATCCAGGTCAGCTCATTGCTGGGTGGTACGCTGGGATTCGGGATAAAGAGAGCGGACATTCCTCAACTTCAGCAGCATCTACTGGATCTGGACCCTTATACTGACTCCCTCTCTGAAGAATTCTGGGAGACGGTGTGTTTATCAAGCTGTTCGTTTTACCCAAGAAACGGAGTCACCACTGACTTGTTAAAATGATTAGCGTCACACAGGCTCGTGCAAGTCCGTGACTCTGAAAACTCTGACGAAGCAGTTTGATGCCAAAGACAAAGAAACGTTTTCAATCATAATGTTTTTTTTTCCCCCTCACAGTTGTTTGACTGCACACTGGACATTGGCAGAGCTATGAGAGAGGCCAAACAGAACAGCTCACAGGCCACTGGAGGGAGGGAGGCTCCTGTCAGACTGTGTGGAGGCACTGAGTCTCTGGAAAGGGTCACTAACACATACTCTGATGTTTCCCAGTTACGAATCACCTACAGGTTAGATCTCAGCATTATTGGTGTTAATAATGTTACCAAGGCAACAGAAACCTGTTCATCTCTATGCTTCTGCAACACTCACATTTATCACCTCTTCTACAGGGAACATATCAATTATTTACTGCTATTTAAAGGACATTTGACCAAAAATTGCATACATTAATGCTGAAATTTGAAGGTGTCTGCCTTACAAAGTCTCTGACTGGAATAGAATGTCATTTGTGCAGCAGAAAATACTGACATGGTAAGTCAGAAAAAAAATTGATGGTATATATTACCTCCACTGGATAATCCACATTGTGTACAGCAAACTGTTTCATTGGGACTATTTTCTTTTAATACGAAGTAATTTTTAGGTACTTATTTCTGGAATACCTGCTTTTGTTGACATTGCTTTAAACCCCCCCCCCAAAAAAAACAACAAAAACAAATGGCTGCCATTTAGACAGTAACATACAAATTACTGAATGAAGATGTATTTTTTATTTTTGCGATTTGGGTGAAACAAACCATGTCACAAATGATTACGATGATGATATCTCCTGACAGTGTATATAAAGCTGTATATGCTGTGGCACACGCCTTACACAACCTGGAGCACTGTAAAGATGGACAGGGACCATTTAAAGGCCGCTCCTGTTCTGACATCACCAAATTTGAGCCATGGCAGGTATGTGTGTGTGTTTTCTCATTATTTTACTTCATTATTATTATTATTATTATTATGAGTAGTAGTAGCACTATAAGTATGAAAACTGACCCTGCCGTCTTTGAGTAATATAGATAGTGTTTGTGAAATAATGCCTCCCTCATATCTTTCTCACATTTAGCTGATGTACTACCTGAAGAACGTGCATTACACAGTGCCACACACAGGCGAAGAGGTATACTTCACTGATGGGGATGTGGAAGGCTTCTATGACATCATCAACTGGCAGTTCAATAGTCACGGGGAGATATCATACATCACTGTGGGACACTTCAATGGCTCAGAAGCTCCAGAGAACATGATGACCATAAGAAATGACTCTATTGTGTGGAACAATGAAGAGTTGGAGGTCAGGAGCATATTGATTAAGACAGCAGTTAACCTCTTTTATATATATGTATATATGTGTATATATATATATATATATATATATATATATGAGTTTGTGGGTTTGTGTGTGTTGCAGCCTCCTCGGTCAGTGTGCAGTGAGGACTGTCAGCCCGGAACCAGGAAAGGGATCCGACAGGGAGAGCCAGTCTGCTGCTTTGACTGTATCCCATGTGCTGATGGAGAGATCAGCAACTTAACTAGTCTGTATAAAGTTTCCAAAAACACAGCAACTGTTTAAGAAGGTCCAGTGTATAACATTTGTTGACGGATATTGAAAATACAACCCCATAAAGTATGTTTGTATGCCTGTGTAATCACTTTCAAGGGCCATGCTCTACATTTTCCACATAACCATGTCACGCCTCCCGGTTAGTACAACAGCCCGAATGAGCAAAACCTGCCAGAGTGGATGTTTCATTTTTTTTGAAGTGAAATCTACGCACACCAAAAAAGAATGACATCCTATGCAGTATGTGTAGAAAGTTCTTTGCTGCATTTCACCAAAGGATGAGTTCTCCCTTGTTGCACTCTGCAGTCTCACCATTAGGGGTCACTGATTTTTATACACTGGACCTTTAAGGGGCATGCACACACACTCACAAATACACTGTGGTGCATGCAGACTCTGCTGTTTTCTTATCATTCTCTCTCTTTCACAATCTTCACAGATGCTCGTGAATGTATTATGTGTGATGGAGACTACTGGTCCAATGATGCTCATGACGCCTGTATAGCCAAAATCATTGAGTTTCTGGCCTTTGGAGAGCCATTGGGGATCACACTCATTGTCATCTCTGCTTTTGGAGCATTAGTTACCATCACTGTTGGGGTGAGAATCACACTGGGTAAAACATACCCACCTCGTCATGTAAGGGGCCATGTCATCTCATGTCGTGGATGTTGAATTGTTTTTGTGAACCTTTTTTTTTTTTCAAGGTGGTGTTCATCATGAAACTTGGCACTCCTCTGGTGAAAGCAAATGATCCTCTGCTGAGTTTCTCGCTGCTCTTCTCGCTGGTAGTGACCTTCCTCTGCTCTATCGTTTTCCTTGGGGAGCCTCAGAACTGGAGCTGCATGACCAGCCAAGTAGCTCTTGCTCTGGGCTTCGCTCTTGCCTTGTCCTCCATCATGGGTGGGGCAATATTGACACAGATATTTCAGTTTCTTGTTTTTTTTTTTTTTTTTGCACCCTACAATATTCTGTGATCCTGATGTGATTTTACTCCAGGTAAAGCTGCAGTGTTGATGGTGAGAGCCCAGGCTTTGAAAAAGGCCCGTGCCAGAGCCAAAGCAGCAGCCAAAGCAGCCAAAGAAGCGGCCCAGGCAGCAGCGAGCAGTGGCAGCCCTGATGTCATTGTGACCAACACAAATAACCCTGATGTCAATGCTGGTGCTAACCTTGAAGTCGACACTCTCACCTGTGGCCACCAGAGGGCGATAGCTGCAGTAGCAACATTAATTCAGGTGTCTTCATATATAAGAACAAGGCAGCTGGTGTGTTGATTTGCTGATGTTATTTTACTGATGTTCTTGTCCTTCAATGCAGGCCATTGCGTGCACGGTGTGGCTCATCGTCCTTCCTCCTCATCCCATCAAAAACACCTCGGCCCAGAATATCAAGATCATTCTGGAGTGTGACCAAGGCTCTTTGGTCTTCATCTGTTGTATCTTCGCCTATGACATCCTGCTGGCTCTCCTGGCCTTCATCTTTGCATTCATAGCACGAAAGCTGGAGGACCACTTCAGGTAGGAAACACACGGGTGTCAAGGAAAACAGGGATGCAACTAGTGTATAGAAAAACATATCTAATGTCACTACAGCCACCAGCTCATTGGGAGGAATAGAAATGGGCCATACAGAATATTTTACTTGGTGCTTATAACTTGGTCAGCTTTTATCTGGTTTATGTTTCCTCAACATGTTGCTTTGCGTGGAGACAGTTTTATGAAATGGTGAGTCAACCATGGAAAATTATGGGTTAATAACAGACCAATTTTTGTCTGTGCAAGAAAAATAGAATGCAGACAACGCACACATAAAACTGATATTAAAGTGAAATAAGTAAAGGCCTTTGGTTAATTTTTCTCTTTCATGCCTCCTTTTCTGCTCACATTCCAACTCTTGAGAATGGGAGCATCAATCCCACCTTTGTGGAGCCTAATTAGTGTCAAGGACTTTTATCTCAGAGCAATGATGAAGGTTTGTTTATCCGCCTTCCAGTGAGGGGAAATGTGTGACCTTCGGCATGCTCGTCTTCTTCATCGTGTGGATCTCCTTCGTCCCAGCTTACCTCAGCACACGTGGGAAGTTCATGGTAGCTGTGCAGATTTTTGCCATACTGGCCTCCAGCTTCGGCCTGCTGACCTGCATCTTCCTGCCCAAGTGCTACGTTCTGTTGGTCAAACCTGAACGCAACAAGGAGGAGCTGATGAGGCCCCGACCCAAACTCCGCGATGGGACCTCAACTGGAACCTCAGCTTCACTCGCTACAGCAGCTACTGAGGTCAATGCCACGACTGCATCCACCGCCATTGATGATTGATGGTGAGATAATCAGAAATAAACTGAGCCACTAATTGCAGTTCATGTAGATTGGGAGTAGTGAAACTTCTTCACTGGGCAACTGGTGCAGCTCATTAGGGTTCCTACTCTTGTTGATCGCATCAATTATTTTTCAATCTTGATATACATTATTTACACAAAGTTTATATTTATAATGACTCATGTAACCCAAGTTAACTGTGGCTTCTCATGTTTGATTTCAATAAGCGCTATCCACGAGGAAAGAAAACTGCTACCTCAATTACTAAACTATCAAACATACATATTCAGTAACATTGCAATAAATGGATATAAATCTTTACAAACAATATCATTTTGTCTACATTAGTTGTACTGTGATTTCTTTAAGTTCTGTAAATTATAACAACTCTGACTGTCAAAGCTGCTGTTGTCTCAGTTGTGGTAGATGAAATAAAATGAAGGCAGCATTTATCTCGAATATTCTGCTGCGCTTTTAGTTGCAAATCAAATTCCAACATGTCTGACTTTCTCGGTGTAACTTTGTTGGCACAAGACAGTTAATAAAATATTATTTTCAGTCACAATAATAAATACTTGTTTATCTTGCAAGTTGTTTTCTTTCTTTTTTTTAAAAACATTTAGTATAATGATTTTTGCTCCCTTGTAGGGCAGTGCTTTTAAATCCAGTAATGAATTATTACAGTTAACACTAAGGCAGGTGTTATATCCACTACTGGCTGCAAGATTAATGGCTGAATGAATGAATTAATGAATTATAAGCATGTACAGACTGTCACTTTCTCATTCAGTGCTAGTATGAGTAAAATGTACATTTTTTATGGCACTTTTTCATCAAACCTGTCACTCATTCATTCAACTTTCAGAAATTGAGAGTTAAAGCTGCACTTCCAAAAGTTATATTTTGATGTCTAACTTATATTAACATCATAGCAAATGACCGAAACTACTGAGTGAAAGCCGCTCAGTTGTGCAGATTATTGTTTTATCATCTTGTTGTGTTGATTTGTCTGCTGCATCGTCAGAGCAGGCTCTACTGTGAAACTCGAAGCCAAAGGTTCTCAGTTTGCTACAATTTGCAACTTCACCACTAGATGCCACTAAATCTCCCTCACTTGGGTGCAAACCTAGTATAAGTTTATGTTGAGGAACACCTTATCTGCAACGTCACAGTATGGCAAGCAGTGTTAATTAGCTTAGCAGAGGTAACAATACAAAACACAAAAAAGTGATCCACCTTGTTATATTTTTAGTAAAGTTTCATATTCAAAAATCCAAATTTATGGAGAAGAAGAAAACCCTTTTTTGTGTTTTCTTAAAAAAAAATTGAATTATACCTTCAGTTATCTTATATCTTCAGTTAAAAATACAAGGTCATAATGACTATATATATATATATATATATATATATATACACCCACACACACATACATACATATATTTTCACTTATTTTATTTGTATACATATGTACTCTTTTATTGTGCTCTGTTATTGTATTGTTCTGTTATTGTCTGTTATCGACTTGTTAATTTCATAATAATTTAATTTAAACTATTTATTTCTTATCTCCCTCTCAACTGATCTCTTGTTTTGATTTTGCTCTGTCTTTTAATATAAATATTAATATATATGAAAGTTTTGTGTGTTTGTGTTCTTGTACTTGCTGCAGAATGAGGACCAAAAATCATATAAACCCTACAAAGTGAGGACATTTTGGCTGGTCCTCACTTTTTTTTTACCCCTTAAAGGGGCTTTTTCAGGGTTAAGACCTGGTTTTAAGGTTAGGGTAAGGCATCTAGTTGTGATGGCTAAGGTTAGGGTAAGGGGCTAGAGAATGTATTATGTCTATGAGGGTCCTCACTCTGATAGAAGCGCAAACGTGTGTGTGTGAATTACACAGGGGGTGTATGTGTGCTCCCCAATAGCTTTTCAGGAATCTGAGAAGCTGTGAACTGTGTCCGGTCAGATCTGTCAGTGTGGATGGTAACAAATTGTCCTGGTGACAGAGTGGTCAAGGAACGAGTGTACAATTTATTGTCAGCTGACGAGAGCCAACAGGAACAATGGTGCTAAATCGAGTTAAAATGTGTGCACGTGGATAAAAGTGTGTGTGTGTGTGTGTGTGTGTGTGCATTTGAAAGTGCATATGTCTGAGTGTGTGCACACCATGCATGTATTACTGTTAAACTCAAAGATATTTTTGTTCATCCCTTAGTTAAATCAACAGCCACTGTTTACCCTGCGCTGCCTTTTGCTTTAGAATATATCAATTTACAATTTCTTCATGCGCCCAAGGTGCAGGTTTAAATGCAACGAAAAGAAAATATTGATCCTTAATCTTTAACACATGCCTGCTTTGCTGTACAAAACACAAACATCTATTTTCTTATGTGAACATTCACACACTTTTCTCTCATCATTTTCCTTTGGTAACATTTGAATGTGTAGTTGGATAACTTTGCCATTCTTCATTATACACAGTTTTTTTTTACATCGGTACATTCAATTACCCCAGTTGAACAAAGTCATTTATGAATAACGGCACAGTAGTAGATGGTGATTATGGAAAGTTTTTAAAAAGTTTTGATTGTTAATATTTTTTAAAAATCTTTATTTTAAATTATTAAAAGAGATTTACATATAAAATCTAAATTTTTACTGATTAAAAAAAAGCAGTATATTTGTTCTTGTTTGAAATGTATTTATTGTTGAGCCACTTGTGCATTTGGCTCACACTGTTCTCCTTCCTTGTAGCAACAAATGTTCTAAAAAAAACCTGTTTGTGTCGGTTAGAAGGGAGGTCATGTGACACATTTTTTTTTTAGGATATGCATAATGTAGACCTTGAGGGGAGTTTAAAAACCCCGTACTATAAATGAAGCCGTGTAGCTTTTGTGACTGATTTTAAAGGTTAAACACTTCAGAGCTTTCGTTCGTGCTCTTCGGTCTTTATGTGACTGATGAAGAACTAACTGAGTGTGACACAATCCAAACGAGCTGCACTGTGCACTGCGTTTGCTGAGAGCAGTTGACGGTTCGCTGATGAACACAAGAACAGGCACCGATCAACTTTAAACCTCTGGAGACAGAAACTTTGAAGAGATGTCACGAGGAGACTCACTAATCATGAGGACAGGGGTGTCCTGGTCCTGTGATTGATCACTGCAGTAGGTTGTGAGAGAGAGTGTGTGGGGATAATCACTCAACATGATTTTTACTGATATAGTGACACTCCTCTAAGGTGTCCTTGCTCAGTGGGTGTGTTTGTGTGGGTCTTTGTATAATGAACACATTTGCAATTCTTGGACAGATACACACTCCACACCAACACTGTAGTTCAGTGGTTCTCAAGCTTTTAATACCAAGAACAACCCGAGAAAACATTGAGCTCTCGATGTAACACCATTATCGACAACTTTAAAATACAGTGTTTTAAATAGGCCGAGCAAAGTCAGCTACAGACTTTTCACAGGAGGCAATACGATCATTTGCTCTCTCATCATCCTCCTCTTCCTCACACACTGGTATTGCGAAAACTAGATTAAGATGGAACGAGAAATAAGGTGACTCTAATTATTTTGTGCCGGTGAGTCACAAAATGCATTTATTTTTCATTTTCCCTGATTCATGCCTTGTTGTGTTACAGGAATAGAAAAACAACTCTTGCATAAAGAGTATTAAATAATTATTAATTAATTATTAAGTGTTAGCTGTTAATTCAGTGCTGTGCTCTTGCAACATGATGTATCAAAAGCACTGACACTGACAAAAATAAATCTGTTTTCGAAATCGTTGACAGCTGGCATTATCCTGAGCTGAAGAACTTACCTGATATCAGGAAAGATTTTAAAATATGATGAATGATAAATGATAGTTATAAAGGTCTCGTCTTCAGTTTTCCCTGCATGGGAGCTGAAAAGCCTCACAAACATTTGTTGTTAGACATATGACACCACCCTGTTTGTCATGCCAAACTTGTTTTGTGTGTCACTATGTGGAAGCTTAGAGGGGCCTCTCAATAATCTTCTATGTATTTCCCCAGCATGCATGACGTTGCATTTAAGATGCCTGCAAAGTCTGTCTTCTCTAATGTTTCCAGCAGTTATTTCAATTATTCAGTCATTTAATTTCTCAGTAAAGGGGAATTACATGTCTTCTTTTTATTTTATTTTAATGACAGTCCTCAAATAATAACACAACGGCCTGTGGGTAAAAAGAGAGAGGCTCAAGTTTAGTCCTCCTAATTTAATAGTGAAGAGAGCAGCTGTTGCTGTTTACTCCATATGGTTTTGGCACCTCTGTGTGTATGTGTGTGTGTGTGTGTGTGTCTCTTTTAACTTTTATTTTTCTAAAGTTTCCTACTCTGATCACCATCTCTTATCAACCTCTCGCTCCCTCATAGACATTTGCACTCATTACAAATAGACTCAGTTACTCTAAACCGTTTGAAATATTCAATACATAATTATTTTTTATAGAGAGTTTCCAGACCTGAATAAGAATGATGGCGTACAGATACAGTGGCATGTTTGCCTCTGCTGGACAAGAACAATAGAAAGTGCTTTCTTTCTGAGGATGTACATTTGAATGTGAATGTTCCTATTTTACTCTGTGAGTAAATGATAAATCAAAAGTGTTTTGAGCCTTTCTTGTCAGTCAGGGCTAACACTTTTTAACCAAAATTCGAATTTCCATTTGAACTTGGGAAAAACATTTCAAATTAAACTTTAAATACCCATTTGAGTTCAAAATAAAAGGCCTACAATTGCACCATAATAAATGGCCTTAGATCTATTTGGACTGGTCTCTTGGTCCATCAGGAAAATAAGATGGTACCTTGTTCACATAACCCGGGTGAATCTGTGAAAATGGAGGACACGAGCAGGCTCAGCTTGACTATCTTCGAAGGAATAATGTGCCGTGTTAAATTTATTGTTTAATTTGAATTTTTGGAGCCCTACTGACAGCAGCATGTACTTTTCACCATTGCTGCTCCATGTTCAGATGGTGCACAATCAAACAACCAACTGCAGTGTAAGTATAAATTACCTGTTCATACTGACACGAGTGGATGGCAATTATGTCTGATCCCCAACTAAAATGCTCCTCTGAGTCTGTCCATGTTGAAACTGCATTTCAGTGGACGAACACATAGTTGTTGTGTGTAAAGCCACGCACACAAAGCCACTGAAGCATTCTAGCCTTTGACCTCGAGGGTAAGCAGTCGAGAGAAATTTTTGTGCTGGCATTCTGTCAGAGTGACGCCAACTGATGTCTGCTCAGGATTACTTTGGTCTGTAACCTCTAAAGTAGGATGGATATGGATACTGACAACTTGAGCTGAATATTTGAGAACAATCCAGAACAAATACTCTTTTTTCTCCCCCTTTCCTTCACTGTGGGAAACTCCACTATCACAATTAGCAGAATAACTGCACCGTTCTTCTTAATATGGCGAAGCAGCTGTCACTGTCAGTGATAGATGGTCTAAAACAGAATCAAACACACTTCTAATCAATTACATAAGACCATGTGTATGTGTGCATGTGTGTGTGCGTGTGCATTGTACACTATCAGTTTGCGTCTCACTGGCGTTTCAAGGATGAAGGACTTGAATGACGGGTTTTGTCCTTGCTAAAATTTCCCTCTCGGTGACGGAGCTGTTACAGACACGTCAGATTGGATTCACTTTGTGTGATGAATCACCTGACACAGCGACCGTGAGGTACAGCAGATCATCCAGCTGAAGTCATGTGCACTGCAGGTCTGTGCGTGGCCATGCTCATTTACCTTAAGAGACCTACACTAAATCAGGTTGTGCCATGACGTGTGACAGTTCAATCAGATTTTATTTGGTAAAGGATTCATTCATGATTTTTTTTTGAAGTTATTGAACTTCCAGACTTTTGATTATGATCTATTGGGATGTTCACGGTGACATTGACACAGTGACATACTTTGGTAAATCAGGTAAGATGTTCATGCGATATAAAACACGTTATCTACACTTACAGACCAAAACTAAAGAGACTCCTGTATGTTGCACTGAGTTGCTTTGGCAGACCCACCTTGGTTCAAGACAATGATGTCTTTCACAGGCGTCTCAGCATCTTCACGAGGCATGCAGGGGTAAAACATGAAAACTTGGCAAGTTATTGTACCATTTTTGAAAGGAAGCAGTGCTCGTGGTGCACACTGACAGTCAAAGCAAGAATTAAAAAAAAGCAATTTAATTTGGAAAAAGGAAATTCTTTTTTTTTTATTTCTTTTTTTTTAATTTGAAGAATGTCACCTTAAAATCTTTGACTTTCCCTGAACCCAAGCAGTGTTCAACTTTTATATCAAAAAGGTAGTATTTTGCACACTCTATCCAGTTTTCTGTCTTTAAATTGATATAATCTGGTACATGTTTTAAAAACAAATTAAAAAAAAAACTGCCAATAAAATAATTAAATGCCAATTTCGGATTAGCAACCACAGATATTACTGTGAATGGACAAGTATATGGCAAAATATAATATCACTCAGTCACACAGCAGTATAACCTATATAACTATCACTTATAATGGTTAACAAGATACTACACATCATTGCTACATTGTGCAAAACTCCACATGTCCAACTCAAACAGCTGTTGGACGAAGACACCCCTTCCACTGACCCCTGCTTTGTACCCAGACCCCTTAGATGCTGGGCAGTGAGATATCATTTTCTCTTTACCCAGCTGAATAATTTAAAGCTCACCCCATCACTGATTTATTCACTTGACCTCAAAGGACACTGATCTCTGCGTAGCTGCTTAGATATCAGGGGGATCCTCAGACTACACAGCTTGACCACAGAGACTTAATTTAATGGACACAGACATCTTGATCAGTTAAGTGGGTAATTATAAGCCCGCTTATGGACCACACTCAAACACACTACATTGGTTGCGGTCAGAATTGACAACCTCAAAAAAAAATAAAAAAAAAAAAAATCTGAACACGTATGGTAACACGTAACAAGTATGAAAGCTACAAGGTTTGTGATGGACTGGCTCTGTCTGTCAATAAACATTTTCTTGAGGCGTTAATTAACTTAATTGCTAACTTCAGTTCTTCTCCAATTGAATATGATATCAATTTTGTAATTTGCATTCCACTTAGAGGCGAGCATGACACAGGTGAGTGGCCACAGTGTGATTGACAGCTGGTATCATCCAATGGGTGCCTGCAGGTGATTCCTGGGAACTTCCAGTTTCAAGAACTGACATGACAAATCTTGAGATTTCAAAACAGGAAATTGTTTTCCAACTATGGGGCTGCTGACAAAAGTATTTTTAAGAAATCCAGGATATCTGAGAACCTACGCTACTAAGCTCATCCCAGCTTTAAACCAGGATGAGAAGGTGCAGCTTGGTCAACCCAGGTGAAACTAATCCTGGTAAGTGTGCATTCACACCTTTTTTGAAGTAGACCCTGATATTGATCACAGATTTAATACATACAATGATGTTGCAGATGGAGCTTCCAGGCGGGAGGAAAAGAGGAAGAGCACAGAGAAGTTTCATTCATTTCATGTAGTGAAGGAGGACATGAGGACAGTTGATGCAACAAAAGAAGACACAAGGGATAGAGCAAGATGAGGGGCAGACGATCCATTATGGCGACCCCTAAGGGGAGAAACTGTAAGTTCAAATTTGGTTTCTCCTCTCCTCTCTGGTTCCTTCCTCTCCTGCTTATAACAGACTGACTTTGAACTGTGTGTGTGTGACAAAACTTTAGTTATTTAAAATCCTTCAATCAGCCCTTGCTCACCTTCAGTCACCAGCGTACTTCCTCACTATTTGTGTCCCTGTCTCTTTAAGCGAGGAAACAGTTTCTGCATGCTTTGATCAGAGTTGTAAATGTAAAGTCAGTCAAGAAGTCGGCAGGCAGGACTCTATGAAGGCTCTGGTAGGTGTCTTAGTGGGTTTCAACAAACAATAAAATGTGTCGCACATGTTATTGTGTGCTGCAGCCAAACGTCTGTGTTTGAACATTGTTATGCCTGGGAAAGGTGTCAATTTGTGTTTCTCCCACTACAGCATGGAATTCTATGACACAAGGAATGGTGTTAAGACTCAGCGTCTCTGAAGTGATCTGGGAGATGTGCAAATATAGAGTAGTCACTCATACCAAGTCTGGAGATAAAGGGAAGCATTCTGCATGTGCCACTCTACTGTACATGTGCTGTGGGTTGATAATTGTTAATTACCATGCTTCAGATAATTTAAATAATTTGCATTGTGCTTGTTGTCCAAAAAAAAAAAAAAAAAAAAAGTATTTCATTTTATCTTCACGTTTGACTATCTGCATGTCCACATTCATTGCATTGTGTATGGAGATAGACAGATAGCTATAAATAAATATATAATTAAAATAGTACTCTGCACACATCTGCGTTGTATCGCGTGCGTGCGTGCGTGCTTGCACACATTGTCGTCATCCTGGCATGTGTATCTCCCTCCTTTTAGGCCATTGCAGCCTGTGACGAGACAAGGAAACCAGGATCTTGTTTCAGGCTGGATGAGGCTATAAGAGAGGTAGAGCACTCACTTCACAGACAGAAAGGAAGACAGAAAGAGTGACAGACAGGAGAACTACAGAAAGAAGTCTGAACAAACAGCAAAAGAACAAGTTGAGGAAGTGAAGTGCAGAAGATGAGAGAGACGTAGAGACAGAGAGAGGTGACTGAAGTGACAGAGAAAGCAAGCTTTTCTTAGACATGCATGACTGATCGGTCTTCCCTAAAGAACAGCAGCCACTTGGGAACTCCAAAGTTCCTCCTCTTGCCTTTGTCCCCTGAACTCTGCCCTTGAGCAAAGGGGGCACCTTTTGGGGCTATGCTAGCAGCCCGGAGCAGTGGAGGTGGCATTGGTGGGCCACATCAACCACTGCATCTGCACCGCAAACAATCAGTGGCCTCTCTTAGTGGGACAAAAGGCCACCGGAGCAATTCCCAGGATGCCAAGCGCAATTCCTCCTCTGGGAAGCAAGGGGCACAGCTCCGGCACAAGGCGACACTTATCAGAGAGATGGAGACCACCTGGTACCTGAAAATGTTTGGGCTGGGCAAGGAGGAGACAGTTGCACATAAAACTGGCATGCCCTACAGGTCAGTCAAGTGTGTTTGGTGTGTGTGAGAGAAGTCACATGTCACAAAGATACATGACAGTGCAATTAGACTGATGACCTGAATGTGATCAACAGAGCCACACGTTAATGCACAACCCAATACATAAATCCATCTCACTAGTATGCACTCTCTCAATATCCATAGGGAAAATCAGCACAGAGGAGTTGTTGAGCCACTATTGCATCCACCAGTAAGTTCAAATGTGTTTGTTGTGTAAAAGCAAACACATTTGGACTTACATAAGCAAAATTTATTCAGTGAGGCATCCGTAAACAAACACTTTTTGTGTCCACATAAGCTAAAAACACAGATTTTCTCACTGGACTTTGGTGTGGGAGAGTGAGTGGTTGAGCCTTGATCTTAAACGGTTGTCCAACAGCAAGGGTCAACAAAAAAAAGTTATAAAAGTAATAGAACACACAAATTGATGTGTCAGTGTGTGCAGTATACATTATACGTGGTCTGTTTACGTACACTGAAAGATTAGTTAAATATTTTGGACTGGACTTGGGCCATAAGTACTATCACATGACATTTGTGACCATAGTGTGTCACAGGCATGACAGTGGTCATAGGGACCTCTGGCTTGCAGTTGTGTCACCTGATCTGGCTGTTATGTTAATAGCTGGCATCTGTCTTGCTGCATTAGACTGTGTTGACATCTTCTAACACTATGGTGATAAAACATATGGAGGCTGGAGAGGATGTTTTGATTTCCGTCTTGACAGACAGGACGCACCAATAGCTTGACACATATA
The DNA here is from genome assembly GCA_016785285.1 of Brachirus orientalis. Taxonomy (NCBI): domain Eukaryota; kingdom Metazoa; phylum Chordata; class Actinopteri; order Pleuronectiformes; family Soleidae; genus Brachirus; species Brachirus orientalis. The sequence goes on along the minus strand of JAFBJR010000147.1, from coordinate 574,319 downwards.
TATTTTCTATTTTAGGAAGTTAGAGCAGACTATTAGTGCAGCAAATTTATAATTCTGCCCCCAGGTAATCATTATCTAATGATGAAAGAACTATATGTTAATATGTCTGTGAAGATTCTCAGTCATGCAGGTCATGGTATCCAAAAGTGTAGCAAAAAAAGGCAACTGGACTTAATTGAATCAGAACCAGAACTGAAGAAGCCTCTTGGATGAGAGGCAAAACGTCTTCAAGAAATTCACCTAAGTCCAGTTGCCTTTTTTTGCTACACTATATGTCATTAGAAGTTAGTTGCCTTATTGCAGATGCAGTGTATGAGTTCAAGTTTATAATAATAATAGTAATAAGAATGCACTTTATTTATACAGCAGTTTTCTTTCTTTGGGTACAAGATAGAGAGAGAGAGAGCAGGTATATAGAAGGAAAAAAGGAGAAAACATAGTCAAATATGGGAGAAGTCATGTGCATGTTGGTCAGTGATTACCTAGTTAACCTAGTTAACCCACCATCTCTTTCTTAGTTTCTCTACTTCTCCTGTCCTTATTTGTCACACATGGACATTTCAGTATTATGTTACTCCCCCTCCTTGCAGTGTATTCGCTCTCCTCACTCTACTCTCCTTTCTTGTCACTAAATGCCTAATCCGTCTGCGTCTCATTCCAGTCATCTAAGCCTAAAGCTCCACATTCATTGGTCTGCTGTTTGGCCCTTGTTCTCCTCCCCTGTTGCCTCTGCTCTCTCTCTCTCTCTCTCTCTCTCTCTCTCTCTCTCTTCTTTCTCCAGCCTCCCTGTTGGTTTTGGCTCAATCCACTCTCCAATTTGGAGAAAAGACAAAGCAGAGCGCAGATAGGAAAGCAAAAATGTTCGGCCCTTCCAAATATTTAAGCACCTATTTAAGAAGTACAGCAACGCAGCACAACACTGCATGTGCAATGAGATTTCTGTAATCCAAATGTGTTTGCTCACTCTTCAGAGAAAATGAATTGGCAGAAGGAAACGGGCTCATGCAGTGTGAACTGACAGTGAGATAAGCAGTGAGATCATTTTGCCCAGGGCTTCATTTTGTCAACATGTGAACAGGCGCCATGTAATGTTGCCCTCCCTTCGCTGTTACAAAGATTTCTGGCAGCTCTAAGTGCTGAGTGATGTCATTTTCTGGCCAAGTGACACATGTGTAGCTGCATATTTGGTTGTGTATCGTTTGTATAGTCTGGACTTAATCAGCAGGATCAGGGCTAATGAGTTCTTATTAAGATTGATAATGTTTTCTTTTATCGATATTGACTAATCACTTGATATTACTTCGTGACGTGTCATTGCTATTATGTGAAACTGTATTAACAGCTGTTTTCCTTAGTAACATGTAAGGAATAACGATTAAGGCCTTGTTGCACTGTTACATAATTTCTTTTTCAAAATATTTTGGGTTCCTTCAGCAATTTATATTCATTTTCCATTTCACTTGTGTGTGCCAACCATCTACTGTATAGACAGTATGTTTCCTATGACTCACGTTTATTTTGCAGCATAATGTTAACTGATATAAAACAAGACTATGTTCGGCTGTGTTTTCAGATGTGGTTTTTAAATATTGCCGAGGACCTGGATTGGTGACGTGTTGGTGACATACACACTTCACGTGCTCTTCACGGACAGGCTCATAAACTTATGATGAAAGTCTCTCATGAGACAGAGTGAGACCTTTATACTCACACATACACACTCCAAAAGTCATGGATGTATCGCCGCTTTCTGATTTGCATCTGAACATTTAAGCTCTTCAGTGATTTTGGCCCAAATCTGGGTCAGAAAACAAACACAGAAATCCCGGGTGTTTGTCACTGAGCTTAAAATAGCTGTATCTCTTCCTTAATATCTGTTAATGTTATTGTTTTAGCATACTTGGTTTTGATATGTTTTGGTTTTGATAAGCATATAATATTTTCTCTTTGCTGTTTTTTGTGCAGCTGGGTACAGAAAATCATTTTGGTGAATTTTGGTTATGGGCCAATGATGACTTGCAACCTGCTTTAAATTATCTATTACTATTTATTTGCATAAGTGTTTTTTGTTCTTGTGGGATCAGTGGTCCTCTTTTAAAAAATATCCAGAGTGACAGATTACATTAGGTTTAAGGGTTCATTTGAAATAAAATAATGCACTAATAGAGCAAAATTAGACAAAATAAAAAGATAGAAAATAATGTATCATCTCTTAAGTGAAAATGGCAGCACTGGCTGAATGTGACAAAATGACTTCTAGTCTTTACAAGCTTTAGAATTTCCTCCAGGTACTGTAGTTTTGCTTCTACTGCTGTTGGATTTAATCTAATTTTGTGTCATTTTAGAGACTTGGATAGCATTTTTTCATGGGTCAGAAGCTTTATGTTGTATTCATATTGAGGTATTGTGTTTTCATCATCAGGCTCATTGTTTTATTTGCATGATTTAGTGTTTACTTTTTTTTCCAAAGCAAGCTTTTTTTTATTCTGCTGCATCCCTTTCTCCTCTATTATTAATTATTAAACTGGTCATCACTTTAAGGACGATCCTGTTCTTTAAGCCCTTTTTTCATACATCAGTGGGCCAACAATTCAAGGCCTATAGTTAAACTTGACTGACTCAAACCATAATGACAGCCAACAGCATTGCAGCCCCTCTCTGACCAGGTGTTGGGATTATATTTCCACATAACACTGGAGACAAAGGCGTGGCAACATGATACAGTAGCGAAGAGAACAAAAACATGTGTACGATTAGAAGTCGGTGGATGGAGTATTGGGATACTGCCCAAATTGGCACTGCATGCACCTTTTTAGATGGTGCATGCAGGAATGTGCTATATATAGCCTGAAATACTGTAATGTTAAACAATATATACAATACAGTCAGTGTAATATGATCATATCAGCCTCAGTTTGCTCCCATTCCTCAGGACAAAGCTAATTTTTTAAAACGATAATAAAAGTGGGATTTAGTGGAGAATGTAGGTCAACACGTTGGTGTTAAATAGGAGCAGGACACTCCCTGGGGCAGGAGACTCATCACTGGCATAAATATTGGTGCCATAGCATCTCCTTCCATGTAAACAATGCATAAGTACCATTTTCCACACTGTAGGTAGCAAGTGAAGATGGGAAGACTATAAAGTATGGATGTTAGTTTAAGCCATGTAACTTTTTTATTGTCAGTAAAAAGTTATCCAGTGGTGAGCCTAGGCAGGATGCTCTACTTAGTCTGTTTCTATCACACTGTGCACACTGGAGAATTATTAGACATATGCAATCACTGTATAGGGATTTATTCGCTGGAGGGTGTGCATGTGGGGGTGGTGGGGGCAAAATGAAAGAGAGAGAAAAAGGCGACTAATTAGTCTCAGGAAACATGAAGCTGATGGTGAAAGCAGCCTGGATTTAAAAAAAAAAAAAAAAAACAAGAGAAAAGAAATGAGTTAAATGTACTGACAATAAGGACCCCCCCCCCCCCCACACACACACACACACTGTTTTTACTATGATGCCTCAACCTCCTCTACCTCTCTTTGTCAGTGACTCACCTGCTCAAATGCCGAGCAGGTGATTGTGGTGATTTGTTTTGAACACCATAGGCGAAAATACAGGAAAGAAGAAAAGGTCAGCAACAAAAGTTTGTTTTGTTATGATCAAAGTTTATTTGGCTATGTATTACAGTACATGTGTGCACATGTATACACTCCATGTGCATATGAATGTGTCAAGTGTCTATAAATACACTGTAAATACACACTGGCATTGTATAAGCTCAGCTGACTTTCCTGCTGCCGAGCAGGATCAGTTGTTCCACCTGTCCGGTCAGACAATAGACACAGCTGCCCCTCTGCCAACATCCATGTCCAAACTTTCAGGTTTGGGTGTGTGTGTGTGCATCTTTACCGCTGTCTTTGCAATACAGCAGCTGCTGAAAGATAAACACAGTGGAGCATGAATTGTATACCACATATTAAAGAGGACATTCACTGGAAAAAGTCGAGTTTAGTTATGTAACTAGCACATTTGTCGTGCAATGAACCCTCCCCCAACAGCTACTTGCGGTCATGGGCGTGAACATTCAACCTGAAGAAGAAGAGGAAGCACCACGGAGCAGTCAGTCAGCTGGTAGCTGGCCAATCACAAGAGACTCAGAGTTCTGGGGGGCGGGCATTAGCTCAGAAACAAAGTGCCTGTTCAGAGAGAGTTAGAGAACAACAATAAACTGGCTTAATCTGAAGAGACAATGAGGTTTTTGACCATAAATATTATTTCATTTATCTAAGTAGACATCAGTAATCTTGATTTTTGGTTAAAATAGACCATTCTATGTGACCTTTAAATTAATTACTTAATATAATATTTATATCATTATTAGCAGTCCAGTTGTTGAAAAGGGTGTCACCTTTGTAAAAAATTATATTGTACACACATCATTTTACAGAATTACAGAATTTACAGAACCCACCAGAAACAGATAAACACTAAGTTCTGGGTTTAAAATCGCAGTGTACAAATACTGTATGTGACTCTGAAAATCAAAATTGGAACCAAAATTGTAAATGATGGATTTGCAAAAGCATCAGTAGTATATTCACAGTAGTTGCAGGCGTAATTATTTACATTTTTTGGACCCAGGAGTTTTCTGACCAAGTATGATTTGCTGAAAACCAAGGATTAATCAACGAGGATGTGTGTGTCCATAAAGAGAGACATACTGCGTGTGTCTAAACTAAAAATTTCCTCATATGGGAGAATGGCATTGCGCATGATTCCCAGAATTCACTGGAGGACCAGACATGATGTCACTGAACACTCCCATGAGAAGACCAGGGGTGAGAGATCATATAGAGTGAGTGAGAGTGTGTTTACATTAGGTGTTTGTTATGGGCAAAAGTCCAGAGTATAAAAAGGCAAAGACAAAAGAGAAGAGGTAAAATAAAAGGAAATGTCATTGAGAGACTCTGGAAGGAAAAGTGAGGAGTTTAATATGTGTTCTTGTGCCAGATGAAAGAGCACAAAGAGGAGGAAAAGCATGAGATGTAAATGCTGAAAGGGTGATAAGGGAGGAAATCAGGAGAAAGTAAGAGGGCTTATGACAGAGGGAATACTGAAAGACAAAAGAGGGATGATGAGGAAAGTGAGAGTGGGAGAGAGTATAAGAGGGAGTTGTTGAAAAAGAGAGTTAAAGGAAGGAGAGAGACACACAAAGAGAAAGTGGGATATGGGGGGGGAGAGAGAGAGAGAGAGAGAGAGAGCGAGCGAGCGAGAGAAAGACAGGGAGGGCGGGAAAAATGTCCCAGATTCCCATGCCATTTAATAGGGAGCAAAACCAAAGTGAGCTTATAATGTAGACTGGCTGAGCAGGGGGCAAAGTGACAGCATGAGCGTGTGTGTGAGTGAGACAAAGTAGAGGAGAGCGAGGGAAAGACAGACACACACACACACACACACACAGAGAGAGAGAGTTATCCCTGTGTGTATGTCTTTCACTCTCTATGTGCATGTTTGTATGTGTGTGTATGTGGACAGAGAACATATTTGGCACAGTCCATGGTGAAGCACATGTAAGGGAAAAGCCTGTTTTTCCAGTGTGGATGTGCAGCCTGCAGTCAGACTGGACCACAGTTTGATTATTGATTCTTGGAAACTGCTTTTCTCTTCTCCAAAGTGCTTTTTTCACCCCTCAGAGTTTGGATTTTCTTGCTTCTCTCTCTTTGTGATTTTTAAATAACAGGACTATACTTATATGGAGCTTCATCCAGGGGAATGCTTGACTTTTCTTTTTTTTTTTCATTTGAGATTCAGTCACACAATCACCTGTTCCTGTGCTCCACTGTAGCGCTGCGTGGGCAAAGGGCCTACCTGGATTATTCTGAGTGTAAATGTCTATGGGACAGACTCATAGAAGAAGGAAGAGCCTGAAAGAGAGAATAAGGTGAAGAAGGGAGAAAGAAGATGTATCTGTACAAAGCAACATGCCCGGAGATTCCCAACCCAAAGCAGAAGGGTCCCAGAGGTCAAGGCGGGGTCCAGACTCAAGGCCTGAGCCATGGAAGGCTTGTCCGCCAGACATCCACTGGGACAGGACCTCGACCTTACACTCCTCTCATGCTGTGGACAGCTAAGAAACCCAAAAGCATGATGAGGCTCAAACAGCTGGAGGAGTTTCTGAATGTCCATTCCCTGTCTCTGCATGATACAGTGAAGAGTCTGACGGGCATGGTCTACAGGTAACCACACCTGTGTGCATGTGCAAGGTGTTTGTGGGTCCTATAAAGACGCTCCTTAACACTCTGAGGTTGCCATAGCAACCCTAGCAGCTTTAGAGATGAGATGTCACCTGCTGACTTCTGATTGACTGAGTTGTTAACTGTGTGTTGATGCTGGGTTGTTTTGATACATGTGCTGACTCTGATGCCTGTTGGTTGTCTATACTTATTACTGATACGATATTTATTGCTAATTTTGTTGACTGGATGTGTAGTTTTATGAGCTTTGTTCAATTTTTTTAATTCAATGATATGGTCATGAGAAAAATCTGATATGTGGCAAAAATCCTGAGCTGAAAATTTAAAGCTTTAAACCAGCACAACCATCCACAATCTCACATAATGTATCTTTAAAGTTAACATTTCCAACATGTGTAAGGTCACCCTTGTTGTATTATGCTGCGCCAAATGCATCAATAGTCCCTATTGATCTTTATGTGAAACCCAGTTGCTGATTGATCACTGACAGCACATATTTATATAAGAGTGCTTAAAACATAATTTCTGACTATTTTATTATTACAATTTTACAATTTTTATAACTTGTATTATTTTGAACAGGTAAAATAGGCATTTCCAACACATTTGTTTAATTCATTAATTGTCTACTCCTCTATCCTCAACATGAGGGTCACAGGGAGCTGGAGCCAATTGCCAGACCAGTGCAGGGTCGACATGCAGAGAAGAACAACCATTCAGTCCAATATTCACACCTACACTCAATTTAGAGTGTAAAAAATATTTGGTGACCTCAACAAAAATCTCCATTGCCACCTGTGGGTCCCAACCCAGTACAGGGATTGACTGTTCTAGAATAACCAACAGTGTTCTCAACCCATATCGATCATATCTGACCTTGAAAATGACTTAAACTGAAATGAATATTATTTGCGATAATAGGTCATTTCAATGTTCATGTTTACAGTGTTTTTAAAGCAACACAACTAAAGTTTTTTTTTCTGTTTTCACTTATGCATTATTTGAAATGTGTTTCAAAAGCAGTAACATGTAATGTGATCTCATAAAAGAAGTTGATGCATCAGGGCCATAATTGGGATTTTGTCATGCTCAGCAACACTAGGAACATACTATATGGATTTAACTATCATCCAAATGTTAAATTAAATTTGCACTTTGAAAACCATCCATCGATCATCTTCGTGGATAACATCATGGGTTTTTTATTCTATTTTTTCAGGTTGTGACTAAGCATCAGTGCTTTGAGAGAGTGTGATTGGAACTTTGCGGATCACTGCTCAGCCCTCAGGCTACAGAGCAGCATGAAGCTGCTTTGTGACTGCTGTGCTGTTGTCTCCAGCCGAGAATAACAGAGAAGAATGATCTTAATAAAGCATTTCTTTTACTAACAGAGTTTCTTCTGCTGCCTTAGGGTTTGTTATAGAAATTGCCTAACCCTAACCCTTAACTAGAATCCCCCTTTACAACCACTTGCTTCATATTCTAGCAGTGACACATACTCACAGGAACCAATCAGAGAGTGTATATAGAAAGGATGGAGTCTTCCAGTTTTCTCAGCAAAATCACTTAAAAAGTGATTAAAAAGCCACCATCTGCTGAGTTAACATTTTCCTGATGGGTTCAACTCAGTCTCTAGTTTCAGGTCTTCTTCAGCAACACAGGATGTAATTCTAAATCAGTTTAGAGGAAAACAGGTGATACTTGTTTGACACATGAATGGACACCAATGTGACAGCTTGTATTGTTCAATAAGAGCCTAGTTGCAGGTGAACTTCTAGTTGCAAACTTGTAAACATGGCACCAGCCATATCACAATCCTGGAGGTATCAAAAGGGAGTGCAGATTCGCAAAGGTGACATCAGGACATGTTGACATCTCATGTATTTGAGTGGGGAAAAACATAAATCTGAGGCTAAATGCTGGTGTTCAGAAATGTGGCTTCATGTGCGATTTATATTCGGAGAGGCTGCTGGATTAGTGTTTCCAAGAACTGTGTTTTGGTCATTCAGACAGCTCTTCCATTCCCCAGGCTTTCTACCCACTGATTCTAACATCACTATGTAACAATCAGTGTAATAATAACATGAGCTAAACTTATTAGTTGTGTTGGCACAGATGAACTGGAAGCTTAGAGTGTGACTTCCCTGTCACCCCTCTGTGTCCTCCAAAGAGAGAGAGAGAGAGAGAGAGTAAAAAAGGGAGTGTGAAGTCTCTCTCCCTGTTGGGTCAACCTGGCTATGGGAGCTCATATGGCCATGTGCTGTGTGCATTTTGCCTTGGGACCTTGGCATATGTGTATATATGGGTTAATGTGTTTGTGTGTGTGTGTTTCTAATGTTTGTGAGTGTTGCCATAGCAACCTAACAAAACAGCCGATTGCCCACAGCCATTTCCAGGTCAGTGTCTATTATTGGTCAAGACTGGCACACATGCACGTTTGCACAGTATTCCTAGTGAGGACACTCATAGACATAATGCTTTCCCTAGCCCTAGCCCATACCCTAAACTTAACATTACAACTAAATGCCTATCCCTAACCCTAACCTAACCCCAATTTTAACCCTAAAACCAGGTCTTAACCCTCAAAAAGCTATTTTAACGGGTGACGAAACTTGAGGACCAAAATGTCCTGACTTTCCCAAAATGTCCTCATTCCCTTAGGTTGATACTGTACGTTTTTTTTTGGTCCTCACAAATATACCCATACAGGACCACACAGACACACATAGAAACACACATGCACACAGTTGAGTTGTAAATACAGTATAAGACTGTGAAATGGCCAAAACTAGGCTTTAGAGTTGACAACATAACATTGTTCTTTCATAAACCGGAACACCCTAAAGAAGGAATGCAAATCAGTGGAGTCTGTCATGTCTGTCTCGCTTTGTACAGAGAGGTAAGTCATGACATGATGAAAGGCTTGTGACCCCTGAAAACAATGAATTGCTCACATCTTCTTATGTCATCGCCACCATATCCAGTCAATTGTTCAGTATTTCACCAGGTGAAAAAAAAAGCAGAAGTGTTCTTTCTTCTTTTTCCTCTCGTTAATCTCCCCTCAGCCATAGTCAAGGTCGGGACCTTCAGGTTGGAAACTATTATCCTAAATGAATAGTAAATAAAAACTGAACCTCCACCTACAAATCCTAGCTTAAAGTAAAAACAATCCTACATTAATGGAAACCTTGGGTACCACAGTATAGTTGCAATTGTGCACCAACATGTCAGACCAAAACAAGCTCGTGTCATTTGTGTCAGCCACAGTGACACAAAAACAGACAGTGAAAACAGACATGGATCATCATGCATCAAGTTACTCAAGAGTCCAGAGGGAGAAGGGATAGCTTTAGATCATCTTAAGGCCCAACAGCTAAAATGTCTCTCCCTAGTGGTGATGCCCAAACCAAAGAATAAGCTTCATTTGGAAGTCAAAGCAGAGGGTCGCCTTCATTTGAACTTTTGAAGTTTGTTACTCACTGTGTCTGTTGCAGTGTTTGAGCAAAATTCGTCAACTTATAATCATGGCATAGGATGGTATTGCACTCAGAATAGTTAGGGGTAATAGATCATCATGTGACAGTTCCTATTCAACCCTATTCTAATGCAGCAGCCAGACCACCATCAAAACAGATGCATGGTAACAGCAAGTAGACTGACGCCACCTAGTACTTTGCTGTATATTTACATAAATAAAAAAAATCCTTGACATCTTGTAAGGCTGAATGTTGAATATTTCACCCTTAAGGCCAACAAAGGCCACAGGACAACAAACCTTAGATCTTCATTTTATTTATTCAAGGACATTTAGTCCCTGTAAATACAGAAATGCAGACATGAGCACACGTGCACAAAATATGCATGACTTCTGTCTGTTTGTATGCAAAATGCAAAAAGAGAAAGACTAAGGGCAGATATGAGCCTCACATTCACAGCGCTCACATGCCCCATAGATTATTATTCATGAGTATAGGTCAGAGTGGGGCGTGGGTGTGTGTTTTCAACAGTGAAGGAGCATCTGTGCATGTGTACAGTATGTGAAGCACAAATTCAGAACAAATGCATTCACTGTTTCCTTGAGGCTAATATTAATGCTAATTATTTAGTCATTAAAACCATGTCAGAAAAATAAATAAATATTCAGACATTGATTTTGACAGTCAGCCACTGCACATGTTGGTCCTGAATGCCTCATCACTGAATATACATCCTGCTGTCATTCTTATTTTTACATTATTTCCCTTATCATTCTATATTCCTTGCATTGTAATGAGGGTACAGCTGTTACATGTTGATGTCATATAATGTCTCTGCCGTCTGCAATTACTGAGTCATCAAATGTGCGGAAGTCTTCTTTGTGTTAGAAGTCAGTTCTGCAGAAAATCACATTTTTATTTTATTAGTCTTTGTGTTGGGAAAGTAAATTAACATTAATTTGAAAATGAAAATCAACAATCATGTAAAAAAAAGAGGAACAGTATAGTACATCCCCTTTTAACCTAAATGCCAAAGTAGTAACAGTCCCAGATGCAGTGATCAGTCATTCTGAATTACAGTGGCACCAATTCAATCAGCATAGAAGGAAAATGGATTAATCAAAAGCCCATGATATTATTGGATATGGAACAGAGGATGCTAGGTAAATGGATAAGAGTGTGGGGGTATTTAGACTTCCATGTGCTTGTGTGTGTACCACTGTGTGTGTGTGTGTGTGTCTACCTGGTATTCCTTATGTTGTGGGGACTTAAATCTGTTTACACAGTCACATTATGGGGACTGGTCTTCCTTATGGGGACAGAAGTCAAGTCTATATAAAGTGAATTACAACATTTTAAGGTGAAGACATGTTTTAAAGTTAGGCTGAAGTTAGGGTTAGGGTTAGGGTACTAGTTATTATGGTGAAGGTAAGAGTAAGTGTCCAGAAATTCATGTAAGTCAAAGCAATGTCTTCTGAAGTTATAGAAACCAGTGTGCGTGTGTGTGTGTACAGACAGTGTAGATGTTTGTCAGTCCGTCTGATTAAATGCTCTGTCTGTTGATAGACTGTGGTGTAAAGCTTACTGTGTTACAGTGTCACACACAGTTGCCTCTCTGTCAGTTTCACTGCTCTCTACTCTCCCTATTTACCAAAAAAAAACCTTTTAAATTGTCTTTGTCCAACTATTTTATCAAACTTTTATTTTATTTTATCAAACTGCATCATTGTTAGACATCTGAATGAACTACATTTACTACGTAGCAGTGAACATGTCTTTTGCTGAAGGAACCATAACATGTACTGTGTAATCTGTGTAGACAAACTAAAAACTCATTTGAAATTTATGAAAAATTGCACCGCATGTGTTCTGACGCACTGAAAGTCTTTTGCCATTGTTGTAGTTGTAGATTTGGATGCTATTTCTTCTGTTGGTACAGCTGAAGGTCAAATTTGCTTCATTTATTGTCACAGTCTGGCAGATTGTATGGTTTATTGTTTGTGGCGTTGAAGTCCACCGATTTGTGAGGTTGTTAAAGCTGTATTGTATAACCTTTCACTATGAATGAATGTTCGGTAAATCTAAACCATTGTCAAATGAGCACACTGCAATGCTGTTTAAGCCCATCAGCTCCATTAAACTCTCTCTCTGTGTTTCTTGGGAGAGTGATGCATTGTTTTCCTGTCTGTGGAGACACATAGTGATGCGTTATACTGAAATGAAAGTTAAAATATGGACCTAGAATTGACCTCTCAGAAAGTTCTGCAGATCCACATGCGGTGTGGTTTAAGTCTGGGGTGGTAGTGACACTAGCAATGTTTTGGCAACATAATTTGCACACTGGAGGTTTAAAGACTGATTCTTAGTCCTACAAATACAACTTTGCTGTACTTAAATCCCAAATAAGAGAGAGCAACGATAACTGTCTACACGCTGCAGACAGTCAACAGTCTGTCCTACCTGGACTGGAGCCTTGTGTCCACCAACATACTCTGTTTATACTCTGGTATCTGCCTATATAAGGAGAAGTGGTCCATGATAACATGTTTATTTATTATGGCCCCAGACAGAAAGAAGCAGCACGAGTTATAGACATAGAGAGGACTAAATGGAAGTGAAGAGACTCAAGGATTGTGGTGTGGGAGTCCGTTTTCTTCATGTGTGCAGTAGATCTTGTGTGTGTGTCACTCTGTGTTCTTAATCAGAGCCTTGTCAAGCTGGAGTTTGTAACCGTCAGTCACTTGAGAAACTGTGCGCAACACTGTGCACTCAACCAGACATTCATACAACATGCATTTGCACGTAGCTCAGACACAGACAGTCAGACACAGAGCCATGTACATACACATGCAGATAAATGCATCGATTTCTCATCCTTTATTCATCTTGGAAAGCCAGTGAATATTTAATATATAGGAGCTGGTATCCTCACTAAATACTTAATTGCTCAGGCAGTTACAGAAATGTGTGTGCTGGTCTGTGTGTTTGTGTGTGTGTGTGTGTGTGTGTGTGTGTGTGTGTGAAGGAATGAGCAACTTGCAATTTATTTGTGGATAATTCATCATGCTGCAGTTTTAGTTCATCAGGATCCACACTTCTGTATTCATATCTATAATGTTGGCATCACTATGGCTTTTAATTGTTGGGCAGAGAAGTACCATTATACATATACACAGATATATAGCAGTGTGAGTCTTGATTGTCTCCAGCTCCATAAAAGAAGTTGCAGTACGCCTTTAAATAACAGGTGTGTGTATGGATGTATGGCTGTACAGTTTCTGGTTTAGAGACCTCTATATTCTGAGTTGATGGATAAAAAGAGAGAGTGTTTGTAATTACAAGATTAATTGGTCACCTACACAGTGTGGGAATGTTTGTAATTTTATCCCCATTTTAATCCCCACTGTTAGTTGCAAGATGTTCCCTTTTATTATTTATATACATATGCATATTTTATAAATTACAATGAGCAAGAGAGTTGAAATTATAGTTCAATTTATTCATTCAATTGTAATATAATAATGTGTAGACATAACGGGTGCAGCCTTTCAAGTATACTTGTTGCTTTGCAATTTAATTGGCTAATTACATATATTTAAAAAAAATAACTGTGAAATTTAGACTTCATTAGAAAATTGTCATTTTGAGGTTGTAAATTTTCTCTGTGTTCTTTATAAATCAAACAACTAAATGAATCAAGACTAAACATCAAGACTACAAAAAATTCACACAAGAAGCTTAATTAAAATGCTGCATATAAACAAATGGGTGTTTTAATTACACAGTACAGTAGTATACAGCAGCCAGTGTTGTAATTTCTCCATTCATTTCTACATATTTTTGTAGGGCCAGTGCTATATATATATATATATACAGTAGGTGGATAGAGGCTTATTTGTACTGGATAGAGCTGATGAAATAGTGTTAATAATTTTATTTTAAAAAATATAATAAAATAAAAAATTGTAATGTTACAAAAACATGTTGAATTTGCATGAAGAATATTTTTACTAAACATTTCAAAGTAAAAAAAACAACAACAAAAAATTAATGATAAGATTGCTATTAACTCCTGAAATGACTGATCCAGGCTTCACCTTGTGGCTTCTTTACACCACTGAGACTGTGTGTTTGGTGACAGACAGCATTTTAAAGTCACTTTATTATTTTTTGATTATTGATTAACCTGATAAAGGAGCTACGTCACTCTCAACAACTACAACTTACTTTAAAAACATATTCTACATATCCACACAGCTGTGGGTTTCACTCATTTGTTTCGATGTCATTGAAGCAGCGCCCCCTCTGGACGGAGGTGTAATGAACGCAGGTGTAGCGCATATAATCTGATTGGCACAGACTCGTTAAAACATTCTTCAAAAGTGTCTTAACAAACAAAATGCAGCAGCTTAGTTAAACGAAAAAAACCGCGGAGTTGGCAGGTTCAAGTGACTGTACTGTGGCAGTTCACACGTGGGTTGTCGCGTCAGGAACAAGCGCAGTGACAGATGATGCTGCATCGGCAGGTCACAGTGAAGGAAAATGACCTCTGCTTCAAACAAAGTGAGTAACAACCCTAAAACTTGGACTCACTGAATTACTGTTATGCGTGTCGCTCTTTCTGATCCCTCACTGTGGATTCACTCACTCCTGGTTCAAAGTATGTAACTTTGAACCAGGGGATTTTCACTGTGTGTAAATTAAGTATTGGACTTATGTCATGTTTTGCCATGTGTTTACATTCATGCGCAGAATTCAATTAAAAGGAGCTTGTACATCTTTGCTTAAATCCCATGCTGTTCTACTATTATTATTCACTATTATTTCTATCTATTATGATAATTAATCAATCAAAAAGTAATAAAAATGCCAAATTTGAATATATTCTGGTTTCCAGCTGAAGTTATTGAATGTTGTTGGCTGGTTAACTATGTGGGCATTTGACAGAATGTTAACATGTCTCTCTTTTTACTTGGTTCTGTGTCTTGGCCACTGCTAAAAGTCAGTTTTGGCAGCAGTGTCCAGTCTCAGTGCTTTTTTTTAAATGGGTCAGAAATGACCACCACTATAAAAAGTGAGAACAATATTCTCTGCACAGAACATATGACCTTTAATTTGGTTGGAGTTGGACAGAGCCATGTTGTACTCTGTGCACGAATATAAATAATTAGTATGTGATCTCCCACTCTAACAGGTGCAATCCAGTTAAGAGATTGATGTTTTTCATTTATTTACTCTCACAGACTGTTAATGTGGGCCCTTTTTAAGGCATCATTTTTCTTGCCTTCTGATTCTGGCCTGTTGCCGTTTTATTAATACTTTCATTTTCTGTGGTTAACAACGACGACAACTTCTATGCTGGGAAAATGCACACTACAAACAAAAACTGAGCTTTGATGATGACTCAGTTATGTAATGGCACTGACCTGCTTCTTGTACTATTTTACTGGGGTTTTCTTTGCAAAGAATCGGCCAAATTACATAACTCATGGATGAAATTTAGTTTCTCTGAAGTAAAGACCTCTTTAATTCTATATGCACATAGCATATAATGTAGACACAGATATATTGCTTAGTGACCTGTTAATTATAACACAAAGAAATGCAGCATACTTGCCACAGGTCTTGAATTCTAAGACAGTCTTCTTAAATATCCTCCATGGCAAAATGCACGTGGCAACCAGTAAAGATGTCAGCTGTAACAATCTGAACTGTGTTTGAAGCCTTGAGATTGTTGATTTAGCCAGCACCATGTTCAGAATTTGAGACTGGAAATTGACAGATGTCATCTGAGTTGCCCCCCGGTGGATGTTGAATATATTTTTTTTTCTTGGTTGTCCTAGTCTGGTAAAACTGGAAGATTATATCCACTTTTCATGGACAGTCGATGGCAAATCTACAAACAGACCTATGACCTAAGAAGAGATCTATGAGGATATTTGCACACTGGTAAGGAGGTAGTAACTAGTGTAGGTAAGACACTTGGACTTGAGTGCTTTAAAGTAGAACTTTGCAAGTCTGGTCGATTTTCCTCGCCTTTTTCTCGAAGGAGCTCCCCTTGTGTATACTGCTTTATCGTAAAAAAACTGCAAGCTGATGCCCCCTCTTTCCCTGCTCAGTAACACAGGGTAAATGTGCTTACCTGGGCATTGCATTGCCTCCATGAGCTGTGGTCTGAATGGTCTATACAGCTCAAAATAGGTCAGACTCTTAGTTTGCTGAAACATTTCCTCACTTGCTGATGATTGATTTTGTCTGCTCTGGTTTGTTTATAGTCAACACAGTGAGGAAGTTTAGCGTTGCTGCAAAAATATTTAAATTTTGACAGTTAAATAACATATTTCTTGTATAGTGCTACAAGGAGCTGCTTTATCCTCACTTTTGTAATAAAACTCACCCCCTCCTTTCCCCTCTCCTGGCCATGTGCATTTGTTTACACTGGAGCCGGTGAACACCAGCCGTAGAGCCATGTGTAAATAAACAAGAACAAAGCGTTTATCCCAAAGTACAACAGCAGAAATGCCAGGTCACCGTATGTTTTGTATGTTTCTGTGTTTTTCAGTTCTTGCTATTCGGAGAAAGCCGGTCTGGTGTTTACTCGTGTGTGGCCCCTCGCTTTGTCACACAAACCTCTCCCCTTTTTTCCCCCTTTCCTCTTCCTCTCTTCCTCACTTCCTCCGACAACAGCTTTTTCTGCTTCTTCTTCTCTGGCTCTGCCTGATGAGCATCTATTATAATGCTTTTGCTGCCTTGATCTTATAGCCAGTACCTGGCTAGGGTGTGTGTGGCACCATTTTTGCAATTTGTGTCTCTCGATTTTAGGTTGGCAGCCCTGCTCTTGAACGGCTGGCTTTCCACTAACAGACAGTAGGGAGAGTGGACACAGCTCCCAGTCTTCTCTTTTTACTGATCAACATGGGCACGGCCTGTTCTGTCACTTGACACCCTTTAGAGACATTTCCTTGATTTCAGTTTCTTCAAAAAGCGAAGTGTCCACTATTCTAACCTCTTATCAGTTGATCAGTTAATTTTCTCTTGCTTTATCGTCCACATGAGGGTCATGGGGTGAGTTGAAGCCAATCCTGGCTGAAGTATAGTGGAAAAACATGGTATACCCTGGACAGGCGATCACAGGACCAACATACTTAGACACACCATTCACTCTCTCATTTAGAGAGTTAGCTGAATGTGTGCATGTTTTCCGACGGTGGGAGAAAACTGGAGAACATGCAAACTCCACACAGGAAGGCCCTTGGTCGAACTGGGATCCCAACTGGTCACCTTCTTGCTGTGAGGCCACAATGCTACCCACTGCAACATCACTTGGCCTATTACCTGTACACTAGAAACAATTTAATAGTAGATGCTAAATATATTTGTAGAGAAATGGATTAAGGACACCAGGTTTGTCCCTGCTTTGTCAAAGCTGTTTCCATACTGGGCTAAACAAAAAAACTGGTTGCCAGGTAACAGTATTTCAACATCTACAAACACACACCCACACAGATCACCAGTTCATTTGTCAACCACTAAGTGTGATAGTAAATGTAAAATCCAGGTTGCTGCACACATACATGAATATACGTTTCTCAGCAGTAGCTGGCTCTGAATCAATACTGGAGAGCAACATGTTTTCAAAGGAGCTAGACACTTAAGGGGTAGTCACTGTGGATCAGTGGTGACTATCATCAGACCTGTCCTTGAAACCATCCCCACCTTTAGAAATGGTCACAGCTTTAGAAAAATAACCGTATTCCTGTTTTGCTACTTCTGTGGATTATTTAATGCAAGATAGACTTGAGCATTGGCAGGAAAAGAAAACTCTTGTTGATTCCTTCTCTTCTGGGGGTTTTGCTTTCAAAGTTTTAAACTGATTTACTGGTGGCTGGCTGTTTAAAAACTCATGATCCACAATGCTCTGTTCAAACACCAGTGAACCATCAACCCTTGCTTGGGTCTTTAGGTGTCTCTGCCCCACTGCTCCTCCTACTTGCTGTTTGTTCATTATTGATGAGGAGTGATAAGTGGTTATTTAAGAGTCAGCACTGTATTTTGGTCCCAGAGGTCACTTGAGGATAAAAACCCAGAGGAGGTTCATCTTACACTGTTTCAAGTTAAAGGAAAAGAACCAATCTAACAATGAAACACCCATGGCCACCCATTTGCTTGAAATCTATTAAGTGATGTTCAAGGTGACACTGTAGCTCAAAGTAAATCAGATCAAAGCTGCGGTACCTAAACTCATACTAATAGTCTGTGTCTTTTGATCATTGCCTTTTGAACATGTAGCTCAATTAAAAATCCTCGCAGGGATTCACTCTAGTGTGTGTTTGTGTGTGTGTGGGAACATGAGACTGAACCACTTTCAGCTCTCTAGCCGTGGGCCCTCTGTGATCAAGGGAGCAGTGTTTCTCCTCTGTTGTAATGATGATGCCATACACATGAGGGGTGATCGTGTGTGATGATTCCCTACAGGGGGAATAGAGGCGCTTTAAAAACATGTTTTACGTGGGTGGGATGAGCAGGTGATACGAAAACAGTCTTATGAAAGGCAGAAAAAAAAGAGAGAAAAGAAAGGACCAAGAAGTGCATTGTCATTTGTTCTATAATGGTGGTTGGCAGTGTCACCACTAGGGGGAGCTGTGAACCTGCCATCACTTTTATAATGAATACAAACATAGGTGTGTGTGTGTGTCTGTCAGAGAGACGGACAGACAGAGGTACTGTATCGATCAGCAGTTTCTTCCCCTCCGACTGTGACATAAGTTGACAAGCTGTAGCACTGTAGAAGGAAAATATTTTATTTAACTGTCCATCGTTAAATATTTTTTCCCGCAGTGCCGCACTTCCTCACTGTTTTTACTGGCTTCAAACCAAAACCTGAGCATCTAAAAATCAATCCTCAGCAAATCTTTGTTTTTTGCCAAAAGGAAACGTTTCAGCACACCAGGAGTTTGATCTATTTTGAGCTGTGTAGACCTTTTCGAACCACAGCTCAGGGAGGCAATGCAGTGTCCGAGCAAACACATTTACCCTGTGTTACTGATTGTTTTCCTCCCCCATCTTTCTGTCTGTCATTTCTCCCTTCTTCTAATAAAGCTATTTTCTGTGGGCTACTTTTTATTGCAGGGCTATTTCCACACTACAGCACAGCTTTCACTTTGCCCCTGTGTATTCTTTTATATCTCTTTTCATTTCTCTTTCACCACACTCCCTTGGTCCTGTCATTAGTTCTTTCATTCCATCTATGTTTTCGTGCAGTCATGCCCATAGTGGACTGTTTTAGTACTACCATATATCTCTGCTTCACAGCACTAATACTGATACACTAACGTAGGCAAAGTTTACACTTCCTTGGATCAGCACTTTTCTTCTCTCTCTCTCTCTCTCTCTCTCTCTCTCTCTCTCTCTCTCTGTGTGCGTGTGTGTGTGTCTTTACAGATTATAGTACAAAAAAATAACTATATATGAATAAATGCTGTGAGAAAAGTGAGAAATATATTATTGTCAATAACACCTTTGGTGTATCCTAGAAACAGTACACACACACACTCCTGGTTTCCTGCAGTATCTCTGTTTAAACACTGCAGTGAGCGCAGGCATAGACACTGTGCCAACAAATGCATAGCACTATACTTAGAGATTTTGGTACAAATACTGTAGTAGTTGCATAAATGAAGTGCATGCATATCCATTAGTGAACTTTGTTGGCTGCAGTGCAGCATGGACTTAGTGATCCATGGCTGGCTATTGCAGTCTTAAATTGTAATTAATTTCTGTTTTAGCCAGCTTTTACCAGAATTTTAGACATGTAAATGCTTAAAAAACAATCACAGCAACTTTAAAATCCTGTACTGTAGACTCTGGTCTGCTGTTCACTTAAACTGCTGCAGTGTTTCATCAAGAACTTAAGAAAAATCACCAGTCATCTTCACCAGCCGACAATTACATGACAGGAGCATTCACCAAATCTGTTTAAATATAAATGAGACAGGATCACCAATAAGAAGTGCTAAGCTGAAGATATTTCACCATCATGTTGAATAAGTAAGAGGACAGAGTTTTTCTCACTCGCATCCGATGGAGGTTATAGTCCAGTGTTGACATTTCTCACAGCTACAGAAGAAGAAGATTCTCTATAAAGTCCAACAAGTGCTTAAACTCCCAGAACATTCCCTGATAATGGTAACCTTTAGTAGTAATCTGTCATTTTAATTATTATAGAATTATCCTACTAATACAATGCAGTAATAACCCTCTTCTGTTATTGCTGTGATGCACCTATGTCTCCTCCTTCCTCACAGTATGCACGATGAGAAGGACGTGCATTAATACGTATTTGAATTTAGTTAAATCAAATTAATCTATTATGTTGCGTATTTTGAGATCCAAATCATGTTGGTTGTTTATATAATTTGATTATAACTGTTGCGGCAGACAGGTGTCACCTACCTGTGTGCCAGGTGTGTGGGTTGGAGGAAAATGGTTGAATTTAATATTTCAACCACTTTTCTATGATTTATACTTCATTTGGATTTTTTTTTTCATTTCCTTACTTGATTTAATTTAACTTTAGTTTTGTGTGTGAATTGATTAAATAAACTAACTTATTTGAAAGTGACCAGAAGTGGCCACATATTCAGCACCCACCTCTTAAGACTTAGATTTAAAACTGCTGATTGTATAACAGCTAAACATGTCGAATAATTTTTACACGATAGTCCCACACTTTGTAGCTTAAAACAAAAGATTATTGAATAGGTTGAGCAAGATCAAGCAGTCGAACACGTTCTTGCAAGGGATACGTGCACTGATCCTTTTTCATTGCAGGAAATTGTTAACATGCCTGGTCAAGAAATGCAGTCAAATTACTCAATATATTAGAGCACTCACAGTGATGCAAGTACCTATTGTTCTTCTTATTATTGTGCAGTGTTTCTAATATTTCTATTATATTGTCCTGAAAATTTCCAAATGTTCCATTTAAATTTGAATTATCAGGTGACAAATTTGATATAAAAACTCTTATTCAACTATATTTACAAGTTTTGTATACAGATAACAATTAAAGAAGTGAACAACATATTGTCTTCTCAGTCCTATTATTCCTCTAGTCCACCTGCACTGGATTTGTTTTCCCCCTCACATTTACATTGGAACATATCGTTCGTAACTTCATTATATGCCAAGATGGAGCAGTGGTGTTCCGATGGAAAAAAGAAAAGTTTGTGTTTTGATGTGATGTGTTTAATGTTTAAAGTGATTCAAGAATTTGGTTGACACCAGCAGATTTTGAGAAACTGACCCCAGCCTTTTAAATTAGGTAGCTGAGGATTTAAATACTAGTACTGTAGGTTGATATAATCAAACTTGTGTATGTGGTCATGTCAGAGATGGTGGTTTAAAAAACAAAGAAATAGTATGAAACAAAGTAAGTTTTCTTTTACCAATGTAGTTGGGAATATACATTAAAATATACATACAGAATAGTGCCAGCCTCTGTTAGCCATTTTAAATGCCTAAACAACATATTGTCATATCTGCATAGACAATCACGCACATCTGTTTAATTCTGTGAATTTTTTTATGCTGACCTCAGCTCCACCAAACACTGAATGGCCTGGAAGAGAAATGCATTATCACAGAAAACCTTTTTCCTCTCAATCTTTGTCTTCACTGTAGAGGTTTGAGCACTCTGGAGCAATTCCCCCTCATGTTCCTGCTCAGCCATCGAGAACAAGGCTTTTTCCACTGGTTTATATAGCATCATCCTGCTGTGAGCTAACTTTTAATTTGCCAACTGAAAGAGCAAGGTGACTCTAAGCTGCTTTGTCTCCACAGGAGCCATGTCACATTGGATTATAGTGCTTTACAAATTGTGTGTCCAAATCTGACAATGAATGTCAGTTACTGGTATTCAATATTTCTCTTTGTTGTGCGTTACAAAGACTTAATCCGGGGACAGAGGTCAGACAGAGAGCAATTTATACTGCAGCCTAAATGTCTAGGTTGTGATGATTTGTTTAGCAAGAGTGAATGGACCCAAAATGAGCGGACTGTCCGGTCTGGGTTCAAGGTGTATTTACAGAGTTTTATTACAAAAATAGGTGAACGAAAAAACCAAGCCTAGGGAAAACAAAAAACGAGGAGGCTCGAGCTGGCTTGCTGGGCTGCGATCTCCGGGGATTGTCTCTGAGAAAAAAAGAAAGATCGATCAATAAACGAAAAGACTAAAAATAGATAAATCCCAAAAAGGCGATTCAAGTAGTCACAAGAGGGAGGATCGTGCGAGTTACCGCTCTGCTGAAACATGACGCGCTGACGCCTGCAGCTGCCAAACCCAGGGCATATAAAGGAGAGGGAGAAATCAGGAGATGAGCTGCAGGTGCGTCGGGAAAGGCTCCTCCCAGCCAACCAGTCAAGCCTCCTGAAACAAAACAGAGCTGAACAGGAAGTAAAGAGCAGTGACAAAATAAAACACAGGAAATGGAAAACAGGACAGGGAAGCCAGACCCTGACATAGGTGGGGCTTTGTTCCCTTGTGCAGGTCTCATTTCTGTTGGTCAATTCATCTAATGCTCAAGGCAAACCATTATGAAATACATATCATCAGTTAGACAGTAAATATTGCGTTTTTATTAATGAGAAGCCTGTGAGACGCCTGTGTGGGTTTGTCTGTGACATCATTTACATGTGTTTGATAAAGGAGCTGGCCACGTTAGGGATGAGCCAAATAGTCACCATGGATCACTGGACTCATCGGACCAGTCCTTAAACCTTTTTCAGCCTCGTTACAGCTTCAGAAAAATAATCTTAATCATTTTTGCTTTGTTGGTTGTGAGAAATGTTGAATGCAAGATAGATTTGAACATTGGCAGGAAAAGAAAATCCAAAACACTTCTGTTTAGGGCTGAAACAATTATTAATTTTGTCGTCAACTTTTTTCAATAACTGACTAATCGATTTTGAGTGTGTTTTATTTAAAGAATTAAAACTAGTTTTTTTTTTTAGATTTATCAGCTTCTTAAATTTGAATATGCTCATTTCCACTAGTGATAGTACCTGGTCCCTTGTACTTATTGTAGTACCTGCTCTGGCAAGGTTCCATGCGAGCTGAGCCAATACTAAATGTGACGTCCGGGCCAATGACAAAAAAGTGTCATCACTAGAAGAGTCATGAGCAAAATGTCCGACATAGGAATCAAACTGAACAATGCCGGACTGTAAATTAGATATAAAGATTTAAAAATCCTGAAAACATCTTCAGCATTTACAAAGGACATTTCTAAAATCTCAATATGTAACAGAAAAGTCTGGTGTATTTAGTGACAACACAGTCGAAAGCTGGTGATCGAGAGCCGAATCACAACCTCTTCCTCTGTATTTTATTCCAGTGACTATGTCAGACGGAGTCTGTGCTCCGGTCATGCAGGAAGTATTTAACAAATCTTTTGATTAACTGATTCTAATGATTCAATACACTGAAAAGAACTGCTTTTCTTGTCAGTAGTGTGTGTTTGTGTTGCATATAAAACAACATCATGGCAGTTTCATGTAGCCGTGCTGTGACGACCCCTCCCACGTCTAGGAGGTACTTTAGTAATGAAAACAAGTTGGGTTGAGCTGTGCCAAGCCATGCAGGAACTGTGTAGTGGAAAAGTGCAATTAGAGTGTATTCTGTGGAGTTTAAGACAATAATGAATGTTGTCTGAAATACTGAACCGTTTGCTATTTGTGACAGCACTTTGCCTTGTACTTATTGGTTTTTATTTTCAGCTAATTAATGGTTCATATTTTAGAGGTGCAATTTTCTTTTTAGTCCTTTGTGTTTATCTAAAAATGACTCATAGGAAATTCAGAGTACATTATGAGATAGCATAAATTAAAAACTTAAATTAAAACTTGAAGGATTCCTAGGGGATATTTAGAAGCTAGTCATCAGTATATACATGAAGGCAAGTAACATTAGTTTTACCTTTACCAGCTGTAAATTAAATTGACGCACATGTGACTGTCATGTACAGATATTGGTATAGAAAACTTGAATATCTTGTTGGGGTTTTCAGAACCTTATGCAGTATCACACATATACAGATATAACAATTTAGTCTAATCCTACATGTATGTTCAGTAGGGAAAAGGTCAGAAGTGACTTGGAGCTCACTTGAAAGCGTCAACTGTGCTTTCAGAGCCATGTCTATATTATTACAGTATATGTGCTCTGACCTTTACATTGATTATGTGGTAAAATGTCACATACCTCAGCTTAGTTTATGTGAAGACTTGAGTTTTAGTTTTTTATTGCATTACACGTTTTATGTTTTTATTGCTGGCTGTGCTATTTTGCTTTGACTTTGAACTGGTGTTGACCAATGTACAACCTCAAATCCTCAAATATTCTTTTGCGGCTTTCATATATCTTTGCTCCACAACAGTTAACTTCTGTAAAAAAAAAACAAAAAAAAAAAAAGAAAACAAAACAAAAAACCCATCTATTTACAATATAATCACTTTTCTGACACTGTCACCCCAGAGGAAAATGTGTTAGTAAGAACCTTGCCAAATTTGAATGGTTAAAAATAGTCTCTAAGTGTTTAAAATTTTGTTTTCAAGTCATGTAAAATTCAGCAAATCTCTTCTGCTCTGAGATGTTTGAGGAGCCCAACAAACACACATTTACTCTTTAGTGGGGACCAAAGCAGGTGAATGTCACCATTTGTCAATATTTGTACAGGATATAACTGGTCCCATATCAATCTCCCTGTTCAACAAACATTAAGATTTTCACCTGCTATACATCCTGATGCACTGTGCCACACACTCATACTGTACATATACACTTTAGTGAGGACCAAATCAGGTAAATTTTGCCGTTTATCAGTGCTTGTCCAGGATTTTTAAGTGAATGTTCTGGTATCAAAACACTTGCCCTGGTTTATCTACAGACCTGCTCCTTTCTTTCCTTTGTTCAACAGTGGTACCTGCAGCCTCGCTGCAAGAGTCTGCTCCTTTTTCTCTTTCTGTTCTGTAGGGAATTCAAATGAAGTGGCAGAGCATTTGTGTGTTTTTGCATTGAGGGAAAGACATATTTGCAGGACAAATGGATCTCAATTAGCTATCAAAGCAAAGGCAGTAGTGTAGGAGCAGGTTCAGCAGCTCATAAGTCAATGGTAAATGACTTGACAGAACACACTGAGCGTTTCTGCATCAATACACCATTTATGGAGGAGTTATTCCAACTATGGCTTTTATGCATCATATTTTTGACACACCTGGAAAAAAAGGAGAGATACTGATTTTACAACTCCACTGTTGTAATTATTTTTCACATGATCTCACTGTTTTCTAACATATGTGAAGAGGAGAATATCTGCATTTGTTTTACATGCACTTTAACTTTATTTCTCCAGATGCTGCCTTGTTGCCATCTGGCATCTTTAGTCTTGCCTGGTGTTATTTTATTGCTGCTTTGTTGCACACACATAACGCCTCCATACTGTTTCCATAGCGATGCTATCATGGAGATGACAGTTTCCTCATGGTGTTACCACTGTTGACTATCAAGTGTCCATTATTCTTGCAGTAAGAAACACTGCTCTCTGCAACAAATAGCTAATTGTGGTGCAGGCAGTGTGGGTGTATGTGCTTATTACATGGGGCAAGTTGAAGGACACCCTCATTTTGTCATGCATTTACACAAGTCACAGAATTATGGAAAATGTGTGCTTTACAATTTTGTTCTCAGAAATTCTCCTGTAAATGCAACATCCTGGACTATATTGATTATCTACACTTTTATTTGCACACTGGCACTTCTCACGAGATGCTGGTTACTTTGTTTAGGTTATCTTTCTATTTTATTATTATACACCAGAACAATAATTTCCAAGGATGCACTAGGAGATGTTCACTCAGTCTAGTGTTTGTTTCTAGTGTCTAGAGTTTTTAACTTAATCGTTGAACAAGAACAATATCTACTGGAAGTGTTTTGAAATGTTTCATAAATATTTAGTTCTATTCATTGACTTCTTCCCAAATTTGTGCCCTAGGCATCTCTTTATAAGCCAGGATAACTGTAAAATCAAGGCATTATCTAAACGGTCCTCTGCAGTGGTAGGAGCACACAAAGACACACTGAAAGACTCGACACTCAGTAGAACCAGCATGCTGAAACTCTCTTGCAGAAGTGTATAGGCACAGTGCCTTACTTTAAGGCACATTATAATGAGGTTCTTTTGTTGTTTGTGCAGGCAAAACAGTCCAGTGCAGTCATGTCTGGTCTGCATCAGCATCAGCAACGTAAGTGTTTATGCACAGATATTACCATGGTGACCAACCTGGTGATTTTCTGTTGATTTTTAATATGCAAGAATAATACTAAATAATACTTACTGTTTTAAAATCCACTAATAATTTCAATGAATTGGCTATGGAGAGGGTTTTAAACAAACAAAATGGTTTGTGGATTAGAGAAGAAATACTGCAGTAAACATGGTTTCATTATATTCATAGTCATTCTGTGTGGTCTGTTAGCTCTGCTCTGTGACTGTCAGTAATGCTCCATAGAAATTAAACTTGTACATTTGTAGTGTTCAGTGTCCTAATGTACATTACGTCATCCACTAATGTGAATGGGGTAGGGTACCTACCTATAGGTGCTTTATCAGTTTCTGCCAATAAACAAAAACATCGGGGTCATCTTTTATGTTCCACTCCATTTATTTTCATTCAGCAGCAGTGTGCTATTTTTTTGACTAAGTTTCTATTGTATTGGCAGAAGTAGCAGTTCAGGCCCTACAGTTGGCACTGTAGTCTGGAACTGTGCTTGCCGAAGTATTTAATTAAAATAAAAGTCATTAATTATAGCATTAAAGCTAATGATGATGATGAGAGATGCAGGATTAAGCGTAAGTGTCAAGTTGCATGTATTGTAAGACTGAGGGGGTGACTGGTTCTGTTAGTGATGAGTAGAAACTCGTAAGTCTTTGACTATTCTTATCTTCACCAGCTGTCTCAAGTCTAAATAACAAGCTGTAATCTAATGCTCCACTGTGAACAATGACAGCCACTAAATTGATACACTCTGGATTATGACCCAGTGGTGACCTGTCTGCATGAGTGAGTGGGTGATAACAGAGAGGAAAGGGATGCCTATATCATTAAGCTGTATATTGACATGATCATGTGGGATTAAAGTATTTTGCAAAAGTGTACTTCTACACTTTCTCTGACGATGAGGGAAGTAGACTAAATTTGCTTTATTAAAATATGCATTAAATGTTTGGTTATTACAATTTTTTCCAAAATCATTTACTCAGGAGTTATGTACTGTTCTGATTAATCAGCATTCTGTTTTGTGAAAGCCTCTTGTTCTGGAGTGCAAATGGTTTTATTTTCATGGGTAAATTATTTGTGGATGTGGCAGCTCTAAAAAGGATGTTCAGGTCCACAACATGAAATAGATGCGATTATTAAATGAAATTATCATAATTATCAGATTTGTATTAAAAATAGTTAAGTTTAAGAAAAAGTCCGAGAAACCTCAGTGGTTGGTTAATCATTTGAAACCTAGTAACCTTTTGCAGGCAGGTCAATGATTGACATCATCTTAAAGTCCACTCTTGGTACTTTAATAAGCTTATGTCTTTAGTATCCTTGACCCTTGAGCTATGCTTTATTAAGATGTAAATTACCTTATTGATACAAATGAGCCCGGAGTAGAAAATTGAAAAAGTAAAATGTTTTACTCCTGATGATGAGCTCTCAGCATGATTAATTAATGCCAGAGTAACTAATATAGCAATATATAATTTTTCACATTACGTTTATTGACATGTATTTGTAAAGATGTAGGAGGCATAGCTTACCTGATCTAAAAATCCTTTTGATGAAAGTTGTGCATATGACAAAGATGATAATATATTTTATGAAATAAAATAAATAAAGGCAAATATGCGCTGATTGTATTGCATCCATTTTTGTTGAGCAGTGTGAATGTGCAATGATAGCAAAGGTATTCTATTTTAAGATGCCTGTTGTTGACTGGATCCAGACTGGTGGCTTTGGGGTTGCACAGATTAATGGTGTCAGTGTTTGTGTTGAGAGCTGCAGCAACAAAGGTGAAATTGCATCGCTGCTTTTATGGATTTTAATGGATATGCCTGACTAATGAAGCATTCATGCTTTCCCCTCAAAGTTTGTCAATTTGCCCTTTGGCTTCCATCATGACTGGAAGCACATGGAAAGATTTTATAATCATGTAAGTCTGTGTG
This sequence comes from Brachirus orientalis, assembly GCA_016785285.1. Lineage (NCBI taxonomy): Eukaryota > Metazoa > Chordata > Actinopteri > Pleuronectiformes > Soleidae > Brachirus > Brachirus orientalis. Next base: position 546,318 of record JAFBJR010000147.1, on the reverse strand, counting down.
TGTGACTTTGTGGGGACATGTTCCTTTGTGTGCTACTTGTAGTTCTATTTGCTTTGCTTGGTGCCATAAAATTGAATGCACTACAGTCTTAAACCTAAAAAAACAACAACAATGTTTTTAAAACATTCTTTAAATGGTTCAGTAAATAGTATTCTATTTGCTGATATAATTATAGTAGTTAATTCCCTCATCCATTAATTTTCTTTTCCCCCATTGCCAGATTTTGAAAAATACCAAGGACGGGAGAGTGGGGATCAGTGCAGGGGGCGTCGTCTGGTAGTGAATCTGACACATGAGTAACAGCTGTGTGGGGGAAAAAGCCCAGTACTAATGAGGTGCTTAATGAGTCAAGCCTCTCAATTACTCACACCATGTTTGAGTGGTTGAGAGAGAAAAGTGACATAGCAGCAGCTCCGGCATGTGTAAAAAGGGAGGAGGAGTCTGAAACAATAAGCTTCAAGACAAAAGTGTGATGAAAGAGTGTACCAGTGTTCCAATGAGGCAAGAAGAGAGTAGGAAAATCAATGGCAACATTTGAATGTGGTGTTTGACCAGAGAGGCAGTAGATGTGTCCATTTTTATTACAACATATATAATTTTAATACTTTACACTGTAAAGATATGCACTTGGACCAACCAACTTGAAAAAAAAGTGGTTTAGGGTTTTAGTTATGCTTTAAATCCATGCAAGCATGAAGTTAGTGAGGTTCCCAAACCTTTTAACTATTTTATTATAGTATTTTTTTGCTCTCTGGTTTTCCATACATTAAGAAATACACACTGCCTCTTTAAGAAAACGTGAACTCACCTTACCTCTTTTCTTTTTAACTTATTTTTTGCAAATATAATGGAAAATAACAGAGCATCTAACCTAGTTTTGGAACTTCTAGGACCTCATTAAAGCACTTGACTCTTCACCGGGTGGCATTTACAGTTTGAAGATTAAAAGAATTTCTGAAATAGTTGGGAAACAGCATTGACCTCAATACCAGGATGTTGTTAAAGGTTTCTTCCTTTACTGTAGTTGCTCACAAGGCATACTCCTCTCTTTTTTTCTTACCATGCATGTTTGGTTCATATATGAGGTCACAGTTGCTTAACAATAGTATCATATCTCACTTCATATTTAAAGCTGCCAAAATGGTTTAGTCCATGGCAGCAGGGGCAGCTCAGTCCCAATGGCTGAAGATGAAGCGCTTAATGTCCATAAGGAGGGCTGACATCCCTAATACTGCCCCGTCAGCTTACACTGACACTCGGAGCAGAGCTGCAGACAAGGGCAGAGAGGATACAGTGTGTATTAGACTGAGGTTTTTGTATTTCGATAACCCACAGAGACAACTGGTTTGGTAACTGGGCTCTTCACTTTTTAAAACTAAAATGCAGTACTGTAACAATAAGGTAAATGTAATATGGAAGTCATGTTATGTTAATGCCATGATATTTCTATAGTATAATCACTTAGGAATCCATTGGTGATAACTTTTAAAATATCATACCATAACTGTAATATCTCCCTATTACCATGCTATTACCATTAATATTACAGCCTGAAAATGAAACTAATTACCACATAATGACAATATGATTGCTGCACTGTAATGTAAATGTTATGCACCAGGTTACAAAAGCTTTTTGGGATGTAATGGAAACTGGAATGATATTAATATTAGCATTTTATATATAGAGAGAGTAGACACAAAGGCTTTTACTTTTCCCAATAGGCCATAGAACCTAAAGTACCACGAGCCACACACATTAAAGCCACACTTAAGCTACATATGCTTTGGTGCAATGATTGTCCAGTCAGGCTTAGTGTGTTTGTGTTCTCCATTTTCATGGGACACATTTGGGTAAGAAAATTACCCCAGTTCTTAACCCCAACACCATCATGCATACAAATACAAAATGCACACATAGTATAATATATACATTGACATACAGTAGTGTTTTCAACATGTGTGTAGACTTTTGCTGATGAAGCACACACACACAGGTGCAGAAGTAGGACAGAGTCAGTCACCACCTTTTATGCTCAGAAAATGAGTGTGTCATCACTTTCTGCTTAGGGGCAGCTGCAGAGAAAACAAAAACAAAACAGAAATAACACTTAGGAAACTAGAAACAAATTATACAGTGTACAACCTGACTAATAGATTACAGAAATGGGGGCATATTCTAAACCCACAACACTGTCATTATGGGAAATGGCTGCAATACAAACAGCTGAGAGGAGAACTGCTGCAATGATTGAGTTAGTTTCAGTTGCATATCACAACCAGAGATCCCTGTCTTTTGTCTAGCTGTCTCAAAAAAACAATTATTAATTATTACACCGGAAGCTTTATATTGCCGAGGAAAAAACAAGTTGGAATTTTTTGTCTCTGTAGTTGCTGCAGTCTAAGGATCATATATTGTTCATGCAGTAACTACTGCAGAATACAAGCCAGCAAAAAAGATTTTCAGTAAGAATTAATATTCTCCTCAACAGCTCATGTTTGCCTCTCCTGTTTGAGAACGTCAAATAAACATGAATTCTTTATTGATTGTGAATATGAATTGTAGCCTTCTTTACCAGGCAAAAGTGTACTCACAACATGCTCATACCTGTGCATCAAGTCATTTTTTTGTCATTTACTTGGAATTGTATGCTCTGTTCTGCATCTGTCACGTGTATTTCATTCTTAAGTGCAACCCACGTGGAAATTCATCATATAAAGATATAAGGCTAAAGAAAGTAGTGGACAAATTAAGAACTTACTAAGGAAGAAATACCTTTAACCCAAATCAGAGAAATATTGCTTGACTTGTGCAGAACATGGATACTGGATTCAAACAAAAATATAAACAGAATTGATTGTCGGGTTAGGTCACTGACATGACCGGTTGATTTTGCTTTATTGAAAATATTGTGTGACCATTTAATTAATAGATGTATAACATGTACAAATACAGTAAGTGATAATTAGTAGAAACTGATAAGTGATTGACCTAATGTTTCTGTTAAGAACACAACACACTATTCATGATAGGACAGGCTATTGAATGCTACTCTTTTCCTCCTTAAAAACTTGGATTATGTTAACAGTTACTCTGTCTGTGGTTACAGTTCAACAAGCATTTATCAAAAAAGAACTGAAGGTGTGTGACCTTTGTGTATCTGTGCATGCATGTGTTCATGGGGCTAGTGATTGCTAATTTTTATCGTTTGCTGTAACTATTACAGTGGCGTAGTCTTCATGATACCCACTACAAAATGGCCAGTAACCACTTAAAAATGTGCATTGATAGGCATCAGCATCGTTCTTTGCTAAGAAGATTTTGCTAATAAAAGGTAGGGACATTTGTCATTTTCATTAGAAAGCTAGTTAATTGTAATAAAATTCATCTTGTGCACACTGTTTTTAATAGTGCTGATGGTTTGGCAACCCATGCCCTTTAGAGGGTGTGTGTCTTTTTAATGTGACTGAAGTAGAGTGGGCAGGGCTTGACATGATCAACTACAGCACTTTACCTGCACTGCACACTAATGCATCACAGTTAAAAGCATAGAATCAAGGTGAAACGAAATGGAAGCAAGTAGAAAGTCAGCTGATATTACTGTGACAGCTTGGGCGGATTTGTATTGCACTTTTTTGCCATAGCAGGATGTTTTACTCTGTGAATGCATAGTAGCGCAGAAGCTTGTGATTACTATTTACGATGCTCGTGATATTTTCCTTCTACAGGTGTCTCGGTTGGCAAGTTTGGTGGATTTGCTAGAACCAATCTCTCTTAGAAAACCCAGAAATGATCACACTGTCACGGTTGCGAGAACCGTAAAAAAAACTAGAAAGGACCGAGAGCGGAGACTGAATAAAAGGAGTAACAAAAAGTCTTTAATGAACACAAAACACGAGTTAACCAGTCCATGAATAAACAAAAACTCAAACCAGACATGACACACCCATCACGTTTATTATCTAACCAGTAAAGCACTGTCACCATTTAGTGTGTGTCATCAATCCATTATATGCTTCAGCATATTCTCTCTGGCTCTGATTTAAAAAAAAAAAAAAAAAAAAAAAAAAAAAAAAAAAAAAATTAAAAAAAAAAAAAAACACAGAATGCATGCCAGGCTCAGGTCGGGCTTGGTCAGGTTTGGACAGATCCATGCAACTCAAGCCACTCAAAGTAATCCATGTAATGTTAGATATATGTTCAAAATGTACTTTACTTGCTCTAAACTGTTTGCAATATTTCTGATGTTCAGATTTATCCCTCTGGTCTTTGACCCTTCAGTACATCTTCACTTCAGAAACGAGAGGGTTACAACTGCACACACTCACCTATACAAGGCATCACCAAGTAGTGCAATTGAGTTCAGTCCCAGTTTTTGGCACCCTTCTTTTGGCGTGGAAAGCACACTGGTAGTCCTCCACCTACAGGGTGAAGCTAGACTGCAGGCCGTTGACAAGAGAACCATCGCTTACCTGACATGGTAGGGGGAAAAACAGCAGCGTTTTCACTGCCTTCTCTCAAATAAAGCTCGTCTTTTTCTTGTGATAAACAGCCGCATGTTAAGAAGAAACAAACTGTTGCAATTTATTTACTGTACTGCGTTACTTGTGAAATTTATTGTGGGCGGGGTTGTCATAGCACGGCTGCATGAAACGGCCATGATGTCGTTTTTTTTTATGTGACACAAACACACAAGCTAGTGATGAGCAAAGCAGTTCTTTTCAGTGTACTGAATCAATACCATCAGTTCATTTAAAGATTATTTACTTCCTGCATGACTGGAGCGCAGACTCCATCTGCCACAGTTTCTGAACTAAAATACAGCAGAAGGGGTTGTGATGTGGCTCACAATTGCGGGCTTTTGGCAGTGCTTTTGCTAAATACACCAGACCCCTTTGTTACATGTTGAGATTTTCTTTGGTAAATGTTGGAGCTTAACATAAAGTATCGCTTGGAACCATGTCAGAGCAGATGCTAAAAGAATATCACGTACAAGGTACGATTGCTAGTAGAAAAGCAAAAAAAAAAAAAAGTAGAGTCAAGCTATGCCATGCGGAAGTGTGTAGTGGAAAAGTGCCGTTGGTGAACTACACTGTGTCACTCTGGTATAATCAGGCCATGTACGTAGCTGATGCAGCTGTGAAATAGCTATATATTTTGTATCTGGCCAAACCAGATCAGTACCATTTCACACTGCATAGTGGTAAGCAGAACTGCACTATACCACTTGGGGAAACCAAGCTTTAGTTTGATGTGGGCATTTTAGGGCCACATGAGTGACTTACTGCGTGAAAGCTAAGTTATCTGATGTAAAAAAGCCAACTCTAATTCCATGTGTGTTAGGGAATGCCCTGAGGAATGGACTCGTATCGATCTAGAGGGTGCTACTGATGAATGGCTTTTCTATTTGGTGTGAGATTGATCCAAGGTTGTGTTCATCTCCTCAGTGGTGGTGATGGCGGCACAGCAGGGCTGAAGGTAATATGAAGAGCTCAGCTTCATAGGAGTGAAATATAATAATAATAATAATAATGGATGAAGTGAAATAAAGATTTCGGTTGCAGATGAGCTCATAGCAGGAGTTAACTCTGCAAATGACTGGTGTACTGTATGTTTAATAGTTGGAAGTGTTGTGTGTGTTTTCCCTGTCTTGTCACACCAACCAAGACTTGACTTGTTTACCAACTGAAAAATTGCTTCCCTATGGGCACAATAAAGGTACCTACAACTAGTACTACACAAAAAAGGGGCTGTGTTGTGGAGGTTGATGAAGTAGAACAGTTTAAAACAATGTATTATTTCCAGGTCAGTCACCGTACCCTATAGAGACTCACCTTGGGAGATGTTCCAAAGTAGATAAGGTCTCGGCTCCTTGTGTTAGTAGCAAGAAAGATTTATCATGTCATGTTTATAGACATAAATAATTTTTCCTGAAATTGTTGTTCTTGCACTGATGATACTGTAGTTAAGTAGTGCTGAAAACTGAGCTGAGACAGAGCACTTACATTTAATACATTTTTTTACGTCAAATCAATTGTGTGCTGGTCACAGCCTGAGTAAGCAACCTTAACTAGAGGACAACCTTTTGTCCTCTAGTTCAGATGTTGATTTTTATCAAACGGATGAGCAACATTGCGTTTCCCAGCCAGAGTGGCACAAACAAACCAAACCAATATGGAAACAGCTGCATTTATTCAACTCCAGATAATGTTGTGGTCCATTGTTGTTCTTTGTTTACAGTAATGCACACACACGCAGGGAAATCCTGCTGAAGAACCCTGCAGCAAAATAGAGCATTTTGACACTTCTTATAAAATTTACTGGGGAGCAAAAAAAAACAAAAACAGTCTATAAACACACACATACATTTGCCCACAGTCCAACACATGCAGAACACACTTGGATTTGTTGTAATCAAACCCACAGGTGCAATAATTCTCTCCCATTCCAGCTCTGTTGCACCTCAGCTTGCTTGTTTTTCTGGAATAATTTTCTTTCTGATTCCAATCTCCGCTCACCTCCCCCCATCTTGTTCATCCATCCATTTGATTTGTTGCTGCCAATGGGGGTTGCATGTAGACTGTTTGTGAAAATGATTACTTTTACACTACTACATTAGCAAATATGTGGTTGTGACTTGCAAATACCCTACTGTTGACATGATTTTGTATGCATGTACAAAAAATTCACAACATACTGTGTTCTGAAGATGAAGTCAAATGTTCTTGCACTACATGGGAAATTTTTATGTTGGGCAAAGAGCATGAATTTCTCTTTTTAAGAGACTTGCAAAAGAGGCCATAAAAGGCCCATTTTCAGTAGCAGGATTTATCCTTCTACAACAGAGGGAGGACAGATCTCACAAATATGTCTGTTGTGTGGTGAAACTACTACTCCAGGAAATAATGATAATTATTATTTTCTGAATATTTTGGAAAATCATGGAGAGAATATTGTGATTAAAAGCTTTGCTCCATGGAATTATTGGTGGAGGGAACCTTCAAAGATGCTTGACAGGTGAGAAAATGGTGTGAGAGGATGAGAGAGACATGTAGAGTGGGAGCTAGAGAGTGAGAGGGGGCAGTAACAATGGGGGGGGGGGGGGGGAGAAAGCTACACTATGGGTTGCACCACATGCTCCTTAGTTCCCTGAAGCAGAGCTGTCGGGAAAGATGCTCCCCTGCTGAGAAAAAACCTGAAGCAACAGGAAGCAGAAAGAGAGCAATACGTCCAAATACTGGAAAGAAAACAAATATCACAGTGTGAGTAAGAAGAAGAAAAGACGGGAGAAACTGGGGCAAAAACACATTATTGACTTGCATTAACATCAGCCTTCATGACCTACAGGAAGTGGGAGAAGAGGAAGAGCAAAGGAAACAGTAGTAGTGACAAGACTGAAAAAGGGGCTGATGGCAGGTGTGTGAAGGTGCATCCTACCAGGACCTGAGAGACTTATCTTCTTTCCCCCCGTTTCCTTCTGCCTCTCTGTCCTGCCTCCATATCAGTTCTCTGACTCTGTCTCCTCCTCCTAATCCTCCTCTCTCTCTCTCTCTCTCTCGCTCTCTCTCTTTCTCGCACATACTACTGCTCACTCCCTCTTCTCACAGCCAGACCAGGGAAGCGCAGTGCCTGGGTTGCATCTCCATTTCTTCTCTGTTCCTCTACACTCTCTCCGCCTCATCTGATTGTGAGTCTGCAGCTGAAAACCTGTTAGAAAAATTCCCAGAGCTCGGCTTCAGAGGCAGAGCACAGGAGAAGGGAAGACCAGAGGGGGGATAAATTCTCTGACATCCCTCAAAGAACTGAGGGGTTTTTGTTCTTTTTGGCCTTTGATAAGTGATCTGTTCTGCTGTTTCTCTTCCACAAGAAAAGAGTTGGGATGGAAGACTTGAAACGAGAGCAAGAGTACAGTGAAAAAGCTTTTGCAGCTTGATTTTTCTTCACAGGATCGAGTGATGCAGTGAAGAGAGAAACCTGATGTTTTTTAAGCAAAGAAAAAAAGAACTTCAAAAGAAAAAGAAGAACTTGAACGCTGACTTTTACCAGAAAAACGAGATGCTGAGGGAGAGATTTTGAAAAGACGCTCTTTGAGACTTCAGCCTTTCTTTACAGGCTGTTTCTGCTCCCTCTGTCCCATCTGTACTTTTCCTCTGTGTGCCTGGCTCTGCTCCCTCTCCTGAAGCTCAGCCATGCAGGTGTCCATCGCCTGCACGGACCACAACCTCAAGAGAGGCAATGGAGACCACAGCAAGCAGAGCGCCGCCAGCCCCAACGTGGTGAACCAAGCCAAGGCCAAGTTCCGCACTGTGGCCATCATTGCTCGCAGCTTTGGCTCTTTTACCCCACGCCACATCTCACTCAAGGAGTCAACGGGGAAACACACAGGCATGAAGTACAGGTGAATCTGCTGGGATTAATGTCTGAAGGAAGAAGATTGTAGAAAATTAAGCAGTTTTGTTTGGTCTCATTGGGGTTCTTTTTTTTGCCCATGTTTCTCATCCAATCCCCTTGTTTTATCATTTTATACCTTTTTAGGGTTAAAAGTTGGCAAGAAAAAAAAAAAAAATGTAGGAAATAACTGTGACTGTTATTTCATACATCTAAAAAGCACAATATTAATTCAAACTTTTGTCAATGTAAGTTAACATTAAACAATGAATTGCATCGTAATGCTGAAGCATGTAAAATTTAAACGTAGAGTCAAACAATAAGTGTACGAATAACACAAAGGAAGCCTATTTGAAATGGTCTCTGAACTACAGATGAACTTATATGGATTTGCACATTGTATATGCATTAACAGAAAAAAAGTCAGGCCAAACTATGCAGCCATCAAGGCCAATAAAAGTATATAACAGAAAATAATTTCTCATACAGTATGTGTTCATGTATGATAATGGTGCTTCTCTTCTGAGTCAATGCAAATAAGTGTAGTGTCCGTCTTTTTCAGATATGTGCACTACGGTGCCCCAGGGTTCACTGTAAGAGGGAAAACCTGTGTTTGCTCAGGTCTCCTCATCCTCCACTCTTTTTCATTCTTGGGCTGAGCAATTAAAAGTCAATACCTAATTGTAATCATAATGACAGATATTGTATTTGCACTTTTGCTATGGGATGTGATTAGTTTCATGTCAGTCCTCAGCTCAATAGTTAATGGATTGTACAATATAAACAGGGTGGACTATTACATGAGGTATTGTCATGTTAAATTATACTGTAATGCAATAATATAAAAGGAAATTGTTTCCAACTTCTGCTTTATTAATTGTCACAGAATGACTAAAAATAGCATTAAGTTCAAGTAGATTTTGACTTCAAAATGCTTAATTGTTCAGGCTTACCTCTTATCCTGTGTGTTGATTCCTGATACAAAAGAGACAATAGAGTTTATTAGGTGTTTAGCATTGCTATTTCAATAATTTCTCACAGTCCATCCCTCTACAATAGTTATTTTTTTAACAGCCAAGTTAAATATTAGCTTCTTGCTAACACGTTTCTTTATCTTTCCACAACCAGCACAAACTGTAATTGTAGACTGGGTTCATTTTTTTTTACCTGTAGTCATGTCATAGTTCACATCTATCTGTCAAATAAAAATGATTGTGATGTGATAATTGTGATAGATAATGTCCGTCTCCTCATAGGGACTTTGTGTTAAATGCTGCTTAATGTGAATAAGAGAACACCGTTAAATTTGTTGATAAACCCATTGCCTCGTTGATTTTCTCTCCATTAAAATCCCCCAAATGCTTTTATTGCTGTCATATTATATAATTTCTTAACACAACTCTTGTCACGAGCATCTTCTATGTGTTTGTTCTTGCTCTTTTAAATTTGATCTTCCAGAAGCTGCTCATTCAAACTGGATATAACAACAAGCAAACCTGTCAGATTTAAGAAGAAATGCTATCCGGTGTCTGCTGAGAGTTTATAGACAGTTTCTACTCATCCTTTGTCTCTTCTCTCTGTCAGTCTCTCCTCACTCGTTTTCTCTTTCTCCCTGCAGTTCCTGAACTCGTTTTCATTTTCTAGCATTTCTACACTGTGCCGCACAAATGTTACACCTCTCTGCCTATCTATTGCTTCTCCTCACAAATACTGAGGCTTTCAGGTTCTGATGTTTTAAAATGCCATGAATGGAAGTGCACTTCTTTTTCTTCAGCTTCTCTCCCACACATCTAAACACTTTCCCCCTAGTTTTCTTTTCTCTCTGCCTCTTTCTGAGGTTTGGTCTCTCTGCAGTGTGGGCAGATTGTCTGAGTCGGATTTGACCTCAGCAATGCTGCTTCTCAGCTGACTTGTGTCTTGGACTCTCATAGCCTCAAGCTGTGAATCTTATGTAAAATACAGTGGCATTACTTTCCGTTCCAAGCTCTGCAGATCACTGTCAAGGCTGTGTTTTCAGAGAGTGTATGAAGATGGGGTTTGCAGAGCAGAGAGAGTGACAAAGTACAGGCTGAGGGTAGAGTTTACTGTTAATATTCTTGATGAAAACTCTCCCCGGTGTCAGCAAACATTATCAGCTCTAAATCTGGTAGCAGTTTTGGTGACAGTACATTTTAAAGCTGTTCCTGAACTTTCATCTGCTGCACAGTGGCTGGTACCTAATTAAACTTCTCTAACGGCTTATTTTTGATAGACAGTTGTTGACTGTCTGTAGTGGTCAACAGGTATTCAGTATCATGTCAACAGATGACCAGATGACACTTATTTATAACTGATAGGTGACATACAATTAACGAACGGCCAGTAGATGATAAGTGGTGCTTTGTGTTTCTAACCCTTGTCCTATAAAAAAAGGGTCCTGTTGATGATAAATACTGTTGTGGGCTCCTTAAATTACATTGTCTAAACTCTGACACTGTCTAGACAATATGTAATGTAAGTGGGTTGTGACGTTTAATGACCAGTAATGAGAGCTGGTAGACAGGTGAACAGCATGCTGCTTGTGGCTTGGTGCCATGTCATGTTGCATTGGAACAACAAATGGTACAGATGCCTTTTTCATTCGAAATAATGGAAATAATATTAATTCTGGAAGAGAACATGACAACTGGATCAGTCTTGAGATTCATAAGACACTTGCATTGTGCTTGGTAATCCTTTAAAGTTAGGTTGAGCCTATTATGATTAAAGCACATTGTCTGGGTTAATTTCCGCTCAGTAGCCCTAGAAGCACCTAAAAGGATATCCTTTTGAACCCTATAGTTGTTTGTATCTCTATACATTGATGACCTTCTGTCAGTATTAATCCATGCTGTTGTGTCAGCATTGATCGGAGGAACTGGCTTCATGAAGGTTTGTGCTGATCAGCGTGTCGTGGCTGCGACAGATTACAGGCGCGTATCGGTAACAGAATCTCTTGACGGGGTGGATGAATTAGATTATTTAGTGAACTGACCTGGAAACACATGAATGGTTCTGGCTCTGACAATAATACATTGCCACTTAGCACAGTCACTTCAAACACATTTTTTCCAGAGCATTAATGAAAGTAAGTTGATAAACAATATACGAATTATTAAAAACATTCCCCCTGCTCCTGGTGCTGGGGGAATGTGAATTTTAGTTAGTACCACAGCTAAATGTGCAATAATATGAATGAAATGTACATTTATGGGAATGTTTACTGCTATGTGAGAGCCAGGGTCATGCTATTGTTAAATTGTAATGGTCAATTACACTGAATACTTAACTGTTTCATGCAGAAGCTGTTTTTTTTTTTAATAAAAAGTCTGTTACTTTTAAAACTGTTTTGTCTTGAGAAGTGAACACGGGTTTGAACACACATCTACTCTGGCAACATAGGTGAAAGCATGCTAAGGGAAGATGTGTTTGCCTACGTGTGTAAGTTGATGTTACATTAACATCACAAAAATTTGACATTAGGGTGAGACCTTATTTAACTGATAATAATCTTCTTAAAATTCAGACTCAGAACATTTGTGTCGGTCAGATTGGAGGGGGCAGGTTTAGATGGCTCTCATCACAGTCCTCATGCTGTGATTTCACTATACTGTCTGTGTTTGCAGCGGTTCAACAAGCCCACGGTTTGGTTTGTATTGCAGTTTTGGGTCACTGTTTTTTGTTTTTTTTCTTTGCACATTTAGGAGAAGAAAAACATTTGCAATGATTTCAGTCTTGCCCCATTTTGTTTTATTCAGAGATGAAAACTCGTCCAGTTTTTACAACATAAGGTGCAAAATAATTTCAGCCAGTCCTGCCATTACATATAAATTTACAGTAAAAAAAAGCCACTTTGGGTTTCATACCAAACAAAATACTTTAAATATGGCTTCATTCTTCAAAATACACTGCACATATTGCCTGCATAATACCCCATCTGTGGCCCAAGTCCATCAGCTTCTTTCACAGCACTGACAATATTTTGTGCATTATCTGTAGTAACTGGTATTGTGATGTTTGGCCTAGCCACTCAGTCACTACATTCATCACTTCATCAGTTAGAAAAGATCATCCAGTTAGAAAGACAATGGACACTCAGAGTCAGGTAACTCTCAGTCACACTGGATGTCCAGCTGCCACTGGTGAGAGCTTTGTAAGAGTTTTTGGCCAGGTGTTTCACAATTTGGTCACATGTCTGAATATAGAGTAGACATAGAGTTCAGGAATTACCTTTGTTAATGTTTTTTTGAATAAATGGCAAAATCCAGCATCTGCCACAGAAATGACTGTGGCAGTAGCCATCAGAACAGCATACCAGTGTATTAAACCATTTGATTTGTTTGTGTAGTACTGATGCAGCTTTGAATAAGTCTGGGTTTGTCGCTTGGCAGCACTTGAAATGGTGAACAGCAGAAATTTTTGTGTTGTCTCCCATTTAGGGTTTACATTTGTACTTGCTTTATTGAGGGACGGTGTGAGAGAGAAGGATTTAAGTACAGATGTAAAAAGAGCAGAGGAGGAGCAGGACGTAGATGAAACAGCAGGTAGGTATAACAGAAATAGCAGGAGATCCCATGAGACTATACTTGACTTCATTTCACACCTACTAATAAGTCAATTTTGTCTGTGTGTGGATACATTCCCCCACAGAAATGTGTGAAGCATTAAGATGCTGTACATTCTCTGGACACACACATTATAGGCTTTATTATTTGTTAATCCTAGAGACTTTTTTTCTCTAAAATACCTCACCAGCTTCTTTGACTTTTTTTTTTTTCATCCATCTCTGAAGAAAATAAGCATGTTCTGTTGAGGATAATGGTTTCCTAGATGCATCATAATGCAGGCATGGATGATTTTATTATATGCAGTGATGGCATATAATAATTAATAACCAAGTAACGTTGCTTTTTTTTTTTTTTTTAACAAAGGCTGTAGCTTGACAAAAGCATTAGTTTTGTTTTGGGGCATGGATCACTTTAATGTAAAGAAATATGTACATTTATTTTTAAGTTTATATCTAGCTGACTGCTTGTATTAAAAAAAAAAAAAAAAACTAGCTCTGTGCATTAATGCAGAAAATTGAGGATGCAAAGCTTCATGGAATCAAATCGTATTGTTGACTTAACTGAATCATGAAACCAGTGAACGTGCACAGCCCAAGTCAACTTAACTCTGTGACATGTTTGTGTAATAAAAAAAGGTATAAAATGTAAAAGATGACAATTAAGAAAAGGGAATTCTTATTGTCACTGCTGGCCAGGCTCCAAACTACCACGCAATAAATATTCTCAACCAACACAATATCTCTGCTTGTTGCTATAGTAATTATGTGCTTGACTTCATAGTGCCATCAACCTGTTTAATTAAATCACTACATCTGACAAACCACGTTCAAAAACTCTGCAATACACTCACGCTGAAGCTAAAGCTACATTACGATAGCAGATAGATAGATAAAAATGAGATGGACGGTGGCCAACCATTGACCAATTTCAATCTATTTCTCAGCCAAACTGTATAATAAGCTATGTTTGGTATTTGTTGTTCATGATAAAAGTATTTAATCTGGGAAAAAAAACAATAGTAATCATGAATAATAGAAAGAAATGATGAATAGGTTGTCACCCTATTTAAATACACAGTCACACATTGGTCGAATTGTCAAGACAATCAGACATGTTGCATTCTCTGTCCCGTTACCCCAACCTTAACCATGTCAACTAAATTCCTTACCCCTAACACTCAACTGAACATCAACCTAACTGCAGCCTAATCTAAGGCAGATTCTACCCTTACAGTTAAAACCCATTTGCTTGAACCATACTTTTATGAAATATATTTTAACATATTTTTATACATAACCTAATCGACAAATACATAGACTGTCTCGCACACACAGAGATATACTTGTATCTTCTTGTATTATGTAATTACTTTTGGTAACAATAGATGGTGGGTTTGGGTTGGATGTAAAACTGCTTTGTTACAGTAGCTGTAGGAGAGGATCATGGTAGTCCCTTGAAGTCTTATCATGTTATTAGTTCTTATCATGGTTACAGTTTCAAACACAGTTTGCAGATGAAACAGTCATTGTATCAGTTTTATACTGGAAATGGAACAGTGGACTGTTTGATCAGAGCGATGATTAAAGGAACATAAAGAACAAAAGGGAGATGGATGGGGTCAGCGTGTCAAATCTAATGCAGATTGCACTCTTAAATCCCTGCGGGATCTATCATATTGGACTCTTGTGCGAATATTATTCTTGTGCAAATATATTACCTACTTGTGCAGACATTGTTGCCGATCATCTGTTGTTTGACTGTGCGATGTTGCGGTGCCCTAATCTAGCTTCAAGTTCTTGAAACTTGCCTTGTATGTGACAGCATGTACATAAGCTGAATAAAATGTTAGACTCCATCCATCTTTGGCAGCTGGATTTTAATTGCTGACAGCTTGTTTGCTGTTGTTGTGACTGCAAGAATAGAAAAGAGCTTTGTTAACGTTGTTGGTATGGCTCCTCTGATTCTTCTGCTGCTGGTATGGCTCCTCTGGTGGGATAGGTCCCAAAAGCAACAGTTGCACAGAATCGCAGTTGGAATGACCTTTTAATGAAAAAGTCTTCAGCAGGCTCATTTGTGGAAGAAGAGGAAAATGACAGGGATAGTGGACAGCAAGGGGACGAGCAGACACATGCAGCATTTGTTTAACAGAGAAGCAAGAGTGAAGCTGCTTCTGCTTCCTGAGAATTAGACAACACACTCAAAATAGTCCATTGTGACTGAACGCTTGATGCACGTGTACACAACCAGATAATTTAATTTCACGTACATGTAATTGACGGAATTGTTAATTCAGAACAAATCTATTCGGAAGGAATACATTTTGCATACGTTGCTTGCTACACTGTGGACCTGCTCTATGCTACTGTCAATTATACACCTCACACATTACTTTTTAAAGCGCTGTCTTCTTTCTTCTGTGTATTCGTTATCAATATTTCTGTTTCATAGTAATTTTATAGTACCGCAATTCTCTGCTAGCAGCTTAGTCGCAACAACTATGACTAAACTGGCTTGTTTAGTCAAAATGAGAGCTAATGAATGTTTCCATCTTAATAAATCAAAGGGACACTAATCAATAATTAGCTGGCCTAAAGGTCAGCACTGCACAGCTCTCTACAGAAGGTTCTGATCGAGCGGAAATTTTTTAATGAATATAGCTGATGTAGATTATACCCAATGGCATTCTTTGCCTGTACTCATTCCAGTTAACTCTGCCTCGCTTCCCTTTCCACTAAATCCTCTCCTATAAGTTGCAAAGTTACAGGAGAGATACAAGTAATTTGCAGTGGATAAATACAGAATTACATGCAGCTCACAGTAAACACAGCTCCAACTCCCCGTCCTATTTCTGCTTGTGTCGGAAGAGCAGGATCATCACACCAGACTTGAACAGCTGAAAAACCTCTTCACACCCGCTCTCCTGACAGCTCCGTCACTGCATCACTTATGATCCTTGTCCTGTTGCTCAGGAGGCTTTCAGTCCTTCATGACTGCGTAATGCCCTCATGTCTTTATACGGCCAAATCCCTGTTTGGGATGATTGTTAAAAACATTATTCAGTAACCACTGGTGGAGTAGGTCAGATATGAGTGTACAGCTTTCTCTTAAAGGGTTACTGCTAAAGAAATTGTTTATCTTGATCTTGTTTTATGGTAGTGGAGCTTCAGTATCAAAACAAAATGAAATGGTTGTAATTTTCTTGATGCATTCAGCAATGCAAGTTCTCTCCTCTCACTTCTTCATACAGTCTTTTCATGTGGAATACTGGTGTGGAGGAAGAGGAGCTGTTTGTAACCATGCTAAGGCCATATAATTGACTTCTGTCTCCATGGTGATCTGAATGACTGCAAAAGCTGCAATCAAGAGGTTCTGATGTGTGGGTTTGTCTAATGTGTGTGTGTGTGTGTGCGTGTGTGAGACAGAGAGAGAGAGCCTTGACTTGATGGTTGTGAGGCTTTATTTAAAAATGGATTTTGGATTTACAGACATGTTTTAAAGTTAGACTGAGGTTAGGGTTAGGGTCAGGGTCAGGGTTAGGGTTAGGTGACGTAGATGGATTTTATTCACATCTGGCTTTTTAATACGTGTCAACATCAAAGCTGACAAATAAAATCTTTTCCGTGGACAACCTTGACCTTTGTTCACCATAGGTGTCCTAATGCAGTGCAAAATCAGCTGTAATTCTGAAACCCACTGTGACATATGTAACACACTGTGGTAAGGTAGTGATTTTGTGTCCATCATGTCCTACAGTATCCACCAGTGGAGTGCAATATAAAACCTTTTCAAGGCTATGTTTAAAGACATCAATTGCACTTTAAGATAAAGTTAAGTTGGTTGTTCTTTTTTCAGGCTATTTTTTAAAAAGGTAACTGAATTTTGTTTTAAATTATTGACCTTTAAATCAGTTTAAAACCCAGGGCATCCCCAAAACACATGATAATGATTTTCACTCACAGTCCCACAGTCTCTCCATGTGCCGTCTGCCTCAGTGTTGACTATTTAAGTGCTCTGGACTGTTGTCACCAATATGTGACTATTTCCAATTAGTGAGCTGGTTAATCTCCATTTGCCACTGTAACATATTTTCTTTCCTCACAATTACTGTATGTAGGTTGTGTTCTCCATGCTCTTGTCATTGTAAATAGTCTTAAGAACGAGTGTAGCTCAGGTCATAAACACTCTAAACTAATATACCAGATTGTAATATCTCAGCTATAAGAATGTAAAGTAAACCTAGGTGGTTGAACAATATTGTTCCTTTAACTCCTGAAAGCTTGAGCTTTTGGAAGCATAGTTCTCATTAAAAAAGGTCTAAATGAATTTAAAAAAATGTTCAGATTACACTCCTGACTAAAATTGGCATATTATCAGTGCATTGTTTCCTTGGGTCTAAAGAACCTGAAACAAACATGAACAGAGCCATTTTATTTATTTCATACTGTACATACAGTATGAAATAAATGGCCACAAAGCTAGTTATAACCTAAGAAGACCAAAAGAGTCTTATTTTCTCACCGTACATCCGTCCACCCCGACACCGTCACCATCTCTACCTCTGCATGCTATATAGCGTGTGTCCCTGTGGCATGTACATCTTTTTGCCCTATGAAAAAATCATGTGATTCGTCAGCAAACTGCATCTGCATCATGACACAGTTGCATACTTTGCCCATACCCATTCCTTTCTACTGCTCCTCTCCTCCCTGTGTAATTATCCCAATTTCATTGTTCCCAATTATTTGTTTTATCCCTTTTTAACCATTGCTGTCAGCATGGGTTGGGATCCCATGCACCATTGTATTGCTGTTTTTAGACCTAACCATCATATAATTCTAAGATCTTTTTGATGAGAGAGACAAGGAAAAAAAGTGATTAAGTGGAGCAAGAGGTTAAGAGAAACAAAAATTATAATCTTAATGATGTAATTTTTCTTGAGGGGGAAAAAATAAAAGGCTTATTGGGTTCATTAGTCCTTATGCTGCCAACACAGCACTCATCAGTTTATATTGCATTGTATGCACTTTTAAAAGTGAAGCCCAGTTTATCTCAGTTACTCAATGAGATTCTAATGAGTATATTACATAAACATCTGGCAAACACCGACACACCAAGGGACTTCTGTCCACGCAATCCTTATAGTTTGTACGTTAATGCTCGTGTCACTAATGAGACCATCTTTGCTACATGTGTGTTATTACTTCCTACTGCCTCTGATTATCGGAAGTCAGGCACAGGAAGAAGAGCTGATATTAATTCCTGTACGGAAAGCATTAACGAAAGAATTTTGCATTATGATGTACAATATGATAAGCTTTTTTTTTTTTTTTTATTGATGCTTAAATAAAATGACAGTAGCTTGTTGTACAAAGTAATTCTAGTATAAAGAAAAAAACAACTCACTTGTTTACCAAGATAAGCATATGTTCATAAATAAAAGCATGAATTCTGAATGTTAAAGGAGCTTATTTGTGCAATTTTGGTAAACCAATTTGTAGACCGGACTTGGAAGATAACCAGTTCCCTTTTCTAAAGAGGGAAATTTACAGTATATTTTCAGCAGCAGCAATGGCAGCAGGGAAAAAAAGCATGTGTTTGAGAACACAGATACAACCACATGTGGCTGAATCTAGGAGGATGCAGTGGTGCCTCTTCCTTCTATTAAATATTAAAGGTTGCCTTTGTGCAAGTTTTTCTCCGTTTGTAAATCTAAAACTTTCACTTATAAAATGAGTCCCTGAGCAGGATTCTGCATGATATATTCTGTGTTCAGTAACCAGATAGGTGGTAGGAAATGCATTGTGTAAAAAAAAGGGTGAAGGGGCACCTTAAAAAAAAATAGAGACAGAGAAAACACACAGTGACAGGAGATTCTTGTAAGGTCGAGGCTGGTGCGGTGGGGTGCATGGCTGAGCGAGCAGTGATGCTCTTGTGAATAACGCAGCGTGAAGGGATCAAACAAGTTTTTCCTGAGTGTGGTCACAGTCGGCATGAACTAATTTACGGTCCATATGGAGCACTGGCAGAACACACGCAGCACGGAGGTGGTAACTATATCTCCAAGTCATGTTTAGTGGCATTAAAATATAGAAGTTGTGTAAAGTATTTAGGTTTTTAGTCACAAGAATAAAATTATGTTATAGTAGGGCTGTCCTGATCGCAAAGCCCAGAGATCAGCAACCACCCGCTCACCTTCCCCTGATCTTTCACTCCAGCTATAGAGTTTTCCAAATGTGCCGACTGTCGGCTACTTTAGTGAGCATGATCTTCATCTAGCTCAGCTGGAACTGTAGCAGGACTTTATTTGGGTCAGACTCATTGTGTCATTATTTCATATTACCTGTGTTTGATATAACTAATATGATACCCATGGTTTGATCTGCTCCACACTGTCCTCTTTACTGGGTGCACTACACAAACACACACAGACTTCAGAGTCTTCAGAGGACACTGAATTGACTTACACACCAGACACACATGCACGATCTGATGTTTTTACTATTCAGTACCTGCTAAAACCTAATCCAAACTTGTATTTGCCTGGATGCCAAAGCTAAATAGTGCATTTTTTTAAAATGGTCACCTTCAGTTAAACAAATAATATTATTGACTGAAGTTTAAAGAGAAAGAAGAAAAACAGCCTCCTGCTGTGAGGCTGCAGGTAACACTAATGCTGTGTTAAACCTGCTTTTGTCTCCATTAAAATGTGGGCCGGAGCAGTGTGTGTGTGTATTTGGTATTTCTTATGTTGTGGGGACCTAAATCTATTTACACAGTCACATTATGGGGACTTGTCTTCCATATGGGCACAAAAATCAAGTCCCCATTATGCAATTAAACAATTGAAGGTGAAGACATGTTTTAAAGTTAGGGCACTTGTAATTATGGTTTTAAGGTTAGAGTAAGAAATGAATGTAAGTCAATGCAATGTCCTCTGAAGTGTGTGTCCACAAGAGGGAGAGAGGAAAAAAGAGTGAACCAAAGCCCTATTGACGCTGCTGTGACATGAAATATGGCCATCAGTGTTAACATTGTGGTGGTGGATCTGGACTCTTAAATGATTGCGTTCATGCAGCTCAGGAATGTGGACACGAGTCTTCAATCCATCTCCAAATGTTGTTTCTGTGATCAGACCTGAAGACATATTCAGGATGCATTGGGAGTGGTCAGACTGTCCAGGTCATGTACTTGGCATGATCTGGACTTGAAAAGATCACTCAACACGAATATTAATATCATCTATGAACCGGGGTGTTATAGGTAGCTTGCCATAATACCATGTCACTTGCGGTGTGAATGCAGATAATTTGTTGACTGTATGGGAATAAATGATGAGTTCACACTTATCTGTAACTGAATGGTTTATGCCCCCCTTGAACACAGTGGGAAGTATTTTGTTTGGATTGCCAAACCTGTGCATTGAATCCATTTTTCTACAACAAAAGGTAATCTCATTACAGTTCATTTAAGATTTGCTTTATTTCATCGACATTCCTTTAATTTGGAGTCAAAAAGCCAGACATTTGTTGATCCCTGAAGGGATTTAGTTGTTGGACAGTGTGTGTCCTGCTTTAATTGGTGCTTCAATCTACATAAATGTCAGCCAATTACAATCTTCTATTTTAACATGTGATATTAAAATTCTCTGTATTAGTAACAATTACAAACAAATATTATGTATTTGAAACAAATATTTTGTGCAAAAAGTCTTCTGTTACGTTTCAGCTGGGTCTTTGTTGTAGATAAACATTTTTCAGCTGTCATAAAGTGATAATATTGCAAAAGAAAACTTTAAATGTCCTTTTTTTAAAAAAGCGTAACTCTGAACTGCTTTTTAATTTCACAAAAACAGACCTTTAATTTGCTCCCTTTAAGAAAAATACATTGAATTACAAAGAGGAGTCTTCTTTTTTATCTTCACTGTGTTAAGAATCATTCATTGGCACTATAAAGTGTACTCACTCACTCACTGACTGACTCACTCATCTTCTACCGCTTTATCCTCCACATGAAGGTCATGGGGGGCGCTGGTGTGTAATCCCAGCTGATATAGGGCGAAAGGCGGGGTATATCACAGGGCCACACAGAGACAAACAACAGTCCGCTCTCAGATTCACACTGGGTCTTCTTGCTGCAAAGGCAAGAGTGCTAACCACATAATGAGCATAAAACAAAAATGAGTATAATAATAATAATGACAATACACTGGAGACATAGCAGTTTGTGTCTCTTCTCTCCTGCAATATTCATTTTAGGGCCTAAAATAAATGTATGAGTTTTATTGGAGTGGTCATTTCAACTTTCTCTCTCTCTGTCTATGTGTGTGTGTGTGTGTGTGTGTGTGCAGCAGCCATTAGGTGAGAATGCATTGGAGGCATCTGTTATGTCCTGCAGTATTTATTGATTGTGTTCCACTCACTCCAGCATTGCACTGTGATAGCCTGAAAATGTGCTGGCTCTGACATTTCTCTCAGGAGTAAATTTATTTCAATCGCTCCGCTTGTATATGAATGTGTTTGACACTGCAGCGTTGGAGGAGGGTGTGTGTGTGCTTGTTTAAAGAACGTTTTTTCCCACTGTGCATGCATCTGTCTATGCATTTTGTGTATTATATGACAAACGGTGCTAGTATTTGTAGTGTTTGCCTGTGTCTGTGTATTTAAACGTGTTTTTTTTGTTGCTAAGTTGGTCCAGTTTAATCAAATGAAAAGCCCATAAATGATATTACAGCCTATAAGACTCAATATATTTTCCCTTAATTGAAAAAAAAAACACTTAAATCGCGTAAAATTGCATTTAATGTCCAATTACCATTTAAACGAAACAAGACCACCACCAGTTGTCATTTGTGTATATATATTTTGTTTAGTGAAAAAAAAACTGTTAATATTTCCATATTGGCTTTAGTGCTATAGTCAGAATTACTTATTGTACAGCAAAGTACAAAGAGTCATTTTATTAATTTTCAATAATATTTAGCCCAGACTGAACATATTTAAGCATGTTACTCTGCAAAGCAGGTTACACACACAATCTGTCATTGTGGTGGCAAATAACCTTTTACTTTTTTTCCACTTCAGTTTGTTTTTGACCTGGTTTTCATTTTGCCGACGTGCTGTGTGAGTTTTCATTAATTATTCTCCTTTATTGATTGAAGTCTCTGAGTTTTTTTGTTTTTGTGTTTTCTTCAGTTGTGGCTTAACATGAAGGTACTTCATTCACATAATTGTCCACTTTGCTTTTCGCAAAGGTTTAGCCAGTTGTCATTGGAGGAGAGATGCTGTGCACCCGACCTGTACCATCTTTATGACAAGAGCACTTTTTTGGTACTGGTATTAGTGACGGCCTTAATTTTAATTTAACATTGATATACTGTCCCTGTAATTTTTAAAACCATGTCAAGTACATAACAGCCTATTTGTCTTTGGTCAATAGATATTAGTTGATTGCAGACCACTGGGGCCTAAAATATAAGGTTGTACTATTTCATGTTTATCACCCAGCAGGTTGTGTGACCAGCTGCTTGTGTAAGTGGAAGTGCAGATCAGCATGTTCCCTCTCCAGGATGAGAGCTTTATCCCTTAGAAAAGATTCCCTGCAGTTAATACATGGAAAAATCACATTAGAGAATCTTTTTTTGAGAAATAAATCCGTGCTGAATGGTGAGATAAATCCTCACAGTGAACGGCAGGCTTGTGAAATTACCAGTGTGAGTATACAGGAATATGTACAGTATGTAATGTGCGGTGTGCGCATTTTCATTTGAAGTAAATTTAACAGAGATGCTTTGCACACAAACACACACACTCAAAAGGTCATATCAGGTGCTATATACACAGATACTACATATACATTATATATAGATACACCAGAGGTTTTTGTTGTATCGGTTCCATATTTTTGTATCGCAGAGCTTGTTTTGAATTTGAAAGTGTACGCAATATATCACTGTATGATTTTACTATTATACACTGCACTTGAGTATCATGAAATGTGCCCTTTGAATATAATGTTTTATTATTATTTTTGTTATTGTTAATATTATTATTGTAGTAGTAGTGACATGCGCAAGCCAGAAACACTTTCTTCTGCTATTACTATTGCTGCTGCTGCTGCATAATAATAATAAAAATAATATTGACATAATGTAAAAGACCAACACACGAGAGCTGGAGGCTTCTTGCATATATTTACACAGTCTTATGTAATTGCATTTTCAGTTTTGTTTAGTTTTTCCTCCATTAGAAAAACATATTTTGATGTGTTGACATATGGGGGTGTTGGATAATCTAAATAAAAGTGAATTGAATTAAGTTGTGTTTTCTGGAAGAACACAGTCTCTTTGACTATAGATGGAATTAACATGCTTGCATTTACTTACTCATTTATGTGTATGCATGCCACATAAAATATCTTCATCAGTTTTTTGGTTGGTGTTTCTGGTGTACCTTCTTTCATTCCTTCCTTTGTTCAACTTGACAGCAGAAACGACCAATTGGCATTTTAATATTATACAAAATAATAATTACTGTGCGGTATATGGAAACTTTGTTGACAATTGCACACTACAACTGGCTTCAAGCACTTGTTCATTCTCTGTTGGTGCCGTCTCTTGCTAGAGAGAAATGTGGGATCTTCTAAGAATCTCATTTGGTGTTTGTTCTATTTGCCTCCAGGCTAAGAATCATCTATGTGCACAGTCGAGGACAGCACTCACTGTTATTAAGCACTACAAAGAAGGCGCGTATTCTTTTTTCCCCCTCTGGTTCAAATAAATAAAAAAAAACATTGTATTGCTCTGAGAGAGTGTTTTGTTCAGACCACTTACTGCTGTTGTTGTCTTACAGTATTTACAATTTTGGGAGAAATACCAGAAATCTTTCACTGGTTTTTATTGCAGTCTGTCATTTGTTTGCAAAGTTTCTGCTGCCCTGAGTTCCCCACTTTAGTATTATTCTTTTGCAGATGTGCTGGTATATGCAAAATCTGAACAGCCTTGGATTTTATTCAACATCTCTGAAAATCTGTGTGTATATACATTGTGTCTGTGTGTGTGTGACAAGAAGGCAAGGCACTGTTTTCAGAGGATTGATACCAGTGTGGTTTAACAGCTGGGAAAGTACTTGACTGTTGCCAGTAGGTTGTGTAGAGTTACTGATCTTGTTGTGTGGAAATCGTTTGTCCTTTCTCAAAGTTTATATAGTTTTGAAAACCATCAGCTCTGATCTGTACATTCTCAAATGGTTATGCCATTCAAGAGTGAGTCATCACTGAAATGTGAGGGTCTTTAGCCCACTCAGTCTCTCTTAGGTCACCACAGGCACATATTGCTCTCCTTGGTCATGTCCTTATCTAGCTGTTCACACAAAGATCCTTGTTTAACAGAGCTGACAGTGAAAATGGCTACATAGTAGTCTATTATGGCTCTCATTGGCATGTTTATACTGTGGGGGACGAATTACCGCAATGCTACAGATTATTTTACAGAACTGTTACAGGTCTCGATTATCACTCATTTAACGCGAGACAAATTTTTGCACCATTCTAAACAGCTTAATAAAGGCTGTCCTTTTTTAAAACCTGCCGCATAAATCATCTGTGCAGGCAGCTTACTACCATCCATACGTCGGTTTTATTAGCTGCCAGAGTAATTATGACTTGAGCAGAGGAGAAAATTGGGTTATATATTTTATAGAGCAAAACATTCCATGCCAGTGTTGTTTTGGATGAATGGGTCAGTGAAATACAAGACTTGCACACAGGAAGCTGTGTGTGACACAATTGCATGAGCAATAAGAACTTTAGTAAGGTGTACCAGCTTTTTTTTTTTTAAATAAAAAACAAAACAGATCTTATCATGATCACATATTCACCAATGGCACTGAATCTGTAGTGGGAAAACAGTATGCAGTCCTTTGTGGATATATATATATATATATATATTTTTTTTTTTAACAGTAGAACCTTGCACGTGCCCTGTAGCACAACACTATTCAGTCCAGTGGGTGGTGTGCTCTTGATTTAGTCAAAAAATAAATTATTAAGAAGATGGTAAGCACAGACGCTTACTTATGGTTATTGAAGGATGTCTCCTGGTACCCACTCCTATACGACTGAATCTCATTTTCGTATGAATGGAACCATGTCCTTGTATGCACATGCAGAAAGTGTCACCCAGGCCTAATGTGGATTTACAAACAGACATGTATGGTGAACACCATTTGCCTGGTGTTCTTTTGGCAGCATGCACATTTTATATCAGATGGACTAATTCATGAGCAGCCAAATTCATGCTGTGATTAAAATACAGTGACATTGTACTGAATGCCCAGGACTATTTTTAGCACGGCACACCGTTTCTAAAACTTAACATGGGCACTTCTTGGTGTTTTCAGCCGTACACTTATGCTATACCTGTGTGGGTGGGTAAAGCAGTAGTGGGGAAGTGAGATGAAGGAGGAGTCTGAGTGTTCTCTGTCTTTCTATTTCTATCTAGATGTTTACCGTTTCATGCTGATGTCCAGCTTTTCTATTTTCCCTGAGTAACAACTAAATGAAGGATATTGTGATTGTTTTTAAGACATGTGACTCATGCATGCTGAAATACATGATGCATAGACACGACAGTCAGTCACAGCAGCGGCACAGTGTGGGTGCAAACAAACACAAATCATAGACACATGATTACACGATACACGAGGCATCGCCACAAATTTCCCCATAATCAAAATTACAACTCTGGGTCACAGTATATACTGTAGCTGTGACTACTAGAGTCTCAAATTACTGATTAGCTGAAAGTGTGCTTCCTACCGGTGCCATAGGTGGTATCTTGCCTCACTTTGCTGTGTGGCAGCTTTTATATTACTGCTGTGCAGGCTGCTGCATTACTCTGCCGGCTCTGAGTGTCGGCTTTGAAAGCTGCCCCCCAACCACCCACCTGCACTCTCCCACTCACTGCTCAGGCTTTGAGGTATAAAATAGCCCCACTGCTGAGATTGCTTCTTAGTGCATAGACACAAATTCATGAACAGCTGAGCTTGTGCATCTAGTTTCATGTTTGCATGCATGAATGTATATGGTAGGTACTGTGCACACACGCACTCACAAAGGTTTGTACAGCTTTCCTTTATAGGACACTGCCTTGACTTCCATTCATTTAGACAGCCCAAAGCATTAACTATAACCAGTTAATACCTGACCCAAACCTTAACGTAACCACATTTCAAACCTTATCCCTGAACTTTAGTTTCACAGCACTGAGGTTCTGCCTCATTAGGACCATGTTTTGGTATCTGTGAGGACTACTGGGCTACTGGATATCCCTGAATTCAGTTTTCAGTTGAAGGAATGGCATAAAGGACAAATTTATTGGTATGGATGAATAAAGTAAATTAATCATTGGAACTCTGGATTTTACGGTAATTATTCAGTTGAATATGGGCAGATAATTAGTCCACACAATGTGATAACCATCTACCACTGGATCATTTACACTCTCAAATCAAGTCATTAGCACTGAAGCATTTTACCACATCAAAACTATATGCAACTTGTAAAAATGTGTTGCGTCATTGCTTCTCTGTTCCCCAGTTACTGCTACTCAAACCTCACTTTGAATATGATGACTCTTACAGACTTGCTTGCTCTCTTCATCCTTCTAACATGAGCAGATTCTCAGCAAAACTTGGCCAAGTTATAATTTCAGCGAACACGGATGTGTTGAGGAGGTGGAAGATGAAGTTGAAAAAAGGAGAAAATAAAAAAAAGCTTTATTGCTTCATTATGTGAAGTGGTATTTCCCACAATTGTTTGTGAATTTACTGTTTATTTAAGATTTATTTTCAGAGTCGAATATGTGATCAGTAATTGTTAGAATTGTTTATAGTGCAGGTATTAAAACAGAGCGTTTTCCTGCAATAGCAAGTAATACATGGAATAAATCAGAAATAAGAATGTAAACCAACATACCGTAAAGTCAATTTATTATAGTAAATCTCATTAGGTAAAATCCATGAGTTAAAATTAAGTTTTGAGCAGAGCAGAAGAGTATATTGAGTATCAGATCCAAAGAGAAGTTCACAATCAGCTGAGTGGCCTGGACACGTTTAGTGACACGTCAGGATTCTCAACTTAGGTTTCTATTTTAGGTTTCTAAAAAAAAATAATATATACTTTAATTGGCCGGGATGTTTCTAACCTTAACCAGCACCTTTAGAAATGAGGTTCTGCCTCATTACATCCAGGCTTTGGTGTCCATTAGGAATACTGGTCCAAATAAGGTCAGTTTTGATAATGAGAAAGGACAAAATGTTTATATATTTATTCTTTAAGTTTAAATAAGGGAAAACACACACAAGAATCAGCAGTTTTAAATGTATCAACTTAAGATTCATTAAATTACAAACAAAAACATTATTTCTTATTATTCAGCTACATTTAGAGCATCAACTCAGTGTTTCTCCAAAAATTTCAGCAAACCGTCTTGTAAAAACTAGTCATTAAAAATCCATAGTCAAAGCATAACCCATATTTTTAATACTGAGCATGCAGCTGCCTTCTCTGCTGTAGTGGAGCAGGTCATTTTTGAATAAAGGACAGATCTGTGATGATGACTGTTGAGGTGCAGGAGAGTGTAAGGCAGAGGGAGTGTGTTTTGGCAGATGACGAGAGGATAACGCTGCCATAGTGCAGGGGGAATAGGAGAAAGTCATTACTGCCCATCATCAGGCAAATGAAGACAGGTTTAAGTGGAGATGAATAGCCTCATTGATGGTGAAGGCTTGTTATGGTAGATCTGTTTGGAAAAGTGGATACTGGGGTTCATATTTCAGTAAATATTTGATGGGTGAGGACACTGTAATAGTTTGTGTGTTTAGTGGCGGGGGCTTGGTTATTTATCTGGCTCTAAACGTTTGTATTTCTATGAAGAATCATTTGAAAGAGATCGGTGATTCTATCTCCCAGGTGGATAAATCTCATTTTCTCCTTCTCTGCAGTCCATATTGTTTCCGTCTCTTCTATTATCTCCTTCACTACCATCCATCTTGCAATCCATCCCCATGAAAGCTGGAAAAGTGGATGTGTTCTGTAGGCTTTGCAGTTCCCAGGCCAACCAGGCTTTTCTGTTTAGTTCACTTTATTACTACTATCAGCATAGGTGAAAAAACAATACAAGCTCACATTAATAGAAGTGAGAAGTGAATTTCCATGCATTTGGTGCTGCACTGACACATTACAGTAGCTACATCGTCTGTATCCTGTACTATGATTTTTTTGTTAGTTTATTTAGTGTGGAAGACATTTTGGCACCCGAATCTACCAGAAAATCAATCAAAATCAATTTTCCATTTGAAAAGTTGTGGCACAGAGCTGACACTATAGTATGTGTTAAGGCTATACACCACAATGAACAGTGATCACAAACATAAATCATCATCCCTCCTTTTGCAACTAAAGTGCTCTGTCAAAATGGGTTGTGGTCATAGCGCTTAACTCAGTGTGCAGTTCTTTTGTCTGTAAATAGTCTGTCCTTCCTTTGCTCTCACATTTCTTCTTTACATCAGAAATAAGGTGCACATGTATCCTCATCATTCATAATCATGCCTGGGAAACGGCACCTTCATCATTAATCGGCAGCAGTGCATCTGCCGCCTGACTCAGCAGTTCTGAAATCAAAAGATTGCCCTGAGGTTGCAGTTCTTCACTTTTGGACATGTAACAATGTCTTCATTTTTTTTTTCCTAGGCAAGAGGAGTTACTTCACAAACTGTAACTTCTGTTTTTTTTCCCCTGTTCTTGGCCACTGGGAATAGTGCAGAATGGCCCTGCAAAAATTGGCTGAATACAGAAAAAGATGGCTTTTTTAACCCACTTATAATGCTTATGCATTGGAATTAAAGCTTCAGTGCATAACTTAAATTGTATAACTTATATTAAACTTTATTTAATGCCGATTATGCTCCACATGACTCTCCCAGTGACATCCCCGCACTGTACACAGAGTAATGTGTTTTTTTTAGTTCTGACTGATGGAGGGAAAGTGGAGGCATAACAGTTAAGCGAGTAAAGTGAGATAGCAGATAACAGTTGGAACACAGACAGAGAGTCATCCTTTCAGAAGGCTCTGCAGGTTCACCTGAGAAGTGGAGAAATTCTTATGTCACTGCTCATCTCCTTGGCTGAAATCACAGCCCCTCTCTGTCTCTCACTCTCCTTCGATCTCTGTGTATGTGTGCAGCAGGAGAAGATGCGTCTTCCTCAGAGCAGTATCTCTGTCACTCACTGCAGACACTCGGTTCAGCTTTAGATAACTGCTGAGGAACTATCTGAAAATGTCGGGAGGGTAGTGATGCGAGCAGTGTTTTGGCAAAAAAAGTACACACTGGAGCTTTGAATTAAAGTG
This sequence comes from Brachirus orientalis, assembly GCA_016785285.1. Taxonomy (NCBI): domain Eukaryota; kingdom Metazoa; phylum Chordata; class Actinopteri; order Pleuronectiformes; family Soleidae; genus Brachirus; species Brachirus orientalis. The sequence continues at coordinate 516,939 of JAFBJR010000147.1, read as the reverse complement.
TCTTGAGGAAATAGTAAGTTCGGGCACAGTGAGAGTGTGGTATTATTGTTCTTCATCCCTATGTAACAATCTTCTTTTCCTGCCTTGCGGAGCAAAAAAAACTCTTGTTGTTCAAGAGCACTTTGTCTTAATGGCCTTTGTGGATATTTCATATGTTGGAGATCTAATGCGTCATCCAAAATCAATTTTCTATGTGTGGCTATTAACTATTCTCATATTGAAGGATGTAAAGGTCACAATGAGTGAACCTAAGTGATTCTGACAGCTGAGTCAAAATGAAAAATTGATGATGACCATAATAATGTACTCATTTGCAATAAGATGGCCACATCTGTGACCCTCCTGCATTTAACACCATTCATGAAAGTGAATTTTATTTTCCTTTAATTTGTCTTACAGTTACAAAAGTTCTGCTTTTCCTTTGCTTTATGTCGAGGGCAAAGGATGTTCTTCAAATCCACGGAAGGATGACTTTACACCAAGTTTTAATGGCAAATGCTTCTATGAAGAACAAATTATAATAAACCCATCTTTTTTCCACGAATAAATGACAGTATTATTAACCAGGGCATATGCATTACCAAATAAGACCAGAAATGAATTATGTCAGCTTTTAATATGTAGGTTTAATGTTATTTTCTGACACCTGTGGCACAAATAAATCCCTAATTACTTGCTTATATTTAACGCACACACAGTGTGACGGTCATAGATTTTTTTTCCACTTGTGAGCATGTGTGCTAAAGATAGCAAGTTTCAAAATAAAAGTGATGAGGTGGATTTTAATTGGAGATTGGTTCTCATATATACTCACTAGAAAAGGTTCCCAAACAAATGAAAACTGCTGAAGTAACAAATGAGAAACTCCTCCCCCAGGAAAACTGTGCCACCTGCTGTCTACAAGCTTATGAATTGGAGCAGAGGTTTCAGCCGTGTGTGTACTGATCTGTTCAATCCCCTCACAAAGATGCTGTCACAAGAAGCCGTACATAATGCAACAATAAGAGTTCCTCTCACGAGATCAGACATGGCAGGAACCTGCCCGTCCACCCAACCAAGAAAAAAAAACCTTTACTGTGCAGGTGTAATCTGAGTGTCATTCATTCTGGTTGGACATTTACAAACCCAGTGCAGCTATTTATCTTATAATGCACTCATCTTTGTTCTTGTTTTTTTATAACAATAAGGCTGCAGTGTGGACAGAATAAAAACAAAATAAAATGAAATGTGTCCTTCAGAGTCACAAGACCTTAAAGTGACACAATGTAGTTTTTGCTCTCGGGATCCCCCCTAAAGTTGGAAAACAGTACTGTCTGTCACAACCATCATTATACATACACCGTGGTAACATGTGCCTTTGTTGACAAACTAAAAATACCAGAGAAATCTAGCCATGTCTTCAACATGCATGTTAGACATAACTAGCAGCTGGGGGGGAAAAAAAACTCTCCACTACATAAATAACTTTGAATTCCGAACATGAACAGGGAACAACATGACTTCAATAACACCACCTGACACACAGCAGCTTCAATGCACTATGATTAGTATGTAAGTAAACAATGCCTACTTTAGAGTCTAACAGTAGGGCCAGGTTGCTATCACTCCGACATCCCAGCGAGTGAGTGAAAGCAGGATCCACATTCTTCCTTGTCCAGCATCTTATCCTCTCACTCTCCCACTTTTTTCTTTGACTCCTCTGACAAAATCTTCAAACTCTTTGGTATCTGTGCAGTCTCCTGTATAACTTTCACCCCCAAACTTACCACGGCTTCTCTCACTCGGAGCACTGTGACGTATGCAGTAAGCAGTCAAAGCAGTAAAGTTTGTTTCACTTTGGTTTTCGGAGCGACCTGAGTTACATAGTTACATAGTGCCAGTACAGGCGATGAAGACTCTCTCAGGCTCTGATGAGGGCACAATTCAAACTGTTACAAAATATATTTGGAGACATTATTTGAAGGTTGAAATACTACATGGCGTCACTTTAATAATAATTATTGAACCAAATAAAACTCTTCAGCTCTTTTCAGCGCTGACTGCTGTTATTGGGTTTGTTTTCAAGTCCAGCTGGTGGCTGTCTCAGCAAAACACAGCAAATGTTCAGAGCACCATTTTGTTCCACTACAGACAACAGGTGATAACGGGGTGTAGCAGAGGCCACTGTGTGATATTCAGTGTGGTGTCTTTAAAAAAAATTCACTGAGACGAAACTGCTGTCAAGTGCTCATGTTATTTTATGACAACAAAAGCCTTGCTTGTTATTCTGACTGTCTGCTTGATGTCATGTTTCTAACATAGATTGAGATTTCCTATCAAAATATATTTTTTTAATAGATCAAGAATTGCATTCTTTTTCATAATAAGACACATCACATCAACAAACATAATCCAGGCTTGTCCAGAACCATAGTCACCTGTTTTCTGAGAGATTTTGCCACTGGATTCTTTACTAACTGCTTCTGCTTAAATACATGTGTGTAATTGTGTGCATGGATGTACAGGAGATCTGATACCTATGTTCTGTTTTTGCAGGAATCTGGGAAAGTCTGGACTCAGAGTCTCCTGCTTAGGACTAGGTGAGTAGACTCTAGATGACCCACATTCAACTTCTTCATCAGCCTAAAAGAAAGCAATGGATGAAATTGCACTGACTATACAAGTAATACAATTTTGTCTATATTCTGTTCAAGCAGCACATAGGTAACTGTTAGATGAGTGTTACATTATTTGGATGGATAGCTATGCAAATATAGATTGAAATTAAAATGAATGCATATAATTGATTTACTGGTGGAAAATGAAATGTTTGCTTATGTTATTGTTCTGACAGGTCCTTTTTTTTTATCAGATTCTTATGATATGAAATTGTGCAGTTAAGTGGAAATGTGCCACAAAACGTTAGACAACTCTGTATGAAACAAACAAATCTCATTGTTTGCAGATGAAATGGATCTAGGCGTGTATGTGTGGGTCATGTGTGTATCGCCATATTATTGTACATTCCTGGTAAAAGTTATTCCCTTAATGGACAAAAGTCAAGCCCCGTTACTTCATTATTTAGTCTGTTGAGTGTAGGTGAGAGAAGACAACAACACACACACATTTCTGCCTTGATCAAACACTTAGATTGTCAACAATATGTTATGCAATTATTAACATTTTCATTTTTTTTTTTTTACAAAGTCTGGTTGAAAGCTTAATGAAACTGTAACTATAAGTAGCCGCACACAAATATCTTTTATAAATAAGTCATATATTTATGTATATGTTTCATATATTTTCTGGAGGAAATTGTGGAAAGTGTGTTTTATGGGGAACCATTACTCAAATCTTTAAAATCAGAAAACACACATACATACATGAGATAATCAGATAGTGCATGCTGAATGTTGTTAAGGTAGCTCAAATTTATCAGTCCAGCAGATGTAAAAAAGGCATTTCTGTTATCTTAAGCAAACCAGACACACATATTAATCACACATGGCTCAGTGAATATAGCAATATTGAAAAGAAGAGTGTTACAAGATAACCTTGCAACCAACTATCAGACCTGTAGGAAGTTTAGTTTTTTGAATAAACACACATTTCTTTTATCTGTACACAGAGAAGAGCCTTTCATTGTGCAGCTTAGCCACCAATCCATAAGTCAGATTATAAACTCTTCTGGCACTCATTGATTAAGCTGAGTCAAGCTGACTTTGACAAGTGTTCACTGTTCACTCTAAAGATGCTTCAGTTGTGATTCAAAATGACTGATGGTCATTTTTCAACTGCCTCCTGGTCTTCTGGTTAAAATGTGTACATGTCCTCCAAACTGTTCAGAAAGACAGAGCCATGTCTGTTATATTTCTACTGACTAATCCTCTTTACCCTGCCTCATGGGCAGTCGGCACAATATACCGTACATACATATACTGATTTTAGTGTGACATGATCTGTCACTGAGCAGCACTCTGAAATGAGTTTGATTTATTCTCAGTTGAGCAAAACTGAGTTCACTGAGCCGCTGAATCCCACTAAAATCTTGTTTCATGTCAGTCATTCTCACATGTTTAATATATGCACAACTGTGATATGGACACCTAAAACCTCCATCAATGACTCCAGTGAGAATACAAATTATAGTAAAGTAGGAGACATCTTGTGTCCACCAGTTCAATTTTAAAGGTCCAGTGTGTAATAATGAATGACCTCTAATGGTGAGAGTGCAGATTCTAATAAACAGAAGACTCTTTTTCTCACCCCTCCTATAGTGTGCTTCGCATATCAGAAAGGATATCCTCTTTCTTCGTTACTGTAGTAACCTTCTCCTTCAAATGCAAAATGCACACTTTTGACTAGTTTGTCTGTACAGGCTGCTATAGGAAGATGGCGGCCTCTATAACGAAAGGCCCTTGCATAAAATATTTTTTTAAAAGTGATTATAAACTTATTCAAATGTACTTGTTTGTATCGAATGTAGGATGTGTGTAAATGTATTTTTATAAACAAAGCACTGGCAGGTATTAAGAAGAGGGAATACTAGTTTAGACCAATTTTCCTGGTGTTGCACCCAGAAAGGTCTTGTGGTGCAGTGGCACAACTTTTGTTTTTCAGGTTGTAATGACTCCCAGGCTGCTTGTGAGTTCTGCAGCCCTTCGTGGTTCATGGTACATTGAGAGGTCAAAGTCAGACTGACTGAGCTGCACAGTGCAGTAAAGGTCAATATAATGCCAGCTGCCTGCCCCATGTTGTGCTCAGAGCGGACATGAGCCTAGCAGGGGAGGAGAAGCAGATAGGGCAGAGGACGATGCTTAATGGCATTTCACTGATTAACTTGATAGTGCTAACACAGATGTGTATAGTGTGAGTGTGAGTGTGTGTGTGTGTGTGTGTGTGCGCATCATTACAGTTTCACATCGGAAACAAAATTCACAATTGAATTCACAAGCGCACATGGCTGATGTACATTGCAGTAAATTGTAAGAATGAATAAAACACAAATGAAGTCAAGTTAAAGTCGAGTGGCTCTGTGAAAAACGGCTAAGAGACAATGTAACTGTCACAGGGGTTGTGCTCTTTAAGAGTACAGTCTGCAACAGCACGATGATGATGCCCCTAGAGAAACACTGTCTCACTAGAAACGACTTAATTTCCATAAAAGTTCAAATGATTAAAGACCCTTTTTTTCATGGAAATTCTCCTGTTCTGCGTCTCAGATTTCCCACACTCTTTAACCCAAGGCAGCATGCAGGAAAGAGGCTGCTAATCAAGACACTGAGGCCAGTTTTTAAGCTGCAACTAACTGTGGTTTTGAGTGACACCTTTACCTCAGTAGCTTTTTGCTTAAGGTAAGTCATATTTCTAGTGACAGTACCATGTAGCCATGTTCAGATATGAACTCCGGATAATGTCCAGAGATTTGGGTCCAGACAGAGCGGTGCATTGTCTGGGTGACATGTTGAATCTCTGAATTCACTCTCTCACTTTTTTGTTGCTGTTATTATTCTGCCTCATTTTGTTCTAAGTGAAAAAAACCCAACCAACACTGCCAGACTTGATTGAGGAAGAGTTTGTTTATGCAGTGGTAGTGTTGTTGCTGTTGCCTCCATTTGTTTTGACATTAAACATTTTGTTATTTGTTAGGAATGGACCTGGACGGATTGTATTTGGCAACATGTTCCATTATTGGGGGAACCATAAATACAAATCATCTGTTTTGTGATGGATAAATGCTGAGGCTGAGAAGACATCCACGACATCATATTTTAGCGAAAGAGTGTAGGATTGAGTGAACCTAATGACACAAGAACAGGAAATGGAGGAAAGATTAGGAAAAATGAGACTTACCACCAGCGGTCTAGCAGTTAAGATGCATTGTGATCCAAATGTCAGTAACACAACAAGTATGTCTGCGATTCTGTACTCTACATCTACCATACCAAACATCCTGTACAAAACAGAATAGCACAAAGGTGATTAACAATACACCCTTAGTGACCATAAATGGTAGACAGGTGTTCACAGCACTGTGACTTGTGCTTCTCCTTTTCCTCCTCGCTACCGATTTCTCCTCCCCATCCCTTCATTTAAACTTGTTAAGACATTTCCTTATGCCTCTCAGAGGGAGGCATACAATAATGACAGAGAGAAATGTGTAAATAAAAATGCAATCGTAGTATACAGTTGTAAACCCAGAGGGGATAGTTAAGCAGATTTTCTTTATAAATATTTATAAATCTCCACATGCCTATGTTTGTACAGTTACACAGTACAGCTCCCTTATTTCCCTGGTAGCACTTTAGAATGAGAAACCACACTATAAAAAATGTCCACATAGTAGTCAAATAATTTTAAGCACATAGTAGCAAATGTGAAAGTTTTTATTCCTCTAACCATAAAAAGTTAATTTCACATTCAAGCAGGACACAAATTGATATCAGTTCAATTTTCAAGTATTCAATTTCAATTTCAAGTGTCGCCTAACATGCTCAGTTTGTAATGTGACGTCCTCTCACCAGGTAATTTAAACAGCATTGCTTTAACAATATATTACCCTGACATAAAGGCTAGTAGAGATTGACAATTTATTAGTGAATTCATCATGGCCAGTTGGCACAGGCAGATAATTCACCCTCACCTTATTTACTACGGTCAGCCGAGTAAACTGCAGGAAGGTCTGTAGTGGCTTCGCTCTGCTGGCTCCAGTCATACTAATTGGTGGGAGCGTGTGTGCAGCTGCCAAAGCAGAAAGTTTGGTTATATAGATAATGATCCAACATTACCTGTGTGAAATGAAAACCTTTTCCTATTCTCTCCCATCCCATATATGCCACATGCTCCTCTGGTCTGTATTTTTTTCCACGGATACTTCCTATAATGACGTAGAGTGATGACTAAGGATAAATAATGACAGCTGCAAGCAGGATGGATCTGTGTGCATGTTGCCAGTGTGCAGGACATAGAAAGAGCAGACAGGTGTATTATAGCGTCTCTTCCTCAGCTCCACATAAACTTGCTGTACTTCACTTTGTTTTTTTATCTGCTGTATAGTCCGGAGCTTTGATGAGGGAGCAGGTGGGGGGAGCTGGGATGTATTGGTTCCATTGGTTGCAGTGGTACCTGCTTTTGCAACCTTTTGCAGACTTCAGTTTCACTGGACATTTGTTTCACCCCAGATAACCCTACTATTTTCTAGAAACAAATGACAAACTCATGCTTTAACCTCTTCTCTCCAATCTAAGGTTGCATAGTCCAGTTTCTTAGTGGTCTGATTAAGTAGAAATTCATTTCCAGTTATTTTCTGTTACATTTGGAGTTGTATTCCTAATGGTTGTTAATCACAGAGTTCTAAAATATGATCCAATCCTATGTAAAAGACCTGAAATATACAACATTTAAGCAAATATGCCACAATTTAATTTGAACTTTGTTGATAGGTGTTGATTTAAGAGCTGAGGACTGTGTTTGTGATGTGACTTTCAGATTCAGTGTGTCTGGTTTTTAGACCAATTTCTAAAGTTGTTCTTAACCAATTGCACTCTTTTTTAAATGTAAATAACAACCTGTTTTTAGCCACTGACACTGGCAACACATCTGTTCTTGTTCTTTTAGATCTTTCAGCTGCTTTGGACACAGTAGACCACGACATTCTCCTCTCCCATTTGGAGAATTACGTGGGCATCAGTGGTTCCCGTCTTATCTATCAGAGAGAGGATCTTCTGTCAGTTTTGGTGACTTAAGATCATCTGCCCTTTTCTCATATGGAGTCCCCCAGGGCTCCATTCTGGGGCCTATTTTATTCTCATTGTGCCTGCTCCCCCTGGGTGCTGTAGTTCAAAAGCATGGCATTTCTTATCATTTCTACGCTGATGATTCCCAAATCTACATGCCATTGAAAGCTAATGACCCAAGTTGTGTACAGCACTTGTTGGACTGTTTAGCAGACATTAAGGCTTGGATGGCCTAAAACTTGCCAAGACTGAGGTCATACTGTAGTGATTTTTATTGAAGGTTAAGCCTTTTCCTTTTATTGAGAGACTCATTCATGAGACTGAATTATTGTAATGCCCTCTATGTTGGTGTTAGCCAGGCTGCCCTCTCTCACTTACAGTTAGTCCAAAACTCTGTTGCACGTCTGCTGACTGGAACTGGACTAGTTTATTGACATTGTCTCTGCGTTTAATTGGTTTTAGATTTCGTTTTGTATTGCTTTATTGTTTTATACAACTTTATGTATTTATGTGATGTACATCACTTTAGTCAGCTTGGATGTTGTTGAATGTGGTATAGAAATAAATTTGGTTTGGATAACAGGATATGGAGGTAATTGAAGTAGAAGTGTTTTTGTAGAAATCAATTCAAGTTGGGAAAGGAGTCCAGAACACAGGGGCCTGCAGCATGACTAAAGCCAGTCAGTGTGTGTGAGAGAGTGAGCATGGTCTAAAATAAACTGAGCCATGCCTGTTCAAACATTTTAACATTTACATAGTGGGAAAAATCAATGCACACAAAGGTTAAAATAATTCTCCCTAACAGAATGACAAGAGATTTTGTATGCATTCAAAAGAAAAAAGGGAAGATACTAAGTTACAGCTGACATTGATATAGGCAAAGTTTTTAAAACTTGCAGGTCACTGCAAAACTGAAATATTTCTGGTTCACATTCAGCTGGTAACATAAACTATTATCACTCACATCTCAAGCAAATACTGGGCAGCATAATACCATAAAGTTATTAGTTAGTTAGTCCTGTCTGTTAAAGTGCTACAAACTGGTTTATTGGATTGGAGGTGGTAAATGTAGCAACAAACCAAAGCATGAACAGAATATTTGAATAACAAATTGTATTCTGTGAATATGCTCCCTACACCATTGTTATCAGCGAAGCCAGTATTTCAAATAAATGTTTCCTTAATCTCTGATGACACATCATGGTCAATTTTTGTCTTAATATAATACAGTTCTTACATATAACACCTTTTTTAAATGATCTCTTAATTTGTTCATGTGCCATTAATATGAATGTTTGGTGCTTTATGCAGACTAAGTCTTTCACATTGACTTGAGCACCTTTCACTTAAAGGTTGTTATTGTCGACTATAGTCGCATAGCAACATCTAGAGCCATTTCTAGCACTTTCCATTAAGCTGCTAGTGAAAAGAAAATACTGGCACTTTCTTGTTGGCAGATCCTTAATTTCCATCAAAGAAAAAACTGAGTCAAACCTACAGTATAAGAGCAATTTTTGTCCAGCTTTAATGTCCAGGCCTTTGCTGGACAAAAATGTCCAGCAAAGGCCTGGACATTAAAGCTTTACAGGGTTTTTATTCCTCACTGAGCCTTCCGCTCACATAGAAAACTTAGAGCTGCCACTGAATAGTGTCCAGACAGGTTAAAAGGCTGATTGAACACACACGTGCACTCATACATATAGACCAACATGAAAATGTCATACACACTACGGCTGCATCGACTAGTTGACAGATAGTCGATGGCAAAATTGGTCTTTACCAATGGGTAGTTAGTGATGTCACCATGTGTGTCCAACGGCACTTGCATTATTATTCATATCTTCAATGTGCTGAGAGCACATGGGCACTAGTGACCAGGAACACAATGGGAAGCATGCATGGAGGCGGCTGAGGCCAGGCTAACAAAAACAAATGGTCCACAGGTTGGGAACATTTCAACTAAGAAGACTGTCACATGCAAAATATGTAAGCTGAGCCTCGTGTACCATGGGGCCACTAAAGCAATGCATGAACATTTGAAGAGGAAACACTTTCTGCATGAATCAGTAGGCAATTACTATATGCATGATGTGAAGATTTTCATTTTGACTAGTCCACTAGTCATTAGTTGCTGCCCTAATACACACTGCATAATAATCCCGGCAATGTATGCAGTTGAAGCTTGATATTGATGGCATATTAGTGATGGTAACTGCATCAAAAAAAACAGTGTCCTCTCTCCAACATCCTCCGCTTGAAAGGTTTTATCATGATTCTGCTGATGATGCATGTTACGGTCGATAGCTTTCTGCTCCTTATTAAGTTAAGATAATGTCGTTAGGTAGCAACAGACCCTTGTCATCCAGTGGAGTTGATGGTACTGTGTAGCAATGCATAGCATAATAAGCTCTGCACAGTCATAATTAGTAGCTGGTTAAATGCCTTTTCATTGTCCACTGTCTGAGGCCTGTCGAATATTTGAGAAGAGAAAAGACTTGCAGGTAGAAGTGTTTGTTCACTTGGGGTGGAACTGTCTTTAGGGCAAGAGAAAAGATTCAAATGAGCTAAAACAAAGAACAGTGAGAGGAGAGGAGTCTTGGAGGATTGGAGTATAATTGACTGAAGGGGTTGCATTATTATTCTTAAAAAAGGTTTAAAAACTTTAACAACATTTTCTATTTGGAATAGTGAGTTTTCTTTATTATGTCTAATGTAGAGGGAGAAACGTCTAATCTGAAAATCTAATCTGATCTGTCCACCAATCCTGGGAGATTGGTGGACATACAGATGTTTTAACGTATAGGTTAAGATGTTAAATATACATTTACATGTGTATACAAACCTATTTGTGATGTCAGGTAAGTTTGTTCATTTTGTAATCATTTATTAAGCGAATATAAACACTACAGCTGATGATAAAGCAAAAAGAAGCAATGTGTGTGTGTGAAAGAGTATATAGCCATGGAGCAGGACTTGAATGCTACAGGGTAAAGTTGTGTTTTGAGCGGAGTTTCGAAAAAGTCAATAGAGGAGGCAAACATAAATGTAGCAGAAGAAATTGAAATGGGGAAGTAGCCTTGTTTTGTAAAGTGAGATCAATAGGCTGCACCTGCGCGGGTGACAGCAGGTTGGCATACGGTAGTGTGCTTCCATCTCTGTAGTTTCTGAATCATTACACCTTTTGAGAATGTTGGCTCTGTTCGCACATTCATCACAAATTGACAGCTCAGGGCACACCTGTTCACACCTGGCATTAAAATGTGTCTTCAGTGACCACATGTGACGTGTGACCCTATGTGAATGTACAGATTTCTTTCCTGTTGGCGGAGACTAAATGGGTGTGTCCACACCTGCACTTTGAGCTGTACAGTTCTGAAAGGTTGATTGAGGATAATGCGATGAATGAGTGTTGTTGTTGTTGTTGTTGTCCTTCACTGCCAAATGTCAAACTTGCACATGTCAGACTGCTCAGAAATTCTCGCTGCTCGCATACAGTATAAGTAATGCAATATTTAAAGATTTGCAGACTGTGTCCCTCACCTCTCCATCTCTGTCTGTCTGGCAGAGCAGGACATTTTTTAGATAGCTAAGACTGTTTTGACATAATCTGAAAGGAAAAGTGTTTTCTGCCACAACAAAGCTACAGTACATGCATAATTCAGTGAGGGAATGTGCAGAGGATTTAGCAATTGCTCCTCTGCCTTAGTCTGGCTTATCACACACACATTCATAAGCACATATGAACACAAGGTCTTGCAATTGTATTATCAAAAGAAACACAATCTCCAGTGAAGACAGGACGTGTTAACGGACACTCTCACAAAGTGATCTTTAGGAGCTGGTCAGATTTTCTTCTTGGAAACGTCCTCAACTGGAGTCACAGCCTGGGATTAGTACTTATGAGACATCAAACAAACATATACTACACAAAAACACTGATATTGTCAGAAAAGACAGAGGGGGAGAGAAATGTTTATTTTAACGCTGAAATGTCTCTGTCAATCTCTCCTCTCCAGGTACATGGGTGACATTTGGAGGACAGATAACAGACGAGGTATGAGACTCTTAATTATTAAAGCTCCTTACTGTTTGTTTTGGTTTTGTTGGACTGTGTGTATACTAATTATGAGGAGTAAAGGTGTGAAACCCAATGCCAGCATGTTGGACCAAAGCAAATGTGATCATGATTGTGTGCACATGTGTGCACTCGGCCCCATACTACTTCTTCGTCAATGTGTCTTTTGCTGATCTCAAGAACTTGGAAGTTGGAATTGTCTGTCTGTATACAAGATGTCCTTAGCTTTAAGAAACCAGAGGTAAGAGTTTGTGAAATCCTACAGGGGAGTGTTCAACTGAATCTAATGAACTAAGTAAACAACACAGCATGTTTATGTACAGGGTCTAATGTTGTGCAAATGCAACAGCCTGAGGCCTCATAACAACACACAGAGAAATACCACACTATCTCAATAGCTGATATATAGTTTCTGACCTCTTGTTGTAAGGTTTAATGTTGCATTTTTACCCTTTAAATGAACATACACTTATTTAATGAGCCACTGAAGTCAGGCAGTGTCAGTGACAGCAGCTATGAAGCACAATTTCATGTATACAGGATAATTCCAGGCTGTATTATCTATACTGGATTCTATTATAGCATATATTTTGTATATATGTGTACGCGTATGTATGCTGCTACTTTTAATTAACTACTGCAATTTCACCTTATCTGAACCAAAGAGAACCTATGATCGTTAACTCCTCCAACTTTAAGAGCTGAGAATGACTCATGAATGTTGTGACTATCGGACATGTGTCATTGTTTTCCTTTTTCCTACCTTGGTGCTGAGAAGCTTAAACTTGATCACACTGTGGTTGGCTGCCTGTCAAAGTCCCGACAGGCTCAGTTAGCCCACGACTATATTTTTCAATCTTTTTTGTCCTTTTTTTTATGATTTAAAGAGACACCGTGGTTGTTTTTGTTTTAATGTGAACATTTGCAACCTTTACTCTCTTTAGATGGGAGGATGTTTGTACAGATTAACTCAAATGTATGCTATTGGAGAGATAAGGGACATATTGAGGGTCAATATGCGAACACCACGCATACTCGCGTACTTGTCCTCTTTACACTCATGTTGATAAAGCCTAATATGCTTTGATGTTGCTGCTAGGGTTTTGGCCTTGGCCATCACTCTCCTCTCTCTCTCTCTCTCTCTCTCTCTCTCTCTCTCTCTCTCTCCTTCACACACACACACACACACACACACACACACACACACACAAGAGGGACACTAAGAGGCAAGAGAACAAAGCTCAGCCTGAAGGCCAAAGTAAGCTTATGTAACAGGATTATTTTTCTTACCTCAAGGCTTTGTGCCATCAACTCACATCATACACTCAAAGCCTGGTTTCCCTCTTTTCTCCCTCTTTTAGAGTGTCCTCAGTCCAATGTCAGTGCCATCAGTCAGACACTTCACTCCTCTAGGCTGCTCTGCTTCAGCACAGCTTGAAAACGTGGGTTAGGGTTGATGTCACTCAGAGAACCTGTGGTTGAAATATTTGTTTGGAAGAAAAAAGTTTGGACTTGAGCCAGTTCACTGGTTCTCAAACTTTTCTGGTACCCAGAAGTCAAAGATTGTTCACACATATAGTAGTGTACCCCTCATTTTGTGTAAATGATGAACAATGACAGGAACTAATAAAAAGGTTCTGAGTTGAAATCTAATTTAATGTTTCACTAAGACTTTTAATATGAAGTTGTAAAATTAAAATTGTCTGGACTATATTTAGACTCTAGTAACTTTACATGCAGTAGCACCCCACAGATCCTGAGCAGATCATCCCATCTTATGTTTCTGCATTTCACAGTGTCTGATCTGACATGTGTGACTAAATACTGTATTTAGACATCTACTGCGTGTTAAAAACGCTAAATTTTCAGTCAGTCAGTTGAGCCGAGCAACTGTGAGGTACCTCATGCAAGTATCTTACAAAGTTTGTTTCAGCAATTTTTCCTCCTTAAAAACTATCCTACCATCTGAAGGTCATATCCGGTCACATTTAGTTAATCCAAAATGGCCTGAGGTGAGAGGGAGTCAGAAATGTGAGTAGGCAGCTATGCTTCATTACCGTCGAGTCAAGTCAGTTTTATTTATATAGCCCAACATCACAAACACAATTTGCCTCAAAGGGCTTTACAGTCTGTACAGCAAGTGACACCCTCTATCCTTAGACCCTCACATCGAGTGACAATCCTCCTGACCTTATGAAAGTCAATGTAAGGTCTTTCTGACAGTAACTGACCTTTTGGACACTCATCATGAATAAGCAATCACTAAATCCAATCAGTCCCTCTTTACACTCTTTAACACTGTGAATCTTCCTATCTGGGTCCCTTCAGCAAAAAGATTTAATGCCCACTTTGTTTTTATGACTCTTCATCCCTCCAGCACTTTTTTCTCAATCCCCTGTCTATTCGCTTACCTCCAAGTCCCTCAAACTTCTCTTGGTACTTGGTTGTAAGCAGTTGTTTCCAATCATCATTGTCCTCAGCAGGAATCAGTTTGGTTGAACATGATTCATTCAGACCCCTTTCTCAAATCATCCTCTCCATAACTGACCCCCTCTTTTTTTTTTTTTACTTCCCGTTATAAAGCTCGATCTTTTCATTCTGCTCTGTTTGCTTTAATGGCATTCTGGGATACTTAGACTGAATGTTCCATTAGGAGATGTGGACATTTTTCTCTCTGTCTTTCACTTTCAGACATTCCTTCAGCCGTGATTTTTCACTCCTGCATCCTTTCACCAGAATCTTTGCCAAAGCTTTTTTTCTTTTGTTACCTGAGAGAAATAAATAGAAGTTTTGATTTTCTCTGTGCAGTCATACAGGCCAAATGTCACTCTCAGCACCTCCAGCTGGTTGTGAATGCAGCTGCCAGCCAGGTTTCTCACAGGGCAAGATGACTTTTGTCACTGCATTACACAACAACTACTGTGAGTGTTTTGCTGATCTGATGCACTAATCCAACACACACTTGTGTTGGATCACTTTTTGAATTGTGTCTTATTTATTTTGCTTTGTGTCTATTATCAATTATTCAGTCTTTATAACATTTATTATATGTTTTTTTAATCAAATTGATCAACATTCTTGTCTTACATATGCCACAGTAGATCTGTTGTCTTCATTTAACCTTAAGTGTTATTCTTTTTATTGAATCTATACTGTATTTAAACATACTAATTACACTTTATATTATTCTATATTAAAAATTTCAACGGTTTCATGTATACAACAGTATTTTTTTTATTGCATGAGCATGAATGAGTGCTCCAGCGAGAAGTGCAGTTGTGTGCGTGTTCAATTTATGCAAGTGCTTGAGCGACAGCGACGGTGTGTCTCAGTGTGTGTCTTTTAACATAACTGTATACATTCTTGTTTCTCTAAGATGTGTTTTCTGCTAAGGTGGTGGAGTAAATTGATCATTCCTAGTTACTACCACGGTTCAGCTAAGACTAAAGCATGTGTGGTGCAGCAGTGAAACAGTGCTTGACCTTACTGCTGCTTTTGACACAGTGGACCACAGCATATTACTATTGCGCTTACAACAGCTAGTGGGCATTTGTGGTACTGCTTTAAAAATCAAACCTTCTGGTTCCCCTTAGCTTGCTGGTTCTGAATCCTCCACTGCTCCCCTGTCATGCGGGGTCCCGCAGGGCTCAATTTTAGGGCCCCTGCTCTTTTCATTGTATTTACTTCTTTTGGGGTCCATTCTTAGGAAACATGGCATCGCCTTCCACTGTTATGCTGATGACAATCAGATTTATGTTCCCCTGAAGCGCAAGGACGCCTACTCAATCATTCCAATACTTGCATGTCTTGAGGAGATTAAAGCTTGGTTGGCCCTGAACTTTTTAAATTTTAATGAAAGGAAGACAGAAGTGATGGTGTTTGGACCAAATAGTTCCTGTGAGTTTCCTCCTGTTGACTTGGGCCCATTGGAACTGTATGTTAAGCCTACAGTCACTAATCTGGGCTTTAAAATGGACAGCGATTTTAAGTTGGACCGTCAAATTGGTGCTGTAGTGAAGTCCAGCTTCTTTCACTTAAGAAAGTTATCAAAGATTAAACATATTCTCTCAAAACAGCACTTTGAGACAGTAATCCATGCCTTCATTACATCTCGCCTGGATTACTGCAACGCACTTATAGCCCATTTCATCTGCTGCACGGATGTACTGTATATATGTGTACATAAGTACAATCAACAGTGTTTTACGTTTTGTCTATTAGTATTAGTATCTTTTAGTATGTTTCAGTAGTTTATCTTATTCTTCTCTAATGTACAGCACTTTGCCTCAGCTGTTGTTTTTAAAGTGCTTTATAAATACAGTTGGATTGGATTGGATTGGAACCCCCCCCCCATCATGTTTCATTTGCAGTTCTTGTGGTATACAGTATAAACTGATATACTACCCAGCACTAGTATCAGCACCTTGCTCAGGATTGAAGTGTTGCCTGGGTGGTGGTGACGGCTGGAAAAGGGTTGAAGAACTTTGAGACAGATTCTCATAGGAGAGGTTATATAATTTTCCTCTTCTGTCTGACACCAGTGAAACTGCATCACACCTACATATTGCACATGCCCAGCTAGGCAGGCGTTCACACAAAGCCCCAGACAAACACATTTTTATCCACAGATATCGACGCAGAAGCACAAGTAACATGTGCACAACCCCACAATCCTCTACTGGCTGACAAATTAAATTCAATTAAACCTCAAATGTAGTTACAATCAACAAGGAGAAATTCAGTCCTGGTCAGATAATATTTTCACGAGTGCATGACCAACCACAAAATGAGAATATATTGAATAGCCACTAGGGGGCGACTCCATTAGTTTAAAAAAAAAAATCCACTTAAATGGGAAAATGAGCCTACTTAGTTGCTTTATATTGACTGATTTCTCTCATGTTAGTAGACATTTTCTTGAGGAAATGATGGTCTCAATCACTAAATTATCACACAATGTCAGTTTTGTAAATTATTTCCCAATTTTTAGAAAAATAAATGATAAAATATCGTAAATGTAGAAAATGAGTGAGTAAGAGTGAGTGCACGTCAGTGTGATTGACGGTGGGTTAGGGGTCCAATCAGCAAGCGGGTTGCAGGTGACCTGCGACTTCCATTTGCAACATGTCAACATGGCACCAGCTAAATAGCAATTGTGGAGGCTTCAAAACAGTCCAATAAATATTAAAGCAGAGGCTGTAGAGAGTCAGCTCACAAAAATGCCTCTACTTTCTGAGTAGGCTAAGGGAAGCTTACATCCCCCAAGAAGCCGGTAGCCAACTTTTATAGATGTACTATTGAGAACATCCTATAACAGCCTGAACAGCAGCTGCACCTAAGTTGCTAAAAAGCCCTGCAGTGTGTCAGGAAAATGGCACAGGACATAATTGGCACTTAGTTACCATGACTTGAACACTCATAAAACTTAAAAACATACACATAAAAGACATCAATCGTTCTATAGACGTTAATTGTTTGAGCTCCACCCATCAGTCAGGCACCTCAGATAAGTCCACACATGCACAAATGGATGAAAAAAATAGCATTTTTGTTCAACTGCAATGAACTTCCTGAACTCTGAAATCCCAAACTGAGATGACCTCATGTTTTATAATGTGCCATAAATTGTTAATATGTCCAATAACTTCTCTCCTGGCTACACTTGAACTGCCAATATGGCACATTTGTGTGATTACTTGTCTTAAGTCCTTTTCTGTATGTATCTGCTGTTAGAGTATCATTATTATTTCTTTGTTCTTTTATGCCTCAGATTTTCAGTTTACGTCTGGGTGTTGTAGTGTATGTCTTGAGATTTCAGTGCACATCTGCAATTGTAACAAAGCAGTTTGATTGTACTACACAATGACATTTAAAGCAGCACTGCTGCATCCTAATTCTGCAGGACACTCTGTGCTTGCTGTAGTGCAGTCAGGTGACTGAAATAGTTTGATGGTTCACTAAAACAATCCCATGCATTGCATACTTTTGTTTCTCCAAAAATCTTGGAGTAAAAATTGAGAGAAAGCAGGTGTGACTTCTGGGAAGAAACTAGATGCCCAATGTCTACAGTACAATAGGTCTTAATAATTTTACTCCCATGATTAATGATACAGTACTTGTATTTCATATATTCTTGCTCTCTTTACAAGGTCTCTGGGAGTTTGCACCTGTTTCTGTGTTGTCCGGAAGTAGGTCACTGTCTTAGGCTGCATCCATACTACTTCATTTGATTTAAAACTTTGGTGCATTTGGTGCATAACTTTTAGGTACTAGTAAATTTCTGTTACATTCAAACTAGTTTACACAATGATGATTAAGCCTTGACATGATTCTATGTTTTGCAGTATAGCAGTGTTCAGATATGTCATTTCTGTGCTGCACAAAGGAATTGTTTAATTATATATCAAAACAGTTACAGGCAACAGCAACACTGCATCACTAACATTAGATAGCTGCAAGCGGGGGTTTGACTGAAAACACAAAGGAGTGCCAACAAAGTTTCAGAAGTGAATTCTACTGTTCCAAAACCCACATTAAGTAGTTTGATGGGATAAACGTTTCTTGACCTCGCCTGTCCCTTCACTGCCAGTGTATCTCAGTTGCTTAACAGAACCTGTTTTCAGAGGATTGATACAGCATACAAATGGTTTCACATGGTTTCTGTTCACAAAGACCAAACCGAGTTTAAAATAACCACAAACATCACCAAAAATTACCCATTGGAGCTTTACAATGAATAAATTCTTTTGCAGATACTCTGTCCACACCACCCCAACATTTTAGAGCATCAAAAATGGAGAGGTTTAAAAAGTTGCTGGCTCTGCTTCTGTTACACCAACTGTCCTCATGTCCTCCTTCACAATATCCACTAACCTCTTCTGTGATCTTTCTCTTTTCTTGCTGCCTGCCAGCTCCTTCAAAATCCTTTGTCCAATATAATCATAACCCCCCCCCCCCTGCACATGACCAAACTATCTCAACCATGGCTCTGTCTAATTACTTTATCTCCCAACCATTTAACCTGAGCTGTCCCTCAAATATGCTCATTTCTAATCCTGTCAATCCGGGTCACTGTCAACAAAAATCTCAGGTTTCCAAGTCTCATACATCATAGCAGGTCTCACTACCATCTTGTAGATCTTCCCTGTCACTTCTGCTGCTATCCTCCTGTCACGCATCAGTCCTGACACTTGTCTCCACCCACACTGATCCCTGATGTGATCTCACCTTCACCTTGAACCCTTCTGTCAATCCAACTGCACACCTCTCCTGTCCTCACTGTCCTCATACATGCCCAGCACCACCCTCACATACTTCTCTGCCACTCACTACCTTCTCATACAATACCACAGCTCCTTGCTGTGGTATTGATGTCCCACTTGATGTCCCACTTTCCAAGTCTCCTTGTCTTCTTTCTTCTGTCCAGAGTAAACAGCTAAACACCCCCCTGACTGAATCCCCTCACTTAAGCTGTATTTTTCCAGTCCTCTAATAAAAGGAATCCGTGCACTTGCTTCTCAACATTGCTTTTCCATTAGAGGTATTTCCTGAAACCAATGTACATGTCCAGTGTACCTGAATGTTCATGTGATTCACACTTTTGGGTGTTTGTATAGCTGCAGCTGTTTCTTTTTTTTTTTTTTCTTAAATGCTATTTTCGAATAAAAACATAGTAGCATCAGTGTAACCTCACAATATATTACTGTGAAAATGCATTTGACAGTTGCTTAAACTGAAAGGAAACAAGTGTACCTTATATGTCCCTCTGTGTGTGTGTTGCCAGGTTGCAGAGCAGCTAATGACCATTGCATATGAGAATGGAGTCAATCTGTTCGACACAGCTGAGGTCTATGCAGGAGGCAGGTGGGTGACATACAACTTTCAGTCTCCGTGCACTTCAGTTGAGCTCATAACAACTTGTTCATGTTTTGCTGAAATCGTGTGTAAATATATTGACTCTAGGAAATGTTAACAGGCACAGTAACACTACACTATAGCTTTACAAACAACCAGCTGGTGTGGAGTGTCATGCATTAGTCCAAACTTGCAATGCCATATTTTTTTTGCAGTGTTGGATACTGTATAATGACAGTGAATCACATGGTAAATGTAATGGCTTCAAACTGCAGTTTAATAATGTCACCTCATTTATGTCTCCTTTCAGGGCCGAAGTCATTCTAGGAAACATTATCAAGAAGAAATGTTGGAGGTAATGATGACATTAATGTGCTGCTTCATCACTGCGTGAATGGAGAAAGTCAGAGAAGTGCGATGTGTGTGCAATACAGTATGTTGCAAGAGACAGTGGAACAAGTGTGTGGAAGGGGAGAAAAAAGGGGATGTGAGTGTGCAAACCCAGCCATGTTTCATTTGAAGTGAAACATACTTAGTGATGCTGAGATGTAAAAAGTAAACAGACACACACTATGCATCACAGCAGAACAGCAGTAAATAATTACTGCATTCAAATTTTGTCCGTGGGCATCTTTATTTTCTGCACATTTTGGGCAATATTGAATATATGGCAGTAATAAAACATGTTCAGTTTATTATTAATTAAATCAGTTTCATCTTCATTTTTAGTGTGAATGCTGTAATGTAATGAATTTTTGTCACAGATATTCAGTTGAATATTGGTTTTGTAAATTGTATTGTATTTGTAAATTCAAAATTGGTATATGTCCATCATTTCATGCAAAATGTTTGACTATATGGAGTCTGTTTGTAGCAGGTAAATGATCTGTATTTTCTTTTGTGCTTTTCTGGTCTCGATGAGCCACTCAAAGCATTTTACACTTCAGTAGGAAAAAAAAAAAAAGCAAAAGTCTCTAAATTTGCCAGTATACAGCAGAGTTCATGTGGGAACAGTCAGATGCTACTCTTCTCTTGCTGTGCTGGCTGTTTGTTCCATCATCATGCAGCTAAGTGTCATGTACTAGGGAGAGGACTAGATTACACCAGTAGGCGGTTTGATGCTGGTGCAGTAAAGACATAGTGAATCTGACATCTCAGTCTCTGGGTGTCAACATGAGTTAAGATTATTGGTGGATGGTGGATTATTAAGAGGAGGAAAGAACAGACAGTACTGAGGGACAGAGATCAGTTTCACCACTCGTTCAGACTTGGTAGGACATTGATGTGGGTCACAGAATACATAAGTATCAGTTGAATGAATAAACAGAAGGAAGGTATGGACTGTACCATCACACGTGACTCAGTGGAGAACAGAAATAGTGTTTCCTGTGTTACGTATTTTGATGCTAAAGAGTGTATAGGCTTGGGCAGCTATTACAGTGCTGTCCATAACTTAATAAACATAATTTATTAGTGGTGCATGGAACCATAGAATTCAAATAAAAATGCATTCGTTTTAGAGAAGAGAATAATTTGATGTGCTTTTATTTCATATAACCTAGAGAGAGTAATGAAATCTGTGATAGATGAAATAAGTGATGAATTCAGTGAGCTCTGATCTACTGGATCTAAGGAAAATACCAAACTGAGCCTCTTTCTGTATGTCCCTCTGACTATTTACAGGCGATCCAGCTTGGTCATTACAACTAAACTTTACTGGGGAGGAAAGTAAGTAAGAGTGTTTAAAACTCATTGACATGTTTGAGAACAATGTACAACAACACCACATGAAGACAATTCATTCACACAAAGCAGAAAGACTGGACAATGTGGGTAAAAAAACAAACATTTATTCATGATTTTTTTGGTCTGCCAAATGTTGTGATTTAAATTGCAATATTTTTTTAGGTAAAGCATCAGTTAAATATTGAGTGTTATATAGATTTCAAATGTAATGAAGCTTTGCCACAAATACTACTATTTATTTTGGTGAAAGGATGAGAACTTACAGATATGAATGACATGCCACATGTATGTACACATAGTACATGCCAAAATAATGTGGCCTTTAATTGACATTAAAGTGTGAAGACTGTTTGAAATGGACACAAGCACCTTTTTCCCCAACCTAGCTTTTAGTATTGGTTCCTCCATTATGTTCAGTGCAAAAGTTTATAGCCTAAAATTCCAGATATTTCATAGTCAAGTGAACGTCTGTTTGAGGGTCGTTCCCACTTTCACGCTTCATGTTCTCTGACTCATGGTGCTCTTTCTCTTTTTCTGGGTTTAGTTCTTACACTTGCTGTTTTTTGCTCCACTGACCACATTTTCCTCCACACTGGAAAGCTGCTGATTGCTACCAAGAAAAATAAAACAACTGATTTCTTACTTGCACAGTGGCATAATCTCAAATCAGTGAAAGTGAGGCTAACAACAGATGGTGTCATTATGTGTTATCAACGAATTTACCCGATAATGATATAAAGCAAACAAGTTGGATATCTCTTTTCAGCATTCACTATGTTTTGGTATTTTAACAATATAGTGTTGCAACCAACACAATGAGCAGTTCTACTGAGGGAGTGAGGACAAAGAAATCTCCACATGCACACACGCATGCAGTTTGTCAGGCTGCCCATTCATGACTGTCCAAGCAATTCGGTGATAAGGGCGAAGTAATTCTCTTTCTCATTCCTGAGCATTCCTCCAGTCCTGTATGAGAGTCAGCTCTCCATTTTTCTCCTCGGGCGTTTTATTCATTATTTTGCCGAGCTGTTGAAAGTGTCCTGGTACATATCAGATAGGTTTTACTTAAACCAGTCTGATACGCATATGTATTTTGTTGCACTGCAGAAGTTCTTAAACTAATTCAAAGTCATTGATGAAGTGCCAGGAAGTTCAGATAATGGTAAAATCAGTCATGGAAAAAGTAAATAAAAGGCTAAAAATAAATTAAGGTGTGCACAAATTAACAAATATAAGTAAATTGCATCTCGGCTTATCATTATTTTTTTTTTTGTTGTCTTTGTGTTTATTCCCATTAGAGCAGAGACAGAGAGAGGATTGTCAAGAAAACACATTATTGAAGGTAACAGCAACTTTACACTATTCTGTTCAGTTTGTCATTTTTTTTTTTTTTTTTTTTTACTACATCCACCTTTGCATCTGTCTGTCCCTCAGGTCTGAAAGGATCCCTACAGAGAATGCAGTTGGAGTATGTGGATGTTGTTTTTGCCAACCGCCCAGACAGCAATACTCCCATGGAGGGTGAGTCACTTGTCATGAATGATGTTAGTCAGGTGGTAGTGGGGCTTCTTATGTCATGTGATTATCCACTGTGTGCACCATTATTGTTTTTGCTGAAGTCACATTTGTTGATTATTTCCAGAGTGAAGCACACTGTCCTAAAATCTCTGATATCCAAATTGTACATGTGTTGCCTCATTAGGTGCAGTTGTTTTGAAATTCACTGGACAGTGGGCAACTGAGTTCTTGCAAAATAAATTGGAGACAGAGGACAGAAAAAAAAAAAAAAAATCATCAGGATGTCTTGAGTTGAAAACGTGGAAGTTTTTTTTTTAATGTAGTCAATATGTCGTAGCTTTATCCATAGCTAGAAATGTGATAACTGTTTGTAAATTTCTTCAGAGCCAAGAGCTCCACTCACTGCACTGTCGCATAATTCATTCATAGTGCTTATCAATATGTTCTCATTGGTCATTTTAAATTAATTGTGTTCTTCAGGTACTTCCAATTACCTGTAGGTTTACTCTTTGCAGCCTATTACTTAGTGTTTACAACCAATCAATGAGAACTCTAAATGGTAATTAAGCTCTGGCTTTTTCTCACTCTGTTTTTAATGCTCCGTCAACTGGTCTTTTAAATATACATATATATATATAATTTATTAAAGTATATTAAATAACTGTCTATATAGTCTGGATCAGACTAATATACATGTGATAATTGAAGGTGATATATGTAGAAAATGTACAACAGCGTCCTTCATTGTTGAAAACAGTCACTGCACTTCCACTTCAAAACACTGCATGAGCATATTCTGCCAAATTCGACAAATAGTATTGCACCGTACTCGTGCACAAACACTCGTATGTACATAACTGTCCCAGCCTTTTTTTTAAATTTTTATTTTTATAAGCATTGAATATATTTGGTTAATTTTAGTGTGTCAGCCACAGACAGAGAACAGCTCAGAAGAATTATCACATGATTAGAGGACACAACAAGGCGACAATAAAAGACTACTAATGAATAAAAGACTAAAATACTTCAAATATCCACTGACAAAGTGAATCACCGTGCTGCTTCCCTGGGAAGAAACTCTACACCGACACTGCTGTCACACCGACACACATTCTCTTGTCAGCTTCCTCTCCATTTTAAGCATCTAAATTTTAATGGACCTCCACTTCAGACCCTCAATTTTCAACACAAGAACTTGATTTTACAGTTATTTCTAATCCAACCTCTTTGTACTCGCACTAATTGATCGACTGCCCCGCTCCCTCTTCTCGCTCCTGTTATACTGGCTTGAAATTTAGACAAGTAGCATTTAAAAATGGACGTCATAGAGTCAGTGGGTTGGACGGCAGGAGGGCAGGACGGGAGATGGTGAAGAGGACAGGCGCAACAAGATATAGGAGAGGGACAGACAATAATGTACTTGGCTTAATACTGTGTTATTTCAGTTGACAGGATGATATTAAGTAAGACATCTGTGTTTTAGCCTGTTAATTATCACTTACCAAATTGAAGGGAAAATGAAAACCTGCGTTCACGTCTTTTTAGGTCCTTGTGAACGAATAATTTGTGCTTATTTGCTCCCTCACTTTTTGCTCTACAGGCACTTCTTTGTAAACTTTTTCATTTTTGCCAATATTCTCTTTGACCCTCTTAACCCACATAATCTGTTCTCTTGCCAAGAGCCAGTTATACTGAGTGAAATACCAGGGTCCTGCCACAGTGAACGATTGCATTGTAATTGGAGTGAGTACAGGGAGGGATGAATAACCTTAATGATGGCTCCATACTGAGTTTTTGTTGGCCCCGTTGTTTCCTACACTCAGCAGAGTTGGAGCTGGTAATTGTGATTAAAATGCAGAGTCTTGAACATAATCGGAGGGGGCTTGTTAGTTTGTCAGAATTTGAAAAATTGGTGTTATTTAAGACCACTATTTGTTTTTAGTCCAGCTGCTCCCTTGTAATTTTTACCTGTTGTTTTGACAAATTTTTGTTTCATAAGCATCAGCTTTTTTATTGTTTTAGTAGATTTTGTGCACATATTTTAAAAATTTCTTGTAGTTGATTTTGAATAAATATTCTTGCATCCCAAGATATCTTTTCTGTTCTGGAGAGAGGAGAATTCCAGGATGATTATTTGGTTTATGTTGCGTTGATATCATGTACGATTCTCAAACAGAAAAGTGTGACAAAGTGTTGTTCACTGTTGACTGATGTGACGTGGTTTTGTGTTTTTGCTTCTCCAGAGATCGTTCGAGCCATGACCTATGTGATAAACCAAGGCATGGCAATGTACTGGGGAACGTCACGGTGGACGGCCATGGAGATCATGGTGAGCATCATGGAGCTGTTGGTGTACCTTCTGAGTTAAGATATGATATATACAAGAAATATATGTCTAATTGAGAATTAGAAGAGAATAATGACAACATTGACTTAAAAGAAAATTGACATTATCTTCATTTCATTTGCTCATAATTCATGTTATGTACCTAAACAAGTATGATTGGTTGAATTAATGCCTGTTGATGAGTTTACTGCACAGATAGAAGAAAGGCCTGAATTAAATTTTTTATCGTAAGAAGCTTTCATTCCATTGCAGCTTAATAGATTTCATGTTCCATGATAACAGATGCGCTTTGTTTGGTAGAAACCAGCAGGAAAACCCTCTATTTGTTCTGTCCATCCACTGACCTATAGAATACATTGACAAGAAACTATTGATTAAAATAATTAAGAAGAATAGACCTTAAACTACACCTTTTCTGTATTTGAGCTGATTATTACCCTTTATTTTGGACACATTAACTCTTTTCTGGGACGTGGCTTCCTCCAGTTCTGTTTCCTTTTCTTGTCAGATCAACCTCTTGTTTAAGCTCTTGCTACATTAATGCATGTATATGAAGACACAGCAGAAAGTTAAGATATGAACACGTGCCTGACGAGACACTCAAAGACCTGATGCTTATTCACCCCTCTCTCATCTCTCTCTCTCTGATCTCTTTAACACAAGGCCTCTAAGCACAACGTGATGTGTTGATATTTACTCTGTGATCACAGTAAAAGGGAGCAGATATCTTTCGAGAACACAGGCCCAGATGAAAGATGTGTAATTTAGATGGCATCAGTAATGGGGGGGGGGGTAAATACAGCTTTTCAGCATACCAGACAAGGCTGGCTCACTTGTACGCATTGCTGCAGATGTGCACATGTTCAGTGTGCACACAGGCTGGAGGCGAATGGCACGGGTTGCAGCACAGAAGGGCAGCTGGTAATTTGTACCCGGAGTGATGGTGCCGACATTACACTTGTGTTATGCAAGTGTAAATTATTCCCCTCCAAACTACTTCTGACACCCTGACATGTTCCATAGCAGGAAACATACAAACTTAACTGTTTAAAGAGTGCTTCCCACACACCCTTCCTCTCCCATTTTTCCCCCCCGACTTTATCTTATCACTATCTCTCTCGTGTAAGCTTTTCCTACATCATCGGTTGTTATCCTTTTGCTCTCATTCTGTCATCTTGTTTTATCTCTAGGAGGCATATTCAGTGGCAAGACAGTTCAATCTGATCCCTCCAGTCTGTGAGCAGGCGGAGTATCATCTCTTCCAGAGGGAGAAAGTAGAAGTGCAACTGCCTGAACTTTATCACAAGATTGGCAAGTACTGTGGCACAGCTGTGCCTGATCATCAAATGTTTTCCCTCTAAAAATCAGCAGCACAAAACAACCTAAGATGAGACTCTTCTCATATTCAGTCAGGAATGAGCAAGGAAATAATTGACCAATCATCTGTTACTCATTTACCACAGAATTATAAAAACAGTCTTCCCTCCTTTGATGCATTGTGTTCTAATTTTACTGTGTATAACTCGATCTCCACCCTAACAGGAGTTGGGGCAATGACATGGTCACCGCTGGCGTGCGGCATCATCACAGGAAAATATGAAAATGGCATTCCTGAAACCTCGCGAGCCTCGATGAAGGTAAAGAGACACACTTTTTCATCAGCCGTGGGTCTCCTGCTCCATTCCCAAAATAACATGTGATGGCAGCGATTCATAACAGATTTAAAGGAAAGTCTTAAAAGGTCCAGTGTTAAGCATTTAGGAGGGTTTATTGGCAGAATGTAATATACTACCTTTAAGTATGTTTGTGTTCCTGTGTAAGTGAATAATTACACAAGTAGCCTTAGAATGAGGCTTTCTTTTATAAGGGCCTCATTTGATGTAGTCCGCCATCTTGCAGTGGTGTATTTCTACAGCAGCCTGAAAGGACAAACCAGTCAGAGAGAGTTTCATGTTTTGAAGTGAAAGCTAGCAATGCAAATAAGAAAAGGACATTCCACCTCAGTGGCCCATCATCCAAAAACACTGAATTAAAAACACACCATAGTCAGCTGACAGTCCAGCATATCACTGATGCACTTAAGCTGCATTTACACTGCAGGTCTTGATGCCCAATTCTGATATGCAATTGGATTGCGTTTCACCACATGCATTACACTGGGTATTAACATGCGTCTCTGGTGTCCACATCAAGATCCTTTTGCTATCTGATCACAGTCAACCCCCCATTTCCAGCAGCAGACTAAAGTTTCACCATATCATCATCAACAACATTAGCCACATGTGAAGTCGCACTATTGTTTGGGCTCCTCTTTGCTTTTAAAGGAAGAAAAAAAGTAATTTTTTATATTTCTGCTCACACATTGCATTTCCACTTCTGCTCAGTGTGTTTACAATGCGTCTCTAACCACTTCCCGAAGTGGTTTGGGAGATCAGATCCGTCCTCAATGCGATTGCAATTGATTGCAATCCGACCATTGTCTTTCAGAAGTGATATTTATCTGATATTACCTGTTTTTGTGCAGCTGGCATTTTTCATCATTTTGCATCATGTCTGCAGCACTTTCATCTTCCACCTACTTCCACCTACATTTCTCTCTTCACACTTCATTTCTCCCCCCGTTCTTAACCCATAATCATAAAATTACATATTTTCCTCTTTTATCTGACACATTTTGTTTTTACTTTCTTTTTATTGTCTCCCACTCCAGTCATATCAGTGGCTAAAGGAGAAAATAATAAGTGAGGATGGAAGGAAGCAACAGGCCAAGCTGAAAGAACTGAACCACATCGCAGAAAAGCTGGGCTGCACACTGCCTCAGCTGGCTGTGGGTAAGAAGACTTTTCTGCCCCGCTGCACTTTCTTAGAGCAAATGCCATGATGGTAGTGCTGAGCCAGGCTTTGACACAGGACTGCTCAGATCAGTCAATCAGGAACCTTTTTAAAGTAATGCACCACAAATGCATCACCCTCTATTCTGCCAGTGACACGAGAGTTCTACATCTACTTGCGTTTAAAACAGCATAACCGCGCACAGATAACATTAATGAACTTTCCAGAGAGCAAAAGCTATGCATTGTGCTTTGAAAAAAATGGCAGATGCTAATAATTATGCAGATGGTAATATTACGTTTCAAGTTGTAGTAAATGGTCTCCCACATGAAAGCCTTGAGTTTGACCTGTTTGATGAATGAGGACCCGATTAAAAGGACAGGTTTGTTGTGGGTCTGAGTAGCAGGAGTGCACCATCAAGTGGCGCAGTGTGAACATCCACCTCTGTTTTTCTTCCAGCATGGTGTCTCAGGAATGAAGGTGTGAGCTCAGTCCTTCTGGGAACTTCCAACCCCGAACAGCTCACAGAAAATCTTGGGGCCATACAGGTGGGAACATGTAGAGATACATATCATGTACACTGAGTTTTAAGCTGTGTTTCTTCAAAAGAATCTCCTGCTATCTCTTAGATCTGTTTTTTGTCAATCTAAAGCCTCCTCCTAGTTTTAGGCAGGTGTGGAAAGAAAAGAAAGCTGTTGAGTGAGAATGCCTTCGCAAATATAAATTTAAATTGTTTTTTTTCTTTTTTATCAAATGATTTATCAGTGATTTCATGGAAGGAAAATCTAAATCAAATGAATATATGGGGTAACCACCCTTTTCTTCAAAACATCATCAATTCTTCTAGGAACATGTGCACAGTCTTTGAAGGAACTGGGCAGGTAAGTCATTCCAAATGTCTTGGAGAACTAACAGATCTTCTGTGGATGCAGGCTGGTTTAAATCCTTCTGTTTCATCACGTAATCCCAGACACATTCGATGATGTTGCGACCAGGTCTTCTTGTTCTTTACACTTAAAATAGTTGTTAATGACAGTGACTGTGTTTTCGGAGTCATTGTCCTGCTCCAGAATAAATTTGGGGCCAGTCATATGCTTCCCTGATGGTACTGCATGGTAGATAAGTATTTCTCAGTATTAAAGACATCATTAATTCTGACCCAATCCCCAACTCCGTTTGCAGAGATACAGCCCCAAAGTTTCACTGTTGCCTGCAGACAGTCTTTATTGTACTGCTCTCCAGCCCTTCGGCCAAATATAAAGAATTTTCTGCACTACAGTTCCTATGTTTTTGAACATAATTAAATTGCTGGGCCTTCATACATGGCAGAGATATGGCTTTCTGGCTGCATTTCTTCCACAAAGACCATTTCCTGCCAGCTCTGAGCTGATGGCATTGGTGGACATCTTCCGAATTTAAAGGAAAGTAAGCATGATGTTCTTCTCTCTCTCCCTCCCTCCCTCCCTCCCTCCCTCTCTGGTACCCAGGTCCTTCCTAAGATGACCTCTCATGTTGTGACTGAAATCGACCACATCCTTGGCAACCGACCGTACAGTAAGAAGGACTACCGCTCTTAGACCAGCCTGTACTGACCTACTCCACCATACTTCTACCATGGATCCACCGCTCAATGTTAAAGGTCCTTGGTTCACTCATTGGGCCCCACTGTGGAACAGCCTGGGTTAGACAGCTTTGCTAAGCCCAGCGTCACATCTCTGTTTGAGACTTGTCCTGTTCAGATCAGCTCCACCAGGTTCATCTCAGGTCCAGTGCAGCTCAGCCCACAGAGAAATGCTTGACAAACTTTGCTCTTTGAAGCATAAAACACCTTCATTGTATCTGTGTGTACTGAAACGTTTCCTTTCTATGTTCTGCCCAGGCCTGTTCACATACTACTATGCAGAACTGTACTGTATCCAGCCCATTTTCAAGTTCAGATCCAGTGCCATGCTCACATGATTTAGAGCAGTGTGTCCCGTCCAACTGCATCTCATTTATAAATCCAAAGAATTAAGGCAGTACTTCAGTGTAAGTTAGATTAGAAAGAAGGCAACTGTAGGACTTGCAGTTGCTATGAGATAAAGAACTGTAGGGGGATTTTAAAGAAATGCATTGTTCAAGGTCATCTAGAGAATAGACGGTAAATGAGACAACTTCATTACTTATTCACGTTATCACTCCGCTGGTGACTCAGTCTCCTCAGTGTCAAGTGTTCCTCCCTAATGTCCACACTTCCACCCACAAATAAAATCAGTTAAGCGCGAAATTCTAAGTGAGCCCATGTTTTATGAATGAGAATAACTGTACCATTACTGAATACATTAATGCAAGCTCCTTGGGTTTGTTTTTGTTTTAACATTGAAGGTACCTCAGACGAGTGGACAAGCAGAAGCTGCAGTCATATCAGTGCTTTCATTAAATTGCTACTCAGTGCAGCAAACAAATTACCGTCATGGGCTAATGTACTGTATTTGTTTAGTATAGTTTAGTTTTGCTATGAAATGTCATGTTTGGCAAGAGACAATGTGAACTGCTTATAATTCCTGAAAAAAAGAGCTCTATGAATGAGGCCTCCATAAACAAGTATCTGCTTTCAATAACACACCACATGTACCTACCATACCTACCAAATATCCAGTTGTGTGTTCCGTTTAGTGCAGAAGAGTATTCTGTAGATATTAAAGGCTGCAATTCCTGAGCATATTATCCAGCTCATGCATGTGTCCCCTGCTCTTTTTTTTTTCTCCATTTTTGGCAAAGCACATAATAAAATGGCCAAAGGGAGTTTGGTCAAAAATAATGTGGGTTTGTCTGTGACGCAGAGGACTATGGGATATTGAGTGTCAGTAGGTTTGGACAGCAGAAGGGTAGTAGAAGGTAGTAAAGCATGTCGCCCCCATGTGGTATGTTTGATAAACTGCATCTAAGCTTTACTTGACCTTAGAAGAGAGAGAATGTTTTGGAAAAAAAAAATCCAAGACTACTTGTCTCTCAGATTGCATTCAGTATGGATTTGTCCTCTTGTCTGTGAGCTGAACTTTCCTTGGGACTTACAAATATATGATTGCAGTTATACAATGTTTTGTAAAAACTGCAAAAAAAAAACAACAAAAAAAAACATCGATAATGGCACAATGTGGCATGAAGGTAAAGTATTTGGGATGTGAAAAATATTACAGTAATTATTCTAGAGTAGTTAACACATTCTGGGGCACTGTTTTTGTTTGACAATGAAACATGTACATGAAATGTTAAGGCATACCTTGTAACATAAGCAGAACCATGAAAAAGCCTCTGTTGCAAATGAGGACTTTCCTGTACAGTTTGGCTGAAATAATATAAATAAGATGTCATTAGAGTTATTTTACTGCTCCTCTGCAGTGTCGCTGCATGGTGTGCAGTGTTTGAATCTTCTTTTTCTCCTCCTGCGTGATGTTTTTATATACTGTACCTATCTTCGTCGAAAAAGGTGCAAGGGTTGATTTATTTTTGCATAATACAGTCAGATTATTGAAGCTGTAGTAATAACCATGGCATTGTTGAAAGAATGGGCTTCTCTTGTGAGCAATGAGCTTTGAGCATTGTCTAAAGACTTTACCTTGAATCTTTTTTCATCTGGAAAACAAGCCATTCTAGAGATTTAGCAGACATGTTGGCTGGGTTCCATCCCATCTGACTCACTGGTTTGTCCTTGGTGCGCCATTGTTGACTGGCAGCACAAACACTCCTGATTTTAACCAAAGGAAATTTCAGTCCATCATAGCTCCTGATGCTTCTGCCAAAAACTTGTTACAAATATTGGAACAAACATGGACAAACAGCAGCCGGCTCATTGTTTCTATAAAGTAGCATGGCTTTGACGGATGAATAGGCTTCCTTGTGACTTTTTTGCTTTGTCTTGGTGATGAATATAAATGAGGGTGACCTGACCATCATTGCCACACAAATTATTGGCCATTTACACAAACATCCAGAAAAAAATGTTTGCCTTACGACATTTAATGTCTATTTCACTGTAATGAAATAATATACACTCATGAGCCACTTTATTCGGTTCACATGACTCTTAATCAAGTGTGCTCTTCTGTCGCTGTGGCCCATCTGCTTCAAGACTTGACGTGTTGTGCGTGTTCAGAGATGACCTTCTGCATACGTTGGCTGTAATAACGAGTGGTTATTTGAGTTATTGTTGCTTTGCTGTCATGTCCTATGACCTCTTGCATCAACAGTGCATTTCACCCAGAGAATTACTGCTCACTGAATAGTTTCTGTTTCAGACTGTAAACACTATACCTTGTTGTGTTGAAATTCACTTCAAATCACCCCTTTCCCACTCTGATGCTCAGTTTGAACTTCAGCAGGTCGTCTTAACCATGTCTACATGCCCGGAATCATTTGAGTTACTGCCATGTGACTGATTAAGTATTTGCTTTATCGAGCAGTTGAACAGGTGTACCTAATAAAGGGGCCAGTGGGTGTACTAAACCAGTCAGTGGATGTTTGATTTTGAGTCTAATTCATTTCTTTTTTCTTTGCTGTAACTGTTATTGGTAAAAAGTGTGACATCACAGTTGTGGTACATGTTATTGTTTTGTACAAGTCAACAAGATGCCAATTACTGACCATGTAGGACAGTAAAGTCTGAGTGTGTGTGTTATACTGTAGACTTCTTCACTCGATGGAGTGCCTTGATTTGAGTGCCGTAACAGGAAACACATTCAGGGACATCTTCATTGTTACTTGGTAATTACATGTTATCTTCATACACATGATTAGATCAACCAGGCTACAACATGTGTCATCCATTAACATGGAGAAAACTAGTGTCCAGTGTAGCAGAAACTTTTGGGGAATTGGCTCAGATTTCATTATATGTTAACCATTTGGCAGATGTTTTAATCCAAGGCACCTTACAACTGGAAGTGGACATTTCCTAGAATTGTCTTCCATGTACGTGGAGTCCCACCCTACAGCGGAACTCAGTGCACGACTGTGGCTTTGTTCTGTCAGCCTTTTGTGGGTTGCTTTCCCCAAAACAATCTTCCTGGAACAACACAATTCAACTATGAAACAACAGTTTACCCTCTGTAACGAACTTGAGAGGAAAATTAGGAATGTACTCATTTGTATATTAATGTGTTTAATGAAATCTATAGAGTGGCACTAGGAGAAAGTAGATGTAAATCTCTGCGTTAAAGGAGAACTATTACTATGGTTGTTTGCTTTTGACTGTTTTGTACAACGGTGTTAGTAGTCTGACTGTAGCTGATCAAAAATCAAACATATCAAATTCTGGACAGCACTGGTGTTTAAATTACACTAATTAGGTTGAGTATGACGCAAATTAGGGCTGCAATTAATCAATTACTAATCACCACCTATTTTGATCAATTACTTGCTTCATAAATATGAATATTTTCTGGTTTCCTTGCTAGATATAACAGAGAAATTGGAATAATTTGATCAATTTTAAGTTTGGGAAACACTAATTAACATTTTCTCACACTTTATGATTAACAGATTAATCACGTATGAAAATAATCATTAGTTGCAGCCCTAATAGGAGTTTATGATGTCACAACTCTATGCACCAATTGAGAGTGCAGCTGCCAATTACACTAACAGTCCATGAAAGAGATCTTGACATACAGTATAACAGCTGTGTTGCACTGTGGTTGTGCAGGGGCTGCGGTTCCAGAAATGCTATGTTGCAGACTGAATGACGCACTCAGAGAAGCACAAGTATACCTGGTTGCTTTATTTGTTACAAAAACAGCCTCCAGACATTTGATCATGAATTTCATGAAGATGAAATGTGATATCGCAGTCTCCCTTCAAACCCCATTCCTCAACCCAGTGAAAAAGAATATTTTGTGTGCCCTTCTTTTAACCCCTGTCCTTCCCCCCTTCCCAGTCCCACCCCATTATCCCTCATCCCTTCAGCTTGTGCCTTTACTTGGAGCCGGTGGAAAGCAGGGCAATAAGTCCTGAGGAGGCACTGATGGATAGAATGTAATTGCTGGAAAAAATGTGAGTTAAGGGAAAAACAGGAATCAAGATTGTGCAAAATGAGAACTCATTAACTAGCATCGAGCTTGGAAAGATAAGAATTTTTGTAGAAATGCACAGAAACAATTGAATCGGTTGCAACTTTCAAAATTTCAGTTTCAAGATGAACAAGCATACGACACAGTGACTGTAACGTTTGTCACATTTTCTGTTCAGTTAGATCAAAACTGAGAATAGGCACATATAACCAAGGTGCAGACAAAAGTCTAAAACTAAAAAACATTTGTTGAGCAATAGGTTTTCATTCTGATGACCTTGTTGATCCTGCATATTAAATGTGATGTACAACTGAAAGGATACACAGTGGGGTTGAAGTTCTTTAGCAAGAAGAAGGAGGCGATGATGACAAGGACCAGGAAGAGTGTGTTGTTGTAGAAGATGGAGAAGGTGGTGGCCTCGTAGTCAGCAACTTCATTCTTCTTCCACAGGATTCTGAACATAAGAGAAAACTACATGTAAATATTGTTTGACAGTATTAGCCAGGGTAACTCATTAGGGTAAGGATTATGCTGTGCCATCTTCCTAACTGTCAGCCTTTACAGGGCTTTAATCAATGCACAGCTGTGTGACTGTGGTCTGAGAAGACACATCACCACATTTAAGCTTTAAGCTGTTATTACGAAACACTAACTTTTTGCCAATCTCCAACACTGCTGTTTATTCACATATGCCTTGAATATGAAGCATCAGTCACCTCTCATCTTTCTCCTTGCGGGACATCTTGCGGTTGTCGGCCTCTGATAACTTCCTGGTCACCTCCTTGGAAACGGCATCCTCACGCTTCTGAGCAACTCTGCAGGACCAACAGAAAAGGAGGTGTTTGTGATACTGCAAACGCAAATTTTCGTAAGGCGTTTTTCCCCAACAGGTTCAACTGAATTGACATCAGTATTTCACAGTGATTTGGGAGGAACCAGAACCCACACCCAGTAGCCTCTAGTAAGATTAAATGATTTAATTCAAAACAATCAGAAATCTAATTAATACTAACCAATAAGTTAAATACACATTAATACTTATGAAAGCAAATTGGTTAAAAAGAGCTAAAATGTATTAAAAAAAAATTGAAACCAGCAGGGGAAGCCACATAGAAACAGCTATTTTGTCAAGATGCCGCTCTTGTTCTCTCATATTGTCACTTATTTATCCTGTTGTTTCCCTTTATCTGTGCATTGTTACAGTGGGAATGAATTGGAATAAGGGATACAAACTAATGCATACTCTGCCCGTCTATCTCGATCTCTGCTTGGTTCCAGAAAGACAGCTAGAGTAACATGTATCTCAGCCAACAACTTTGGTGTTCTTGATATTTATATATAAAGTTGAAGTGCAGTATTCTGTGAGAAAAACAAATACACTTTAAAATGTAGAAGAGGCACAGAGTGTATTTTCCTACTTGTGTTTGAGAACAAACTTGACGTTCTTGTAGGCAAAGGCCACCAGGTAGGTGCTGACCAGAGTCATGACGGCGTACAGAACTGCAGACTGGACAAGGTCCATGTGCCAAATCCTCCAAAAGAGCCCTGGAGCGAAAACAGCCACAGAGACACATTACAAAATAAAAGTCAAATCAGTGTCAGTGCAGTTTGATAACCAAGATCAGAACTTCAACCTCTAGGTTTGTTGAGATTATTGGTTGTAACTGTGTGTTGATTACATATCAAATCTTTATTGCTGACAGCATCACACTGTTATGTTAGTTAATGTATGAAGTGCGTCAGTTTAGTTAAACTGAGTTTACCCTATTCTCAGTGCTTCGATAAATCAGTTAGGCAGATTACGATGAGCTAGGCTAAGCTAGCAGCAGCCAGTCAGCGGTACTCACAGATGGGAATGGCAGAAACGATGAGCGCGTTTCCGTAAAACAGAGCGGTGGACTTGGCTGAGAGGTTTCTGCTGAAGTCCTGGAGGAGCAGGTCCTCTTCCGACTGCTGCTTGTTGTTGCCTTTGGGAGCCATGTCTGTGGAGTGGCCGGTGTGTGAGTTGCCCACGTCTGGACACAGTAGGACACGTCGCTACGAAAAGAAAAGAGAGCGACGCGTCAGCACTAACCCGGACACACGTCAGCTCTTCTTCTACTTTGGTGGCATGAGAAAATGGATGTTCCGTGTCTTTGCTGCCCCCCGCAGGAAAACAGAGACGTTGCAGCCTGTGTCGCGTCATTGCGGTCCTGGCACCAGGATGAATTTACTACAGGTGGCGTCTTAGAAACTGTGAGGAGGGAACTTTTTCCAAAAAATTAAAAAAATATATATACATCGATCTAACCATTTAATAGCCCCAGAAAAAAGGGAAAAAGTATAATTTTAAAGATACACGCACAGAGAAACAACTGCTTGACACAGCTCCTTTCTGTTGCAGTACAACAGTGGAGTCCTGCAGTCACACACATTTCATCCACTAGTTGTCCAAGTTTCAGTGGTTTTCTAGGATGCATAAACCTTAAACAGAGCAAAGCAAAATAAAACAAACAAATGTGTATCTCATGGCACTGGGTCCATTTCACAATAACATAGCAACTGTGTATTTTTTTCTCTCCTTTCTACATCTGTAGGATTTTAACAAATCACATGTCAGAGTGCATCAGTGAGGCCATTTTATTTCTATTTTTTAATATTATTATTTTTAGAAGGTAAGTTGGGATAATAGGAAGTAAGGGATTCTAAATGACCACAAAAAGAACTGGGAAAGCAAATAACAGGGACCAAAAAAGGGAGATGCTGGTTATTACCATCAGTACTTACTGTTGTGTGCGGATACCTGAGGAATAAAATTTGTTTCCACTCAATGATCACACCGTTTTCCTGTCCTTTTCTCATTTTAGTTTGAAATTTGAGTTAGTAGGAAATAAGTAGGACAGGTAAATAATGGACTAGCATAATTACCTGCATCCAGTAACCTTTTCCCTTAGGTTTTTCCATTATCATTTCTACTTCTAAGAACAATAATTTCCAGCAGGCTGTACACTGAGAACTAATGCTGGCCTCCAAAGTGAAAGGTAACAATGGTTTAAAGTTCTGAATCACAGTTTTGCCCTAAATGTTGAAGGGTTTGCTTCTATTATCTTTTCCGCCAGTTTGCTTATCTTGGCTCTTTGATAATTCAACATTAAAGGATTGGAGCAAGTCTTTGCTGCCTTTAGTGTTGTTTTAAATATAGAGCAGTTTTAAATATAGAGCAAGTATATAATATCTTAACTCGTTACAAAGTATACTAGGCCAAGTTTGTCCTCACATTGATATACTGTAGAAGAAACTGAATTCCAGACCGCTTATGTCAGATAATCAGTTTATTTTTGCAATTAATCAAAATAGTGGTAATAGTGTGTGTGTGTGTGTGTGTGTGTTCACATTCATTTGAGTTCTGCAAAAGTCATTAGATCAGTAGCAACCACACTTTCTCTTAAAGGAAAACACCTACAGGTCCATTTGCTTTTGATTCAATGACTTTTGGAGAAATACTTTTTGTGGTTGTTTTTAAGGTTCACTTTTGAGGGTTTTTTTTTTCAAGTAATAACATCAACAGAAATTTCACAACATGATAATTTCAAATGAATATGACAATTTGAAGAATAATTACTGCAGCTCTGGGTTCAAATCCCATCAGGCTTCACATTTTGCCCACTAGAGGTCGATATCTACATGTCTGTACATGTCTGTGTTTGTGATCAGCTGATAGCCATTTACTCAAACGCTTAAGGAGAGTGAGATCATCTCTTATTGCTTTTAGTCCAAAAAGTACAAAAGGTTTAAGATTTATAAAGGATTTTACGATTTGAAAGAGCCATTTCACGAGGCAGAGAGAGGTGGATCTTGACAAAATAAACTCTGCAGCATAACTTTGGAATGACATCTTTTGAAGATAAGAGAATATTCAAATAAAGCCTCTACGTTTATGACCAGGTAAGTAAATACAGCTTATTTCTGGACCAAATGGCCCTACTTTCAATTTTGGACATATGTTTAATATCCCAGTTAAATTTCTTTCTCATCTGACAAACATGCAACCACAGCTCAAGGTGTGACACATCAAGTGTCTGACCGTGCAGCTGTAGCCATAATAAGCAACTGAAAAAGTCCCTTCTCCTCCTGTACTGTTTAGTCAAGCCAGACAAGTCACCGGAAAAATGTTAGTAAAAAAAAAAAAACAATAGATATTTGACCTGCTGATGATCTGTTTTCTCTTTCAGGCTCCATCCACACTAATTAGTTCTAATTTCACCATGTTTGCAGGAACAAGCAGCATGTGTGTGAGACCGAGCACCAGAATTGGTTGTGTATGTGTGTATGCAAGTGTGTGTGTGTGAGAGTATGTGTTAGAATGTAAGGCAGACCAGAAGGTTTGCGTGATATTCCGATTTTTAAATTGGGATAGAGAGTGGGGATTAACTGTGCACTTCAGAGGGGCAGAAAAGGCTTAAGAGGGCAATGAGGAGGAGCAGGAGGGGAGGAGCTGGTGCCAAAAGGCCTGCCAACAGCCAAGCCAGGCTGTAATCTCTCTCTCTCTCTCTCTCTCTCTCTCCCCTGTGGTTTTTGCCAAATTGCTTTGAGTTTGGTGACAGTACAGACAGATCTACATGGACAAAGACACTAAGGAGGATTTGTAACTTGACTTGACTTTGTGTCATAAATATGGCTTGATGTCCTGTAACTTCAGATAATTGCACTTGCACAGAAACACCACGTCATGTGTGGAAGACTCTGATGAGGAAAGTGTGACAGTCATTTTAATCGGTATGAGTTGCCAGAAAGAGTAATTGTCCACCATGCTGGATATTATGGAAGTCCCCTGTCACTGTGAAGTAATTCACCAATGGTATGAAGTATGACTGAGCAGCCACATGGTCACACAACATCCCCTGTGATGTTCTGTCGATGATGAACATTTCACAATTTTTATCACTGGCATGTGGCATATTTTCTGACGATGGAAAATGCAGATAGTTTAGCTTTTGTTTCCCATTATAAACTGTATGTGAGCTGATATTAGAGCAGTCAAAAAGATCATAATAATTATAGATAAGTCATTTCAACAGAGTCTACTTAAAATGTTATCTCAGAGAATATGCTTTGTGCTATTTTTTTAATCTTGTTAGACATACAAAACTCAGGGGATTTGATGTACTTTGCACATTAGCAATAAACTAATTAAATAAAAACGTATTTAAACTATTTAAAAAATTAAAACTGCAAAATTGCAAAATTTCATTGTCAAATAATTTAATCTTCCTGTATTAATTTTGTAGATGTCAAGTCCGACCTGTGCTCGACTGATCAACTTTAACTTTTGAACAGAGAGGTCATGGGACCAAAACAGAGGGAGCTATTCTTAGCTGTGCTGCACCATTCATATTGATTTAACCTCCTCTGTAGGAGTATGCACCGCTCCACAAAAGAGTGGTCCATAGACAAGAGTCACCAATGCAAGTAGTCGTAAAGAAGGTGAAGTTGTTGCAATAGCTTGGAGGAACTTGTGTGAATATGGATAGGTTAGGTGGGAAGTTTGTATTCAGTTTGCAAGTGTTTGTAGCTTTCAGGGCCATGGCAGAGCTGCTGGTCTTCTGCTGCATTATTTGAGCATTTTAATTAGGTCAAGCAAAATGAAGGATTTCAAACACCAGTGTCACGAAACAACACATCATCATCAACAACCCCTTTGTGTTGTGACGTAAAATCACTGTTTTCTTCAATCAACTTTGGCGCAGGGAGTGAATAGTTTACAAAGCAACACAGACCTGGGGAAAATAGGTGACCTATTACGGTTGGTGTAGGGGTTAGCACTCTTGCCTTTGTTGCAAGAGGTCCCGGGTTCACAAGCTTGCATGTTCTCCATGTGTGGGTGTTTTCACCGGGTTCTCTGGCTTCCTCCCACAAAACATGCAGATTTCGGGATTAGGCCAATTGGACACCAAATTGGGAGTGAATGGTTGCCTGTCTCTATGTGGCTCTGTGATGGACTGGTGACCTCTCGCCCTATGTCAGCTAGAGCTAGGCACCAGCCCCCCGTGACCCTCAGTGGAGGATAAAGCGGTAGAAAATGAGAGAGTGAGGTGAGCCTATTCTTAAGAAGCCATAGACTTAAGCAGGCACAGATTGTAAATAGCTAAAATCAGTTTTCCCTCATTAGTGCAATCGCCCGTTTCTTTCAGAGATACACACTCATTAAAGTATAAAGAATATTAGTACCTCATAAAGCCAATAAAAAAAACCCTGAACTATCACTTTGGCATAAGTAGTCCATGATCATTATATTACCACTGGTGACAAGCCTCTGGGTTAGATAATGTACATGAATGTATAGGATAATGTACATGAACAGGAAAGACAACTTAAGTGATAGATAAGGAAATAACCCAAATGTACACTGTCACCTCTCAGGGCTCAGTGTGAACAACAATGTCCTTGTGTCAGGGTGAGGGATGACTGTAGACAGAGGCGGCTGTAAAAAGAAACAGATTAGAGGAGGAGAGGGAGGACTGAAGTGACACAAACCTGTGTGACAGCACTGCAGGCACCACACAACTGTTTCAGGACCTGGTGATATCTCCTGCTTTCATTAAGGGCGAGATTGTTTTCCCGCTCGTGCAAAACGCACCCAACTCCTCTGCCCAGGCCCGTAATGCTTCTCCCTTTAATGGACATTTGCTCAATTGGTTGCATGTTTTTCCTCCATTCCTATAGTATCTCCTTCATGTCCTGTGATTTATGTCCCCCCTTCGGCTGAGAGGCACGAAGGAGAACGTGATATGGTAGAGAAGGAGGGTGGAGGTGAAGGGTGGGGAATGCTAAGAGAGATGAAGGGGAGAAAACCAGTGAAATATTTGTCTTTTAAAGAGATGCCAGACATGTGTTTACACTTTCTGCCCACTTTTACCGTAAATAGTTTCCTCACCCTCAGGGTTGTGTGCTTGCAAGTGAACCTGCATGCAAGAATATGACTCTCTGTGTGTATGAATGTGTTTGTGAGAGAGAGTTACATTAAGAAGGCGAGACCCCAGAGACCAAACACTTTGATCTATTTTCTCCCCTCCCTTCACTCATTGGAAGGAAGATTAATGGCTGTGTACAGTGAGCAGTAAAATATGTGCATGCCACCACTCACTGCTACCTATCAAAGCCTTTTTCCTAGGAAGTGAAATCCAGTGGAAACTAGAAACAGACTGATTTAGTCACTCATCAGCCACTTTATTAAGTATGCCTTCTCAACTGCTTGCTAATACAAATATCCAATCAGTCAATAATATGCGTTTATTTATTTATAATGCATTGAGGCATGTAGACATGGTCAAGGTCACCTGCTTAAGTTCAAACCAACTGTTAGAATGGTGATTTAAGTGACTTTATAATAATTATAATTTTCCAAAAAGGAAAAAGTACAATAAGGTTAGAACAGAATGGCCAGTTTTAAAATGACAGAAATGCAACAGTAACTTGCAGCGGTAAGTTAACTACTCAAATGGGCAAACAGCAGCAGAGGACCACACCAGGCGCCACTCCAACCTCTTTATTAGGTGTCTTATGTGCATAATAAAGTGGCCAGTGAGTCTGCATTTCAAGAAAAAGAAGTCTTTTTATCCTGTTCCTGTGGGTTTTTTTTTTTTTTTGCAGTGTATGTGTGTGTGTATGATTCACAGCTGATAATGGCAGCAAAGATGTGCGAGTAATACTGTAGGTGTAGTGGTGCAGCTGCGGTCAGATAGTCACTGTTTGTCAGGTCAGCAAGACCCTGGCATTAGCATTCATAACTATTCTGATTGCGATGACACGGCCTCAGCTTCCCCTGGCCGAGTTACGGTGACCCCTCAAGCAGAGCTGTGTCCCAAAACAAACGCTCACATGGTTCCATTCCTTCACTCCAATAAACACCAGAATTCACAGTGTGCTCTCCGAGAAACAAACAGATAAGATTGTATTAGTGTGTTGATTCAGGCAGAGTGCACCGTGGCTGGGTCATCTACTGCAGAGTGAATTAGGTGGGAATTTAAATCCTTCAACAAATCTAATAATGAGAACACAGTGCACAGGAGATTGTGTGTGTGTGCACGTCTTTCAGAGTGTCAATGTGCGTAGAAATGAGGGCTAACCTGCTGCCAACTTGGCTGGTCTCAGACGCCAACTGAGAGCAGAAGATGTTGACATTTTAGCAGTGGAGGGAAGATGCTGTTCCATCTGTGTCTGAAAGGTCACTGTGGTGGGCTTTGGAGCACTGTGTGTGTGTACCTGGTATTCCTTATGTTGTGGGGACCTAAATGTGTTTACACAGTCACATTAGGGGAGCTTGTCTTCCTTATGG
Source organism: Brachirus orientalis (assembly GCA_016785285.1). Taxonomy (NCBI): domain Eukaryota; kingdom Metazoa; phylum Chordata; class Actinopteri; order Pleuronectiformes; family Soleidae; genus Brachirus; species Brachirus orientalis. The sequence continues at coordinate 474,491 of JAFBJR010000147.1, read as the reverse complement.
GGACAAAAAGTCCCCATAACATTTTATGGTGAAGACATGTTTAATAGTTAGGCTGAGGTTAGGGTTAGGGTTAGAGTTATGGACCTAGTAATTATGGTTTAGGTTAGAGTAAGTCTCCAGGAGATGAATTTAAGTCAATGCAATGTCCTCTGAAGTCATGGAAACCAGTGTGTGTGTGTGTGTGTGTGTGCGCGCGCGCCCCCCTGTGCCTGCCAAAATCAGTGTGTTTAAAGTGAGTATCCTCTCATCAATGCTGTGTGAAAAGGGTAAAGGAGAGCCGTAAACAAAGGTACTGGGAGTGTTGGGTACAACACAAACAGAGCAGCAGGAGTCTAGCAGCTCACCTCCTTCCTTCAAACACACTTTTGTACATTTGTACACACACTCGCTTTGAAGATGTTTGAAGATCAACTGTGTAGGTACAGACTAGGAGCAACACTAGCAGCGACAATTTTGGTAACACAGCTGCTTTGAACATTCTCTCATTGACTAAGATACATCAACAGGGGCATTGCAATAGTGGAAGCAAAGCACTCAATTGCCTGAGGCTACAAGCTGAGCTCCCTTAAAATTTCATTTTTGCAGGAAACTGCAATGACCCCATGGTTGAAACCCCCCCATACGTTGGCCCAACGCCACAGGCTTGCTTTTGTCCAGTTTGACCCCCTGACTTCCTCTTGTCTGAGGAACCCCAAAGTCTTATGAAACACCCCTTTATAGCAATACTATAATTTTTGTGTGGTGTTACTACAGGGAAACTTGACAAGTTTAATTTGGAAAGTGCTCTTTAAAGAAAGATGCAACCATACAGCTGATGATTCAGTAAGTACTGTCAAACTTTTAATCAATAGTTCCAAGAGTCATGCAGGTTCAATCGTAAGTCCTAAGTCAGTGATGAGCTGCCTCACAAAGTCTTGAGTTAATTCTATGCTGAGCTGTAGAGAAAAATGACATTTTGACATTGTGGACCATGGCCAGTGAAACTGTCTCTCTGAACTTGAGGCCTCAAATGGAGACATTTATTCTGGACTTGAATAACAAACACAGTTGTGAGGGCAACTGGTGGTGAGTTGTATCAAATGACAGAAAGGGTTATAGACCTTGTGAGCACAAAATCCACTGTAATAATGTGCTGGGACTGCTCAGTTTGGAAATGGTGTACTTCAAATGTCACCCTGAGAATTTTTTCATTTGTGCCAGAGGAGGTTGATGAGAAGGTCTGACAGATGATCCACTGATGTGGACACAGCTGTGAGGAGCTGTGGTGAAAACATGTTGAGTGCCTGACAGAGGCGACCTCAGAATAATCTGGTGTCTGGTCACACGAGAACTTCATGGCCTAGTGGTTAAAGCATACTCACATCAAATGGTGAGTCTTTTACTCGCGATAAATGATGCAGATTCCACTCTGACCATTTAAACGCAGACTTTGACAATGTCAGTGATGATAAATGAAACGTGCTGAGTTAGCTGTGGCAACATATTTTACAGATTTGTGAAAGGAAAAGATATCCTGAGAGTGGGGGTGGGTTATAATGATCTTTCAGCAGGAGGAGCCCAACTAGTTTGTGTCATCAGGAAAACACATGGTTACAAAAATGAATGTGAAACACGGGAATGATGCTTGAAAGTTAAGCACAGATTTGTGTCTATAGTTCAACAACCACTGGACATTTATTATCACTTGTCTGTGATCTCAATGTTGTATTTCACCTTTACCTTCTCACTGATGAGCCATTGTTATATCTTTGTTCAGACACAATGCTGGAAATTTGATCAGAGTTTATGATGCTTCCATGAGACATCAACAGGGCTGTGTTTTGAATATTTTAAAGTATATTAGCTGCCAAGTACCTAGTGACAATCATGTGCCAATTAAGGATGATTAACCACAAATTGCAAAACTCATTGGCGGGCACATTATCAGGCTCACCGTCAAGTAATATGAACTTGGCTTTTCTGGTGAAAGGGATTGTAAAACTGAGTGGTAAACACTTATACCTGCTCAGAATAAACATTTCAGTGAGTTCACTGAGGAGTGTATGTAGTGGGATTGTTTGAATGTGTGCACACAGCTGTGTGCGACGCATACATCCTGCACTCCATCAAATGCTTCCAGGAACATCCTCAGTGTGTTTGTGTGATGTGTTTGGATGTGTAGAACACACCATATGGGGAGCACGAGCGATCAGATGGTTGGAGAATGTTTGTCTTTTTCACTTACTCAAGACTAATTTTACACCCTGTTTCTCGCTTAACCAACATCTGCCTAAAATTATTTTTATACCGGACACTTCTACAGTACAGGGTTTATGTTCAGAAGTGATGCAGGATGCACTAGTGCAACATTTACATAATGCCAGAAAGGGAAGGGTGTGGAGGCCAGTGACCTTGTTTATTTTGGCAATGAATATGCAAAGCCACATCAGATGGGAAAATGCATGTCATTGTCCAGTGAGCGGTGCTAATTCATATAGATGAAGGTTAAATATATCTTTGAAAAACCATGTCACTGTCCAAACTGTGTAAATACTAAAATTTAGCAATGAAGTCAACCATGTGGGCTACAGTGCCTTCACAGCAGAATCTCTCACACTTGATCTTTGTGACCAAAATGATACACCATATGAGTGGTGATGCTTCAATTATGATTAAAGTAAAATCATAGAAGGGAGAGCTTGTAAGAGTCAGACAGAGTCAGAATTTGTGGCATAAATTGAAGACTCGGCGAAAAAGTGATATTTATTAACTGACGTACACAATAAAGTCTGAAACTGGAGAGATAAATATTCAATCGTTAAAAATCTACTAGTGAGCAACTAAAAAAACTTGTTTTGTCCTTTTTATATTTTCCTATTTTGCACCTGCTGTTGGATCACTTTGACATGCAACACTGTTGTTACTTGTCTGTCTCTGTGAACACAGGACCAAAGACACTCCCTGCAAATGAACTCCTGGTCCTACTGTATGCTACTGACATGTGCTGTTTACAAGTGCCTTTGAGAGTTTTGCATGTTAAACACCACTTTTACCAAGTATGTGTCTTTGTGTGCCAGAGGAAACGATGGCATGATAATAAAAAACATAATGTATTTGCATGATATACTTTATGCATGAATGTGGAAGCAGGCTACTTTGTTAGCTGGTTTTGCTGGTTTGCGTGACACATTGGTCATATGCTGAAGGTGCATGCGTGAATTAGAGTTAATAATGACCAATTCCCTGTGAGAGTTTGACAGACATGCGTGAGAGAGTGCAAATGTGTCTGTTGGGGGGGGGGGTGTCTTATGTGGAAAGCGTGCTTGCATGTGAGCGTGTAGGAGGAGGGAAAAAAAAACATGTTAGTAAATTGGATGCTAAATGAGGAGAGGATGAGGCAGACAGGAAGTGTGCAAGGGCCAGAGTGTGTGTTTACATCAGTGAATTGCTGTCCTAATGAAATGTGAAAACCGTCCTAGTCACCTCTGCCCTCCCTCAACTGACTCCTGTCTGCCTCTCTGTCTTGCACGCACGCACACTCACACACACTGGTTTTTGTGACTTTAGGGTAAGGGCACAGGACTAGGCCTGACCCTGACCCTAACCTTAGCCTAACTTTAAAACGTGTCTTCACTCATTAATGTTATGGGGACTTGATTTTTGTCCCCATAAGGAAGACAAATCCCCATAATGTATAGCATAACATAAGGAATACCATGTACACACACATTTTCACAGCTATTCTTCTTAGGACACTGCATTGACTTCCAAATATTCCAAATAACCATAAGTTAATGCCGAGCCCAAGTTTAACCCCCCCTGCCTATTTAGGACCAGAGTCTGGTCCTGGCAAGGTCAGTGTTTATGCCAGAAATGTTACTAAAGAGGAAACAAATACACATATACACACACATGTTTGTGCAGCTATCTTAGGAAGGACACACATTAGTCAGAATGCATTCCCTAGCCACTTACCCTGACCTTAACCATCGCAACTAAGTGCCTTACTCTAACTCTTAAACTAACACTATCATAAACCTAATCCTAAAACTAGACCTCTCCTCACTTTTCCAAAATGTCCTCACTTTCTCAAGTATATAGGTCAAAATGGTCCTCACAAAGACAAACATACAAGTACGCACACAGGGCTATTCTCTCTTGCTCCCTCTTTACTTGTTCACACAAAGAATGACGTGTGTGCAGAGCTCATATTAACATGGAAGCGTTAGCGTGGAAAGAGTTGGGTCAGGGCCCCCTCGCTGTCTTTTCTGTTCTGTGAGGCAAGGCTCTCCCTGCATGTTGATACTACAGCTGGCAGTACGGGAGCCTGCAGACACACACACACACACACACACACACACATACTGTCTATACATGCATGCATGCAGACAGAGGCATGCTACGCTGTAGGTCATAAAGCCGCTGGCGTGAAGGATAGATGACTCTGACACCAGAGAAGCAGACAGCCTTGCTAACATGCACTGGGGAGCTTTAGCAGGATAACAGTGGCATGCTTCATCGTGACTGCATGTGTGTATGTGTGGATATGTTTAGGTAATCTTGTGTGAGAACAGCATATTCCAGTGTGAGTATTGTGAAAGTAGTATTAAAGTATATTAAAAAAACACATACACACACACAAACAGGCACCTGGCTGTTGTTTTTGAAAGAATGCTTGAATTCAGTGTTTTTGACAGCTGGACATCGACTAAACCCCTCCTCAAAGAAGCACTTCTTTCATCTTAGCTCAGCAGCTGTAGCAAGGCACGACAGACTTGTCCAGTTTTGGAGTATTCCACATGCTGAAGCTGCATGCATCCCATGGGACTGCATACTTGGCATTTTCTGTTTCCCTGTTCAAAACCAAAATATGAGAATGTAAGGAAACGATGAAACAGAATGTTCATTTGTCCAAATCCAGGCTGCAAATGTCAGCATTAAACAGTATCACAATAGTTTATTTGAAGACGTAGTACATTATTTTGCAGTGTTACAGGTTTAACAAGTTTATCACATTTCTGGGAAAGGGTTCTGTCCAGTTGTGTTGGATTTGATGGAGTTTGAACACCAGCAATGCTGACTCAAAGCATTACCAAAGATAAGTTATGATCAGCCAACACAGGATTGTTCGTCTCAGTACTTACAGTATTAGAGTTTTCCCGCTCTGGCTGTTTTCATTCGCTCTTTTTTCAAATAAAACTTTATTTAAAAAAAAGGTTTGCACATAGCGTGCATGATTTATGTGCATGCTCAACATCTTCTATGATTTTGCTTTAGCAGCTTTGCAGCTCGAACGTGAGATTGAATGTTTGATTGCCTCTATGTGGCCCGGTGATGGACTGGCGACCTGTCCAGGGTGTACCCTGCCTCTCGCCCTATGTCAGCAGGAGTTAGGCACCAGCACCCCCTGCGACCCTCAGTGGATAAAGTGTTATCCAGTGGATAAAACAGTGCTGTGTTTATGGAAAACGCTTTCAAAACCACAGAGAAAAAAAGATAATTTACATTTTGTTCCGTATCAGTGTGGGTAGGGCCGGAATGAGAGTCAGGGTGAGGTGAGCTCTGAGGGGTTTGGGCCAACTGCTGCAATACACTGTTGGTATGTGTGTTTTTAAATCCCAAGGACCTGTGTGGGAGGGTGGGATTATAGAAACTTTATAAAGAAGGTGGATCACTTAGGCAACACAGACACTGCTGTGCTCTCTCTCTCTCTCTCTTTCACACACACACAGCTGTTTTCCAGGTGGGTCAGCAGTCCACAAGTGAATCATATCTCTATGATTTAACAGTTGCACAAAGTCAGTAGCAAGCAGCACATTTTCAGTATTACCACCTCCTTCCTACTGCTGCATCAACTCCCACCTCTGTCTGTATTTTAGTTTCCATCTACACATCCCCTCTATTTGTTCAACAGTTTTACTTTCTCTGTCCGCCTCCATATGTTGCCTTCTCTGGTTTCTGTTACGGTGTCCTTTGTGGTTTACTCCATCCCACTGCATCTGTCATTGTATCTCTTTCCGTCTTTAATTTATTCCTATTTAGAGGGATAGTTCATTTTGTTTTGTGGGCCATTTCATGAGAGGGATGATGGGAAACAGCTACTCTGGAAAAGAAAAGGAAAGGGGTTAACTTACCAACACCTCAAAAATAACGATATATTTTGTTTGTTTCAATTGTGAAACACAATTTTAACTTTAAGTGTTATGTGTATGTGTGGCTATCTATTTTTAGATTGGTGCAGTTTCCTGGTGTCTCCATTGGAAACAGCCATCCCTGTAATAACAATGTGAATGTACTGTATTTCCACATGGTCAGTCACATAATCGTCCCACTGTAAAATTACAAATCGATGCTCTTAAGCCTAGGTTTGAATGTGTAACATTTAGGAGGGTTTATTGGCATTGGTTTATGTGTATATTAGCTTTATAATAAAATTGTTTGGTTTTGGAGCCGTAGCATAAGCCTTTAATAAGTACATTTATTCAAGAGCCCTGCTATCTTGCACTGCCATGTTTCTGCAGCAGCCTGAGCAGATAAACCAGCCAGAGCGTGTGTTTTGCATTTTGAAGTCGAAGTCTACTATGCAAACAAAGAATGACATCATTTCTGGAATGCAAAGGCCATTATAGTTCTTTTACGAAAGGTAGGGGTGAGGTCCTCCATTCATTACAAACTGCAGTCTTACCATTAGCTCTGAGTCATACTTTCTGCCCTGCATGTCAACAGAAGCCCGTGGTTCATGTAATGTAAATGTTGTCTTTCACCCATATCCATGATGGTACGATGGTATGTGTGTGAGCACGATGGTATGTGTGTGAGCACATCCAGTTTCTGTGACTGTGTGGACCATACATGCTAACTGTGTGATCCCTGTAGCACACGACACTGTCCATTCCAGTTGATGATGCACACTGGTTTTGGTCATAAAGGAGACAACATGAATGTTTGTTTGAGGTTATGTGAGGATGTCTGCCTGGTAACCATACATGTCTCAAAGAATACAAAGGGATACAAATGAAAATCACTTTCCAGAGCTCTCTGACAACCATTTCCATTTGTATTTTTTTAAAAAGAATTGGAATGTGAGACTGAGTACCTATGTGTGGAATTTTATACAAATGCTGACAAATGTCTCAGAGAAAAAGGGAACAAAATGTAGGTGTGGTACTTCCTCTTCTAATTGCAAGAAACAATCCAACTGGTCCGCATTAGTGCTGTGTATATATTTTGGGAAGACTGAATACCCTCATCACCCACATGTGTAGACTGCAGAGTGCAGAGCAGTGTGTGTGTGTGTGTGTGTGTGTGTATGTGTGTGTGTTTTCCCTCCCATACAGTGGGTGTTTGAAATCAAGGGGCCAGGAGGTGGAGCTAAAGTGCTCTCGATTGAATTAATTTAGTGATATTGTTAATAAAATGACTGTGACAGCTGGGGGCTTCCAGCAGGGAACAGTCACTTGTTTTTTCCTTTTTAAGTGGAGGTCACAGATCTGAGCCAGATACAGAATAACACCTCGAAAGAACTGCTGACGACTAAGACTTTTGCTCAAGGACACCTCAGCAGGGTGTGTGTTTACCCTTAGAGGGTCATGAACTGTGGATGAAGGACAACTTGTTGTTCATTACACCACCCTGCTGCCTACACTTCCTGGACTTTGTGATAAAAAAGCAGATTTATTATTTGCTTTTTTCCTCTCCTCTCCTCTCCTCTCCTCTCCTCTCCTCTCCTCTCCTCCACCTTTTTGCCAGAAAATGAGGTGATTGCTTCCATTTGAAACCCTGTTGCAACAAAAGGCAACTGCTGTACACATGCTTCCTGTAGAGAATGTACAGGGGACAAAGTTCAACTTTTGTGTGAGTCAGTTGTCCTACAACTCCCACACGTAAACACTCCAGAGGACATACATGTGTGCTGAGCATCCACATTCTCCCTTTACACACCCCCACATGTACATGAGCACAAATCTTTCACCTAAACTTCCACGTTCATCTCTGACAAGAACATACTATATATCATACACAACAATGTATAAAACAGTGCCTGTGTGTGTTTGTTAGTACACTGGTGGACAAACCATCTGAGGGGAAACAATAAATGAACTCTCCGTCCTGGCAACCAGCTGTTTTCCTGTCAACATTGCTGTATCTGTGCGAAAGTGAGTGTGTGCTGTGCATGCACCAATTCTGCCAAAATGTTTTTTCCAGTCAGGAAACGATAGAGTGTCATTCTTCCTATCATCCTCCTCCACTGCTACATCAGTCAATATGTCTGAAATCTTACTATTAGCCAACGGCCCTCGTGCTCGCTTTGTTCTCTCACCATTCCTCTGATGTCTTTGTGTACTTGTCATTTGGAGTGATGGATGGTCAATGAGAGAGGAGGAAGAGGAAACATAATATGACAGGATAAGTAGAAGAAAGAACGATCTGTAAGATCTGTAAGGAGACAATAACAGACAGGATCAAAATGGGGAAAAGAGCAGAGGAAAAACAAAAACATTTGGACTAATTATGAAACATTTTTTGAGACATGTTTTTAAATGGTTGGTAAGTGGGAGTGAAAATGGGATGCTGTGACAAAGAAACAAAGCTTAAGTCGGACGAGCAAGAAAAGGCCACATATTGCCACAGTAATAGTTTTGTCATTAAACAAAAGATAAACACAGGAAAACAGTATACTCATAACATTTGACTGGAAGGTGGGATATTAATTTAAAGTTCTTTATCTTTCTCGCAATATGGAAGGTGCTAATAAAGTTGAATTTGACTACAGACTAAAGATACATTATGTATCTTTGAAAGATACTTTGAGTTTTGCACAAAATAAAATTCCAGGTGTGGTTGGTGTTGGCTCTTAGGGGCATTAAAATATGTCCATGGTAAATTCCATGCTATTTTTTCCATATGATTCACCAGCAAAATATTGATCAAGACAGATGAAAGGTTAGTGGTTCAGCAAAAAATTAAAAGCCCATATATTTCATGGCTACCTGGCTAAAGCCTTTGTGATATCAAAGTTTTGAGCATATAAAGGGATGAAGAGATGGTCCAAATAATTGATACTGAAACACCCAGCCATTACTAACAATCACACTGATTAATATTAACATAATGAGGAAAATAATGTTTGAAAAAAAGGAGTGGTTCCCGCTCCTCTCTCTAAACTGGAGTAAATATCAGATTAAATGTGGCTGTAGTCTAACCACACAGTGTAAAGGATTGCACAGTCATAACATATGCAACATCCTGTTGAATGCAAACATTTATACAATTTTAGAGATGCAAGCAAAGCAACCATTGCCACTTCCTGAAAAGAAGCACAAAAACGGATCCTCCACGTCCTCTTTTCTGCCTCTTTCCTTGAACCTCAAGTTTCTGTGGCTTAAACCTGCACGCCAGGGGCAGTGCTGGCTGGTCTCCATGACGATGATGGCAACACTTCTTTGAGGGAATTTGCTGGTCATTAGTGTCAGCACTAAAGTCTTACAAAAGTGCTCCTGCTTGTATTTTATCCACTGGGCTGAAGCTGCAGAATGAAAACAGTAAGAGCACAATTTCCAAAATAATACAATTCAAATCACCACGTTTATTAAACTGTGACAGACACATCCCAAGAAAACGCACTATAGCGCTTTCTTTCAGTAGAAAGCAGGTATATACTTAATTTATATTTAAAGCAAAAACTATGAATTCTTATATTAAATATCAGTTCAAAATGGAGGATAATTATAATAGTATTCTTAGTGAGTCTATAAATAATAATATAATTTGTGATATCAAACTTGGGACTGAAACAAGGACAGAGAGTGAAAAGCAAAGACTGTCTCTCCCTCTTTCAGCCAACACATACAAACACGTAAGTCACATACACACAAGCCCTGAATTCACCACTGCCAGTAAACCAGTCATCTGTTCCAAAACTGATTAGAGAGAGGGAGAAAAAAAGAGAGGGGGGGGGGGAGGGGGGAGGAAGAGAGAGAGAGAGAGAGAGAGAGAGAGAGAGAGAGAGAGAGAGAGAGATTCCTGTGGGTTGAGTGATAGAAACACTACAGACTCTGACAGAAAAAAGAAAATAAAAGATTGCAGGACTCTGACTGGAGGCAACACATTCATTATACAGGGGGCAAAGTAAGCTTGGCACTGTCAGCTGGAGAGGGAAAGGGAAACAACTTGCAACAGCTCGCGTAAACAGAAACCTAAAGGATTCATTAACTAACTATTACACAGGAATAAAAAAGGTCTCTGGGTCAAAAAGAAACTCATATCAAATCACTTATATGAAAATATATTGGAAGCGTAGCAGGGTGAGTCATAAAGTAGTGGTGAATAATAAAAGTAATATTTAACTGAGCAGGGAAAGAGACGAGAAGGGTCTGTCTCTCCACTGTAGAGGGGGGTATCTGTGGCATTCAACATCAGAGTCAGACCTGCCGGACAAGTTTCTGGGTCATTAGAATTCCTCCTCTCCTCTCTTCAGTTTTCCTCTCCAAAGCCACAGTCTCAGCCCAAAACGACATGTTGGCTCATGTCCACCTGCTTAGCCTCTCCTACTCTCCTCTACCTTTGCTCTCTCTTTATCTCCCTGTTGCAGAGCACGCTGTTTTCTCTGTGAGTGAGGAAAAACAATTTTCTCAAGACAATCTCTGTCAGTGTCTTACTGACCCCCTTGTGTTCCCCCCCCCCCTTTGTCTCCCTTCTTTTTTTTTCTTTTCTTCTAGTTTTGTTGTTGTTGTTGTTGTTGTTTTAATTCAGCTCACCTCCCCGTCCTTGGTGTCTGCTTGCTCTCTCTTCAGTGAAGCATGTAAGATGGTATTCTCTAGAGTGTCACCTCTGCTCTAATCTGAGATGATGACGCAAACAAAGTAAACGTCAAACCTGCCTAGACTCCTTAGCGCTGAAGTAGCCTCTGCCAACAACAACAACCACGACAAAACAAACTTGACCTGAGTGAAATATGTACAGTACAAGAAGTTGAGCTTCCAATCATTTTTTAAATGTCACTACACAACAGAGGAACAAGAACATTGTTTGTCAAAACAGCTATGACTGCTTTTGCAAATGCTGCAGTTAGGATGGTAAATAGCATCAGTATTTTAAGCCTATGCTACCTGCAGATTTTCAGTGTCTGCCGGACAATGACTTAGCTTTAACAGCAGAGATTTCTCTCCTCACTGTTGCCTTCTGACTTCCTTTGATCCCACTTTTCAGGCTGCCAAACAGAATCACCTCATTCTTTTGAAATTCAAATGTTATGATGTGTACTTTCAGCTTCTGAGGCCTCTTCTTCACGGTCGTGTTGCACATCTTAAAATGTCTTAAACTCGAGGGGCGAGGTCTCTAAACCATGAATACACAGGGGTGTGGTATTCAAATTACAATTGCTTTCAGCTGTCACATTTATCAACACCTGCTCAGGCGTAGACCAGGATTGTATGAGATATGAATGTTTCATGAATCACACAAGACCTATTGTAAGGCGATTTCTACACTCGAATCTGCACCCGTTTCTATGCACATTTGATGAATGAGGGCTTTTGTGTTGGTCAGAATTTGAGAAATGTTTACATCCAGCAGCGGAGGGAGCATCGGCCAGTCTAAAAAACATAATGCAATGATACTAACAGGCCCTAGCCAATCACATCACGTTAAAGCCTTTTACTCAAATAATATTTCTTGGCCCACACTGAGATCTCAGACAATGTAGTTCTGCCCTCTGCCACTGTGTTTTTGTCAGACAAAGTGAGCCCATTAATGTTGGTCATCAAATCACCATCACCATGTAGCAAGATTAGCAACCCTTACTGCCTCGTCAGCCAGGACAGACACTGCTCTGCAAGCCTCCAATATCCACCTCTTGTGCAAAGTGTCAAGGCTGCCCACCATGGAGTGTCAAAGTGACACGATCGTGTGAGTAAAGCTTTCTGTGGCTTACGAAGAATCAAAAATAAACTTCCCTGTAGCTTTGTGTCTCATTGAGTAAGCATAAAAACTGCAAACAGCTCTGAAGAAACATTTATGATTTGCAGCTTTTAGAGAAATAACCCAAGACCGGCTGCGCTCCCCCAACACACACACACATGCAAAAGCTCACTGGGGCTAATCTTTTCCTGCCGCCCCCTGACAGCCAGAGCTTTCCTTTGATCAACATACATTGTCAAGGCACACTGGGTGACCTGTGTGTGTGTGCGTGAGGGACAGAGACCTTTGTTGGGGGGGTAGAAGGACCTAACCTGAAGTGCCGGATATTGTTCCACTACTTCCTGCCCTCTAAGCCCTGACCCGGGGAACCACTGCCAAAAGAGCCCTTTGTTTAGCTGACCCTCAACCTCCCCTCTGCCCCTCCCTGTCTCCCTCTCCTCCTCTTTCTTTCGTCCTAACCTTTTCTCCATCTCTCCTTGAACCTCAAACATAAACTAATACCATACTCTTGGAATTGTTCATCAAAGAGACCACCAGAGCACCCAAACACATGGATTACTGATATGTTGCCAAGCAGCCGTGATCCTTGATAGGCTGCCATGCTTTGAACCTGCCTGCTAGTAGGTTATTTTTACTGTAGGGGTCCTGCTCAGACCGACTGGCTATGTCACTGAAATGGTTCTCTCTAAAGGTTAATGTATGGCTAGACGCCTGAAAAAGGTCAGGTGCATTATACACTGGCATGTCTGCTAGGAACTAGTCAATGATCAGCATATTTTAAACCAAGCTGATATGTTTAAGCCAAACCAGTAACATTAATTGTTAAAAGTCAATAATCATACATAGTCTTGTTAACCTGATGTGCAAACAGCTCCGGTAGAGTACACATACCTACTACTGAAGAGGCTCTAAGGATGCAGCTGACAAAAACCTAACACTCTTATCCTGAAATGTGTTATGTGAATCAAAGGGAAAAAAAGCTATCTAAAAATCAATGCCTCCAAAAACAGTCACATTGATTTCACTCTCCACTGCATCACAGTATTCGACCCACATTCTGACAGCAAATTAAGCACTAAAAGTCATGCCACTGCATGTGACTCAGCTCTGTAAAACTGCACAAGGATGCACAGCTCATTGTATAAGAAAGTTAATAAATGTATGCAAGCTGAGTTGTATTTGGTAGGGACTTTGGCTTCTGTAAAACCATCTGAGGTACAGAGGTGTTGTGCATTCAGAGATGTGTAACTTGGTTCCACTCTGGTCATTCTTCTCTGACCTCTGGCATCAACAAGGAATTTTCACCCAGAGAGCTGCTGCTGTCTGGATTTTCTTTCTCTGTTTCAGACTTTCTGTAAAAAGAAAGTAAACCCTAGTGATGGTCGCACATGAAAATGTCAGTAGAGTTTCTTGACAATGTCACGGAGTTGCTGCAATGTGACTGGTTGATTAGATAGCTGCGTTGACGAGCTGTTGATTAGATGTACCTAATAAAGTGGCCAATGAGTGTAGTTTGTTATGGCAAGATTCCACTTGATGTACTTAAATTAGCATACTTGTCATAGCTCCTCTAATTGTTTCAAGATATGTACTGTTGTCAGAGAGAGAGAGAGAGAGAGAGAGAGCTGACTGACACTGTTGATTTAGACAAAGACTTTGTGTCTGTGGTTTGTATTTTAGAGCTACAGGATTAAGTGTCTGTCTGCTTTTAACAAAATTTAAGACACTGTTCAGTGCAATCCCAAGCCCCATTGAAGGAAAGTTCAGTAGATGTGAGGAATTTCTGGGGCCATTTATATTCCAGCAGGGAAGCCGGTTTTGTAATGGGTCACAGCCACTGCAAAGTGTTCCCTCCAGCGCTTCGTGCCATTAAACCACTTACCTTCTTACATCATGTCAGTGATTTTTTTTATCTTCTAAAAGTAGGTTTTGCTGCATCCCCCATATGTGTAATTGTGACATGGCATACAGCTATTCTAGTAACAGATTATCTTGAATAATTCTGGCTGTGAACCTATATTTAAGCTGCTCTACGGGAACAACATACAGATTTGTGCAGTGTGCATCGGCTCTATCTGAACACACAGGCTGCACCTGATGGCGCTACCTGTTTGTTTGCTGCCTTTGTTGGTAGCTCATATGCATTTATGTGTCTAACTGGGTGCAATAAAGAGCAGCTATTGGGATGTTTATTGTACCAACTGCCTAAAACTGTTTGGTTTCAATGGGAAACACCCAGTGTAAGTCAAATACACTGACATGTTTACATGTCAGTAGCACAAGGACTTTTCCATATTTTACTGACATCACACCTTCATCATATCTCTTTTTTACAAACACATGATGTTCTTTTCTAGTTACCATTTGGTAAAAGTCATACAGATGAGGTGGTATAAAAGACACAGAAAACCAGTTTTGATCTGAAAGACTGGGACAGGCTTTGTTGCTGACTCACAAAATGAGGCACCTGCAATGGGTGTTGGAAGTTGCAGGTAACTGACAAAGTTTTCTGTTACATCAATAGGCCAGCCAGTGGTGGAGGAAGTATCAGATCCTAATAGCTAAAAACAAAGTCCAAAACCCACCCACAATTTACATGAATAAAAAGTAAAGATAACTTTCAGCAAAACAAAATTAATGAACGGTATAATGTGTGAGAAAATGTCATTTTCTATTGCTGGCCATTGTGCAAAACACACGGAACATAGTTGTGTAAAGTCCAGAACTTTACTCCTTATGATTCATATAAAACCAACAGAATTACTGGCCATAATGACAGTAATTATATATTCAGACTTTCATCATTGTTTAAAGCCCCCTCTGGTTCCATTGCCAGTCCGACACTAATTAACTCAATAAAATGTGTTTTTGTTTCCAGGATGTGGAACTGTTTTGTGTGTAAAATAGGTGTGTCAAGGCTGTAGGCCCGTCACCAGTGTTAACTGATCTGCCTCTAGTTGTGTGAAGGCATGTGAACTGATAAGATACAACGGGTGGAGACTGAAATACAGCACCTTTACCCCAGCCACCTAATGTACTTTCATGTGGTGTTGGTTCAGAGAATTACTCACTGTTCATTTTTACAGAGTGCAGTCGTCATAGGTTTCACATCACACCTGCGTTTATAATCCTGCTGCTGAAAGCATGCACCCTGCTAATCTGACCTTTTACCTCTTTTCCAACAAGGCAGAGTGTCCACATTTTTACTCCAAGTCTGAGAATGAGTCAGTACATTTACATGACATTACAAAAAGATGACATATTGTGTTAGCCTTGTATGTAAACATGTCAGTCTGACAACCTTCTCAAAGTCGGACTAACACACCCAATTGGGAATAGAATTACTACTGCATACAGTAATATACTGTTCAGTCAGACTCTGCACATGCGCCACTGTTTCCACCCTTCAGCTTGTACCTGGAAATAATAGGAGAAACCTTTACACAGAAGAATAAGAGAACAGTGACAAAAGTGTGGTGCATACATTTGTTGGACTGACGAGGAGAGCGATTTTATGCTCTGTCACTTTAAAGAATTGATCTGATTACTCAGAATGAAACTCAACACGGTAACAATCAGCCCCCAGGTAAAGGGAACTAACTTATATAGACAAGCTGAAAGGGGCATATCGCCATACGGAGTCATGGAGGCAGAGATTCTTCATTCAGTAAACTGATTTCCTGTTAGTGCTTTCATTGTGGGATGAGGACAGTGCGATTGATTGGCAGTTTTTCCCAAATAAATGCTCCAACTATACTCTCAGTAGAGATGCTAGTAAACAGACATGTCACTTTTAATTTCCAGGCATATGACTATTGTATTTGTGCAATATTTCTTTCATGTTTTTATTCATCATAACAGCACTCCTTCCCAGATATATAAAAGGCTCATCGCAGAACTTGTTGTTTCATGTGCTGAGATCACTCTCTGTTAGACAACAAGCGAGCTGGGGTTGGCAGGCAGGTAGCACTTTTATAGGGCGTCCTCTGGGACAAGTCAATACTTGAACAATAGGACTTCGTTATGCATGTCAGCTGAGGAGGAATGCTTGAGATCTGTTGGTATGCAAACAGGCAATTACTCTTATATACGTCAGCCCTCCACTGTATTCTGTGGCAAGCCTGTAATTTCCCACTTACTAACACTCACTGCTCTGACGACATCAGTGTTTGTCTGGAATATGGTGGTGCACATTTAAGATAATCTCTAACCTCGTCAACCACAGCTTGAGGCCTGCATGTAGAAAAACATAAACAATTTTTTAAAAAAAGCAGAGAGATCCAGTGGCGGTTTGTGTGTGTTGTGGAGTGAATAGCTTTGCATGTAAATAGCTCTGGCACATTTGGCCTTGTGACCTTTGCCATCAAAGTTCAGGGGTTAATGGTGGAAGATGTTAAATGATACACATGCTTGAACACTGTGGAGAGGGTTATTAATAGATAATTAATCTCGTGAATAGCATATTCAATTTAGTGTTTCCTCTATAGTGACTCCTGAGGGGGAAATGAAGGTCACTTTAATTTCCTGTTATTTAACTGTTGAGAACAATGGGGAAAAAAGAACAAGACTGAGTGTTTCATCTGCCTGTTATTGCTCATCCTCACAGATACAACTCCACATTAGATATAAATGGATTAAATGACTTGATTGCATATTAACATGTAGGTTTCCTAGCATAAACTAGTTAGAGAAAAACAGTCTGTGGTTTCAGTTGAAAGGGAATAACAGAGCACGCCCACATTTGAAAACTGACTGCATGGAATGAAAACTCTTGCCACACCAAGCTGTTATAACATGATATGCATAAAATCCATGACACATTTTGTTCTAACCTAGCTACCATTTAGATGATTGACAGAAAGAAGTGAGTGTTTGGGTTCATCTGTAAAAAGTTAATCTTCACACAAAATGACTGCAGCCCAACAGGTTCCTAAAAACTACTTCTGGTAAAAGAGGGAGGAGAGGGAAGCTGACTCAGAAAACATAACACTCCCTTATGAAAATGTGACAGAACAGCAGCACAGAAACACTCAGGCTTCTTATAAATACATTAAGGAACCAGTAGCGAGACAAACATGACTTAATTCATCAAACAGTTGAATTAACACATTTGCTGTATGGACAAATGACGCATAAGACAAGTTATTATCTTTATACAACAGATTCTTGTCACACATTAAGGGGAGGAAAGTTAATTCATACATTAACTCAAGCACTTAACCTACTAAAATCAGCCTGTAATCATTGTGCTGACATGAGATTAAGATTTTTTTGTTGTCACACTGTTATTATAGTGATAGAGTACACAATTAAGCACGGGGGGCCCAACAACACTAACAGCCCAGGGGGAAGCAGATGGACTACAACAGCACATAAACTCACTGTTTTACTGAGGGGACATGCAAACATACAAAACAGTATATAATGCTGTGCTGTGTTTATGTTCTTCAGTATTTAGCCCTCCTGAAGTGATTCTGTGGTGGTCAAGTCAAGTCATTTTATTTCATGATCAAAGTTGCCTCGCCACACACTTCCCCTGACAACTCTCTCACATGGATATAATACACACTTATACTTTCAGTCTCAGCCCATTGATGTCATGTGAAAATTAATCAAAAAAGGTTTTATGTTCATAAAAAAAATGAAACAGATGGGGGAACAGTTATATAAGAATACGTGCATGAACACTGTTTAACACCTGTTTCAGTTACTTTCTGGCATCCAACATGGCACTGTGGAACAAGTGGAACAACAAGTACCTGTTTTAAACTTTTTAAAACTTTTTAAACTTTTAAAATTTTAAATGGCGGCATTTTTACACTATTTTACATATTTTAAACCCCTCGCCTCACCACTTTGTTCATGCTGGTACCAGAGTGCAGCATATGGTCCACAGGATTGAGTCCCTGTGGACCATGCAGCTACTTCTGATCACCACCAGAAGCCTCTCTTCCTCTCTGTCTTTGAAGCGAATGAAGCCCCGCCTCTGACCAGGTTAGGGGGCGGGGCCTGACTGAGCGGAGCCGGAAGGCTGTTTCTCTCTCTCTCTCTCGTCACAGCAGTGCTTCCCTCTTTGTCGGTCTGAGCTCAGCTACGCTTTTCTCCGTGGCACACGGATACAAAGAATGGAACAGGTCAGCGAAAACAGCATGAAGTAAAGACAGAGCATTAGGAGAGAGTGGCGGCGGCAGCAGAGGGGCTCTGACCGGACCTCGGTACGGTCTAAGTCCTAACACCGATACTATCAGGCCTTTATTCCCGGACTGGACACCGATGTGCGCACTTGATTTTACCCACCAGAGAGTGTCGAGACCTGGGGAAACGGGCGGAGTTTATCGCGCAGGTATGGGATCTGTCGTATCGGTTTCAGGATAAATGCTTTTTTCGTCTTTTTCTAAATTTCTGAAACTAATGACAATGCGGGTGCTTCCTTGTTTTAAATGCCCTCTAAAGGGCAAGCAACGCGCAAAACAAGCGTATACAAAGGAGTGGGGAGGAGAGGTGCTGCGGTGAAATAAAGCTCCGGGTGGATTTGCTCCGCTTCTCTTTTGTCGCTGCTCCGCCGCAGTGCCTTGTGTGTGCGTACGTGTGCGGACTGCAGCCTACGTGCAAACTTGCTCGGGCAGCAGTGTGTGAGCGGCACGTAGACGGCAGCGGTCGCGTATCGGACTCCCGTCATCAAAATATGTAGTCCCCAGAGAGAGAGGCGTTTTGTTACAGTGGAGATGGTTATCGCTCCTGCTCGGAGACGCAGCTGTAATTGCAGGCATGACGTTAGTGAGAGAATGAGAACAACGAAAGACAGCGGAATTAAAAAAAAAAAAAAAAAGCGAAAAAGAGGGGTCAAATTATGTTTGCTTCCAGTTTGATGTCGTTCATCTGAGACTGTCCTCTCACACTTCTCCACAAATGGGTTAGGCAGTATTTTTTTCCGCTTCAGTTAGCGACTGCAATAAGCTGCGTAAAAAAAACCTCCTGCTGTTCAGAGCAGAGCCACTGTATCAGGCTGTTGCTGTAATGTAACCTTCTTAAGGTTATTAACCATTTTCACATGATACTCTATCTCGATAAGTATCTCGTCAAATTAAAGAAATTGTAAGACTTGGTTGGTTGCCCCTTTGTGAAAATTGTTAAATCTAGTTAATTATTATTTCGAACCTCTTTATGGTCAGACAACAACAAACACTCGTAAAACTCTTCTTTCTCTCTTGTTAAATCCCCTTTATTGTTTTATCTTGTTATAGGTATTGTATTGTATATTGTAATGTGCTATAGCTTTTATTGATTTATTCTGATGTATGCTGCGTCCTTAACCCCTAACTGAACTTTCCCATCTTAATAACACCAGTTAAATGTTTATTTATGTTTTTATTTATGCTTTTTAAATTGGATTTGCACAGCACATCTGCTGTATATTGAACCTTTGTGTACTGATATTGAAGAAAACTGTCTTAAGATACATAGTGTTATTAGATGATTGCCAAGCCTGGGTCTCACTGTGACTATCTGCAGGCGCATTATGGCAGCAGTGTGGTGTGTTTGTCAGACAGGTTTCATTTCAGTATTTAGAGGGCGATGGTTTTCCTTCCCAGGAAAGGAAAGACGCGTTTTCGCAGTTAGTTATTTTTATGGCTCAACATCTCATCCAAGCAGCTTATTAATTATCAGTGAGTACAGTATAAGCACCATGGTGACTGCACCTTGGAAACTAATCCAAGGTGTTAGCTTTGATGACTACCTCTCCCTTTTTTTTCCTTCTGGTTATATAGGACTGTTGGGGTGTGGAAGAGGATCATGGATAAAACTTTGCATATTCTTCAGAAAGCCACGGATGGTGTACCGACTGGGATCCCCCTAGATATGATGGACGAAGGGGAGGGTTTCGCAGAACAGCAGATTGTGGGAATTCCAGACAAAATACCGCTGGTGAAACCTTTTTTCAAGAAAAAGCAGAGGAAATTAGATGCCAAATGCCTCCACCGTGCTATGGAGGATCCTATACTGACCACTTTACTAAGCACCGACACACTGGTGTCCGGGGACGGTGTTTTTGTTCCCCGAAACCAGCCGAGTCGGACTCCAGTAAACTTGTGCACGGCGGCTGTGGTGAAACAGAACCGCATAGGTCAGGTGTGTCTCAAAGACTCGGAAGCTGCTGACAATGCCACAGCTGCTGCTGGAGTACAGGGGTTGATGGCCCGGGACAGTGATGTAGAAATAGTTGATACTACTGCAGAACTAGAGGAGACAGAGCGAGGGGAGCGACCCAAGATCACCGACTCGACCCCTGACAGCCGCTGCTTTCAGCTGAAACCTTCCCTCAGGGCGGCTGGGAAGACAGTGACAATACAGCCCCCAGGCAGGGATATAAACCCCATTGTTGCACCTCAGGCTCCTCACCAGGAGGGGCCCATAAAAAGAAGTGACCTCTTAACCTCCAGGGCTAAAAACCTTGCAGTCAAAGAGTGCACTGGAGTCCAGGACCCCCTTCCCCTCCTCCTACAGCCTGACAAAGGAGTGCTATTTCAGGATAAAAGTGAAGAGGCCTCCCTGGACCTGGTTTTTGAGCTACTAACTCAGCTCCAGTATCACACACACCAGTCAGACTTGGTGGACATTTGTGTGGATTTCCTACAAGGACAATGTGTTTACGGCAATGACTGTGCCCACCACCACACTGTCCTACCCTACCACTGGCAGATTCACAGGAGCAGTAGTCAGACGTGGCAGAGCATAGCAGATGACTCCCAAGAACAGCTGGAGAGACTTTACTGCAACCCTGACAACGAGCAAGTCAGGCTCAAGTTTCAGTAAGTATCCCACTGCAGTGTTTACTGCTACCTGCAGTTTTTTAATAATATGCTTTGTACTGTACTGTGCTACACAGGATCACACTATGAGGGGAAGCAGTAGCAGAGTTCTTTTGTTTTTAGATTTGGATATGTGTATATGTGTCAGGGGGCTCAAGCCACCTTCAGTTCAGTCAGTTAAAAATAGGAAGTGAAACTATAATTCATGCAGTTGTGAAGGAGGCATCTGTCTCCATCTGCTTACTCTGGGCAGGAACATTAAGATGTTCCTCACATTATTTTGTGGTTTTAAATTTTTACTTTTAAGAAGTTGAAAAGTACAACCGCATCAGTGTATTTTCATATAAGTTCTGGTGAAAAATGTGACTGTGTGGTAAATTGATAGTTACTTGTGTGACATGGCAACAATGGTGCAGTAAGCTGATAGGCTGTCTGAATGATAAGCCACTTCTGCTTCGGTGTGCTGGAAACAGCAGACTTCAGCTTGAACACCCACTTTGGTTTCACCATCTGTAACAAACTGAAAGCTTTTACTCTACAGCTGTTCTGTGTACATGTGTGGCTAATGGACTGTGGCCAAGCGAGTAAACATACAGTATGCAAGTGTTACTGTCACAACCCTTAGCACAGTAAATGTAGTTCATTTATGCATGTTTGGAAGTGTGGATTAGTGGTTTAATGTTTGTGTGTGTTTGGCATTCACGTGTCTTTGTGTTCATATGTACCCTTACATATCATTTTATTTGAACTTCCATATTAGCTATCATGCCCTTGTTGGAAGCACGGCACTCCAATATGAAATTACAATTGTGTCGATATTATCAAACAACACATTTCGCAAAGCAAGCAACACTATTTTAAGAAGCAAACAAAACTTTATGAATTGAGTAATCACAGATGAACCACAAAATCAAAATACACAAATTGCAAATAAAATATTGATTCAGTCACTCAAAATTATTGTATTTGGTTTGATAATGCACCTTTGTTTAATTGGAATTTCGCTTACTCCGACTCCTTTGCGTTTGCACTTGTTTGCGATTCTTACCATGGGTGGTCCTGAGGAAGCAGCCTACTGATTAGTTACTGAATTTTGGAGTGACAGCTCAATGGACCGCAAGTAGACACATACTTGGAGTCGCTGTCCATCTGGCCATCGTTCTAAAGTTTTCCCCGCCGACATCCGACAAAGTACATAAAATCTTGTATCTAACATTTATCCGATTATCTTTGAGATAGAGATGTCCAGACGTGTGACTTCAAGCCTTCTAGCCAATCAGCAGGCAGCTTCCTAAGGCCCACCTGGAGCGCAAACGTAAAAGAGTTGGGGCAAGCAAAATTACGATCATTGCAAACAAGAAGTGTATTTTCAACATTTAATTTTGAACGATTAAATAGATATTTGTTTACAATTTGTGTATTTTTACTTTTGTTTGATCAGTTCATTAAGTGTTTCTTAAAAAGTGTTGTTTGATAACATTGACTCAAATCTAGTTCCATACTCCGTCACCCCTGCCCTGATATTGGTTATCTATTTCCCATATTTACCTGCTCCCATTCGCAACTCTGCGATTGGCTGGACCTCAGTCCAAACCCAGAATTTACAGCACTCGTTGCAGAAAGGTGTGAACTTCCATGACCCTTGGTTGCCTTGTGCGGTCACTGACACAGATGCGCTTGGCAGCTTCTCTCCCTTCCTCGGTCATATACTCGAACACACACACGCACACACAGCTTGGCATGCAGACGCTCACACGAATTGGCTGCATAGAAAAGCTCAGTGGCTTGTGTTGCTCACACGCACGCCTCTCAGCAGACAGAGATAAACTTCTCTTTCACAGTCTCATACACACACACACACACACACACACATAGATACACACATTCAAACACTTGGCAAGCCCTAGTTTGGTGACATAAAGGAGCATGCACTGCTTCCTGTGAAACTGTACTGCATGCAGGCACATTCACACACAATGAGTACATTGACATGGTTCTTGATGACCTTATTCCAAACAGATGTTTCTCATCATTTGTTCAGTTGATCATATTTGCAGTATAACCCCACATATCTGAACCACCGGTTTCTGTTGTTTCTAATTTTTTCTTGTTATACTACAATTTTTAATGAATGATTATTTATTTATATCATTGTAAACCTACAATGCTTTTCTAATAAATTTCATGGTTAAGTTTATAAAATACCAAGAAAAAAACCTGTAAAAGAATTAATATGTAGTTTCAATAAAACATTGTTGTTTTATTGAACTTACATACCCAAATGCAAATAATAAATCTTTTCTCTCACTTAGTTTCAAGCAAAGAAGAAAAAAATATATTGGCTCATAAAATGTCATTTTAATAAGTTTACTTTTTGGATTTAGAAACATTTGCACTCAGAGAAAGTCAACATTATTAACCATCTTATTTGTCCCAGAATAACAAAAAAGGGACAGCTAATCACTGTTTGATGAAGGCATAGACATGTCCGAAGGGTAACTAAACTTTCAAAATGTTTGGCCTAACTGCTGTATGTGTTCATGTCATCCAATTATTTGAGATCTTTTATCAAGAGTTGTGTTGAAAGCACAGTCATTGTTAACGTGAGACAGCATCATACCATTTTATCTACTGACCACATACACACCCTCACACCACCATACCCTTTGTGAGCTACTGAGACCTTTGAATGGCCATTTGTGTCTTTGTTTACTTCGGTGTGGACTGCACATGCATGAACACAGAGGTTTCCTGTGTGTACAGAAGATTTGCATGCATCTCAGTCTTTGACTTGTTGACTCATGTTTTGAACTGAAACTCTTTGCAAAATGCACACTGCCCCACAAACAGGATACGCACCTGGTGGTGTCAACTCAGATTCTTCAGAGGCCTTTTGAGGGTGTCACGCTCTCTTACAGTCAGACAGGACCATCTGGCTCACTTGACTGAAACTCAAGTAGAAACTAGAAACTCCAAAATAATATACGTATTATTCTCCTTTTTATGTTGAGTAAATGTATTTTCATATGGTTTATACAGTGCTTTAACAAAGCCCACAAGTGGTCAGTGATATTATTTGATTACTCTTCCTTTGTTTTAGAACTTAATTTGGGAGGTTTCTTGACACATTTTAATAGTTTGTTCAGAGATGGATAGTCACTTCACTTAATTTTTTTATGTTGTTACACTGTTCCAGGCACTGCCATACCATTTTAATTGAACTTGTAAGATCTGTATTTGTCCAAGACATTCCCATCTTATCTAGTATTAAATATACCTATTATTTGAGCCTTAAAACAGGTTTGTCTCTTTTAAGAGGGTAGAGAGAAAAGGTAGCGTGAAAACATTTTTCGTGACGTAAAACCTTTTCATTCCTGTAATGCGTGATTTCACTGGCAAATGGCACACAACAGGTTTGTAGGTTTTTGAGTTTTGGTTTGCAGTGAGTACATACGGGCTGACTCTATGTTTTAATACACTGGTTTCTTGTATTATTGCTAAATGTAAATTCAGGCCATTTCTGCATAAAAACAAAACAAATTGTTAACAAATTTCTCCTTTGATTTCTTTTTTTTAAAGTTTCCTGTAAACAAAGCATTCTTTCAATAAATGTCTTCATCTACCCAAAACGACTCAAAACGCTGTAGTACATAGGCCAGGCCTGTAAGTGGCACTGTAATGCTGCTACTCCTAAAACCAGAGAACAAGATATTGCCCAAGTTACAATGTATACAATCACAGAAACGGACAGAATGAACTAAGCCAGGGAAAAGGTAGGAAAATAAAAGTTATCGTAAAGCAAACGAACCAAATGACAGCTTTGCCAACTTAGTGACTTTGTCACAATTTTTCTTTTTTTTTCTTAGCTTCAAATCTAGAAACTTTCTCGCCTAACACTAGCTATTTACCAAGATGGAAATAGCCAGTTCTACCACATGAGTGAGCCTCATCTAGCTCTATTTACTTTGGGTGGAGAGCCGTTCTGACTGAAGACACAGAGAGGTAGAGAGAAACACTATGACCACACAGCAAAGAATCAAAAACAAGAACGAGCAGTGCAGCTGATCATGTGCAGAAAGATCCCTAATTTTATTTTTATTTATTTAAGTGTCTGAATTTTATAAGGACATGACATGTTCTAGCCCCTTTACAGACTGGCTTTGGTTACTTTTCATTGAAAGTATCTGCTAACACTGCCAAGCAATCTCCACACACAAGAGAAGGATGACAACAATGACAAAAACAGGGACAGTGACTGCCAACACACGAGAACTGTGACAAGGTGGAACTATGACATCATAATTTTCTCAAAAATACTGTATTCGTTATACAT
Source organism: Brachirus orientalis (assembly GCA_016785285.1). Lineage (NCBI taxonomy): Eukaryota > Metazoa > Chordata > Actinopteri > Pleuronectiformes > Soleidae > Brachirus > Brachirus orientalis. The sequence continues at coordinate 449,450 of JAFBJR010000147.1, read as the reverse complement.
GAAGAAGACTGCATTTTGAAATGTTCCCACTCTGGGACCTGTTTTTCAAAAAATTCAGTTGCAGGTCTTCCAAAATGCCATTTCTGTTTGGATGAAATGCCAATACTGAGAAAGTGTACCCAAACTTTTGACCTGTAGTGTATACATATATAAAAACCTATGCAGATTCACCCGTGCTCATTTGTGTGGTCTGTGTTTATTCCCGGCATAAGTGAGGACTGGCGATGACTGTGACCTGGCTCTCGCGGAAGTAAAAATAATTTAATTTGTCTCATGTTGACACTGAGTAAAGTTGGGAAAAATGTGAGTGTCAGGGAGCCAAGCAGTTTGGAGGGATGAGAGATAAAAAGTCGACGAACTTTTGACAAGTAATTTGGTTATTCGTCGTTCAGTTTAGCCATTTACTTAAACCTTTGTGTTCAAAGGGTGTGTGTGAGCTCTTTTGATACTTTTGTAAGCGATGCGATCCAGCTTGCCTTTTCATGCACGCAAGTACACACACATGGTAACGGCTTCACCATGGTTACCATGGCCAATGATAACATTGTTAGTGTTTTAAAGAGCAGCAGATGACTTAGCAAGCTCTTCTGTCGATATGGCAACATAGACCTGTTTTGCTTTCTGTCGTGTGTGTGTATATACGTGTGTGCAGTAAAGGAGTGGACAGAAAAGAAAATATGGGTGTTATGTGATGAGATGTTCCCATGTGTGTATGATCCCAGAGCACAGGTTAATCCTGTCCATATGATATGCAGGAATGGAAGTCTGGCTAATCCTCCTTGATCATGAGCTCAGCAGTAAGGAGGAATGTCACAGTCATCGCTTTTAAAAGTTATACTGTAATAATCCTCCGCTGCCCACTTGTTTGTGAACAAATTTATGCTGTGCCGAATCCAGTTTGTGTGTAAAAGAGGAAATATAACTAAACAGATGCACTTTTATTCATTCGAGTTTGATGTGATGTTTGTTATTGGCGCAAAAGCTCAACCACATCGCTCATAATTACACAAATTTTCTCCTAATATTTGCGCAACAGGGGAATTTTAAGTATTCAAAAACTTCTTACTGATCTTTGCGTAACCATGATGAAGCACACAGTCATCTTTGTGAGAGAGTGTGCTTCAGAGACCGAGAGAGAGACTATTGTCGGCCAGGTGATAAAAGCCTTGCTTGTCATTAACTGACATAAAGAGTCACTGAGTACCAAGGGCAGAGCGACCTGACACCAAGGTGTGTGTGTGTGCGTGCAAGTGTGTGTGTTGTACTGTTTGTCATGGGGGATTCCATGTTACCTCACTGTGTTAGGGTTGTTAAAGAGGGTTGTGTCTATGAGAGGTTGTTTGCATATGGTGTGTGTGCGCGCGTGTGTGAAAAGAGGTGGGTGACAGATAATAAAAACTGAATGCATCCACTCTCTTTTTCTCTGTGTTAGTGTATGTGGCTTTGTGCGAGCAAGCGTGATTATGATGTTTCAGACAGGCCATGCCATGAATCAGTGGGGCAAGGTCTGGGTCTCTCTGCCTTATATTACTCACAGTTGGCCTTCATTTTTCCATTTTTTTCCCCCCTCTCAATCTCTTCCTCATTTTTCTAATCTTTTGTGCATCATTTCCATTTTTCCACTTATTTTCTCTGTCTCTGTGTCACACATTTCTCCCTCATTTGTCTCTTGAGGGGCCCAATCAGATATAAGAGGTGGGAAAATGTGTGTGTGCCTTTTTTTTCATTTCAGTCATATTCTATATCTTTTTTTCCTCTTTCTATTTCTACTCTGTTACATCTAGTCTTTTTCCAAGCATCACAAAGTCATTTTTATGCTAAACTCTTTACTTTTACATTTCCATTTTTCCTCTCAAGTTCAGCACTTATGTGTAAGCTTTAAAGTTTTTATCGACAAGGATGAAGGAAGGGGAGGACACCTTGAACTGTGACCCTCACGATTTGATGTGGGGAAGACAGAGACACACAAACAACTGCAGTAGACACAATTGTACATTTTGTCCTGTGCATGGGTGGTTGATGTCATGTTATTCAAAGCTTTTCCAGCTGAAGAACAAAATCAAATGAAGTCCATTTAAATCCGTAATTGGAAGTTGAATTGGCCCTCCTGTTGGATCTATTCGCATAACACCATCCCATGACATCAAGTGTAGTGTATGTGTGTGTGTGTGTGTTTTCAAAACCTTTGTCAGCAGATTTGGTCATCTGACTTACTTATCTAGGTGTGACTGTATGATGTTTGCGTGTGTGTACATGATTCAGTTGAAAGAATGCATGTGTGCCTGTACGAGAGTAATTGAGTGCTTGTGTAACCTTTTTTTTGTCTGTGACGTTCACAATAGCATGACTGATGCTGGTATGCGGGTTCTGGTGTGTACAGCCGTGAGAAATTTTAAAAGTTTGTGTTTGTGTGAAGGATTATCAATAAATTTAACAGTACTCAGTTCTTCTTCAACCTCTCTTTATTCAGGGAAATGTTTTTGCTGCAACACCCTGCTCTCATATTCTCTACTGTTCCACACATTCACGCCTGGAAGCTGCCCAGCACAAGAACTAGAGCCTGGTCGGTGCATGTTCAGTGCCTTGTACTTTGCTCCGGGACTTTCTCCGTTCACCTTGTGTATACTAACACCCCTCTCGTGTCAGCAGTTGGGTTTTACATTCAAATATAAAATTCAAATATGCCTCTCTCTCATATTTGCATTTTTATGTGACATTCATGCATGGAGCAGCTTGACATTTTGTGCTTGGGCTTCAAAGTTTGGACCTTGCAGAAGAGTGGGCATGCCTTTCGCCTCATTCCATGTTTTGATTGGTCTTCAGTTTGGAAACATTGAATCTCAGTGCACTTAATTTAACTGGTGGAATTTTATTTTTAGAACAGCACAAACTAGGTTGGGGGAAAGGGAGATGAAAGGAGTATGTAAAATGCCTTGGAAAATCTATAACTGACCCCACTTTAGCCCTGTCTCCATGTGAGTGTGTGAAAGACACATATAGTAGTAACATGGGCGGTATTTTGAGGAGGCCTCTAAATGTGACATTTTTCTACTTGCATGTGTGTGCACTTTGTAGGTCACTCTTGAATTCACTCACACACCCACATTGATCATAATTTGCCACTGCATGCAGAAACTGTTCCGTACTAGAGGGAGAGAATGCGACATGCAGGTGTATTTACTGCTCTTTATTGTTCAGACAGAAAATAACAAACCAACCGCACAGTGACGTGTGCAGAGCCAGAAAGAAGCAGTGAAACAGGGAACAGAGCAGAGAAGTGACAGAACAAAGTGAGACAAAAAATTAAGAAAACAAAGTGTACTTAAGAGACCAGTCAGCACTAAAAGACGCACTGTTCTCAGTTAATTTGCTTGTGCTACACATTTCACATCTTGTAAGCCCAACTTTCTTTGCAGTTCCCATTTCTCATACCTATTTAAATGATTTCTCTTTACTCTAGAATGAAACTTAACCCCTTTTTTTAGTTACTTGAATTCATGAGAGCAGCTCTGAAAGCAAAATGGACATCTGTGTTATTGATCTGCATATATTTCTGGTAATTCAGTGTTCTGATAATCTGTGAGTCACTCTCCATATAGTGTTTTGTTTCTGCAAGTGCCCGGTGAATGAACTCTGGTTTCACTTCCTCCTACAGAAGTGCTGTCAAACTATGACTTAGCAGAAGCACAAACTGTAAATATAGTTTATATAATTAGTATCTGAATGGGAAGATGACTTAGCACCTCTCACTATCACCATTCTGAGTGAAACTCTGTGTGTGTGTGTGTGTGTGTGTGTGACTTCAATGACCTGTCATTGCACTTAGATGAAACTGAACACTTAAATTATATGTGTACCTATTATAATATGAGGTTTCATTTCTACAGGCCTTTTAAAATAATAAATCACCAGGTTGAAACACTCGCTCCCTCAGTATCTCTGTTTCTGATGACAAACGTCTGTAATTTGCTCCAGTGCTTTATTTATGATGAGCCTGACGCACACACACACACGCACAGACACACACACACACACACACTGGTCTAACCTTTCATGTTTCATCCAGTTAGTTTTCCAGGAAAGAAAGTATATAATCCTTAAACACCATTGACTGCTATGTACATTATTTGTTTGTTTTATGTGAGTATCTGTGAGGGGTGGAGAAGATATATCGTCTAAGATAAAATCGTGATGTGTATGTAAAGTTTTGAATGTGTTATGCATCATATGTTTCTGTGTCTGACTCTCTGTCTGCCATCAATGCGTGCCACTGTATGATGCCCACATTTATATGAGTGGTATTTCTGACCCACAAAGCATTTGCCAGAGGCCTTATGGAAGACTGCAATGTAGACACACGCACAATGGGTTTTGTCGAGACAGCCGGGGTTACACGAGGTTGCGTATGGTAATATGTGTTTCCATTGTTCAGCAGATGCTAATACAGTACCATATTTTGTGTGTTAATTGAATAGGGTAAATATGGTGCGAGTTCCACATTTGACCAAAAGTATAGGATGACTCACCATGTTTTTTTGTTTTTTTTTACTGTCATCAGGCTTCTAAAATCTTATCGCAGGTCAAATTAAACTTAACTTGGTAGGCAAATATTGACTTAACTTTGAAGTTTTAGCGGGTTTTAGTTTGTTTTTTTTTTTTTACAAAAGCTGTAGTAATTAATATGAGATGTGTAAATTTTAATGATAACATTTATGATTTCAGCGTGTGCAATTTCTATCAGTTTGTCTGGCTTGCTTTGAACGGAGTAGTATTTAAGTCATGTAGCTGATGCAGTCATGTCTTGTGTGACTCATACTGAGCAATCAGTTAGAGGTTTGGTCATCTTGCTCCAGGGCATTTGGTTTAAATTAAGGTTCCATCAGCATGGCTGCTATTGGAAATGTAAATTGTGATTATTTCACAAGGTCACCATGCCACAGCCACATGTTCGCTGACTGGAAGTGCACTATTCCTCATCACTCTGACTGAGGCTTTTTTTAACAAGGGCCTTGACTTTTTTTTGCCTTTCAGGGGTAGAGTGTTTTCTCTGGACTTTGGCGTGATGCGGGTGTGTGATCTGGAGTTTGACCGAGTCAGACGACTGACCACTCCCTCCAGTCCTATGCCCACATCCACAACAAATCCACATCCCACCCCCAGCTGTCACACGGTGTGGAAGTACTACTGCAGAGATAACTTTGGCTGGAGGGAATACTCTGAGGTGAGCCACTCAGTGCGTATTAATGTGTGTCTGTGTACGCTTTGTGAGCTTGAGGCCAGACACATTAACTCTGTCCATACCAATCAAGTTGTCTAGCCACTGTCATAGGATCAATTTAGACACGCACACATTCACTGTGAATACCCCGTGTGACACTGCTGTCCTTTGCAGATTGCACTTTATTACACCAAATGAGTCAAGATTGACTATTTTCTCTTTGTCTGTGCATGTGTTAGGTTTTCTCATTACATTAATTACCACCAATGTGTTTAGTTAATTTGACCTGACATTTGCCCTCCCTTAACTCTCAATGCTTTTGTTAAGTCAAAATGTGCGACAGCTGGAAAACTGTGACCAAATCAGTCAAAACTCTTTTTTTTGTCCATCTAATTTTTTTCTCTCTCTTTTTTCCTCTTCTCCTCCACAGCCGGTGGTGAAGCTCATCGAGGAGGCGAGTTTGCGGGGTCTTAAGGAGGTGCGATTTATTACACTCCAAAACCAGTATATCCTCAATATCAAGGAGGGCTTCCAGCAGAACGCTATATTCGGGTTCAGACGTCAGATCAAGAAGCGGCCCATGTTCCTTTCCTCTGTAATGCTGACACCCTACCTACAGTAAGTAGATACATTTAACACTTAAAGTATCCATTACCCATGTTGTCACTGTTATCCCATCCACACTGGTCAAAAAATGTGTTTTAATACCTGGGTTTAAACAGGTTTTTCACCAGAAGCAATGAGCCTAATCAGCATTCTTTACGAGTCATTATCATTTATTTCATCAATCAGGTCATCTAAATGAAAATTTAAAGAGAAACCAAAGTAAAAGATGCAAAAGAGTAACCATCATATCTTTATCAGTGAGGGCTATGGTGGTTTTGTTTATTTTTTTTCCCCCAACTTGTTTTGGTTTCGGCACGTCTGTGACATCACACTTCATGCATGAGTGACATGGGGATGAAAAAAATGCCACAGGGTAGAACAACCACTGGCAATGGGAATGGTGTTAATCACTTTTTTCATGGCTTCTCTGTGGTTTAAATGATGTAGAATTTGACATCAAACACGTTTGGATTATAGAAAGTAGCATATTATTTCCAGCCAGTGTTTTTAAGATCTTTGAAGGATAATTAAGAACATCAGTAAACTTTGTGGTTTGCAATTATTGCTGGGTAATAATAAGGCAATGTAGCAGAAACAGTCAGATTACTGAGGTCACTTCCTTTGGTACTCTCTGTTCATTTCACACTCTGATCTCAATCCTGTTAGGGAACATTTAGTATTTAGGCTAAGAAGCTACAGTACATGGAATATACAAACAAGGTCCTCAAGTTTTGCATAAAGTGTCTGGCATCACACACACTCTTGGCTCCTTCTGTAGCTCTCCGTGTTCTGTGTGTTTGTAGAGTTACTGTTTGTAGACAGGCGGGCACACAATGGTCGGTACACAGTGCTTATGTTGTAGTTAGGGCTGAATAGTCAAAAGACTCTAAACACATTTATCTTTAATTATAAGACTGTGGCACTGCACTGGCTCTCCAAGCTGAACTTGAAAATATTAACAACTCACATTTTTGGCAAATTGAGCCGAGTCACTGGGACACAGGAGCTGCTGTGAGTAGAAGGAAACAGTCTTGAACCAGATGGACAGACAATGAGATAATGAGGCAACAGAGAGCAGAGGAGACAGGATAAGAGATGCACAAAGAGGGCAGAGCGAACCAAAGGAACTGTGTGTATTATTATGTATTATGTAAGGTTATTTTAACAGAAAAAAACTGATTTTCAGAAATTCTCTGTCCTTGCCTTAGCTATATTCCAGAAACAAGTGTCATAACAGTAGAATCATCTTACGCCATTTGCACCTTTTTTTACTTACTTTGCAGAGCTTGCTGCTCTGACATTGTCCTACACAGAGCAAAGTCCTGTACAAGCTGCTCCTGCATGACCCAGGCAGTCAATCAGAGGAAAAAACAGAGGGGGATGTTAGCTGGAGGAAACATAACATGGTGGAAAGAGACACTAAGAGAGTTTGAGAGTGACATAAAGTGCATGGTGACAGGAACAGAAGGAATCAAAGTGGTTTCCAGACTTGGTAGAACTGAGCAGCAAAGCACTGTGAAAAATGTGAGGGGCAGGCATTTGGATCAAGGGATTTGTTCTTGGGGCTTTTCTTTATCTGTTTGTTGTGTGTGTGCTTCAGTTAATCACTCAGGGAGGGCAAAAATATGATCATACACTCAAATTGTAGAAGCAAAAGGTTGTGTTTTATTTTGCTAACTAAAAAAAAAAAACACAATTGCTGTTTTTTTTTTATAAGTTTTTTTTTCATAAGTGGCATGATTTGTGTGTTTTAAGTGTGAAGTACCTCGCTTTCTGTGTCAACTCGTGTCCTCACAAGTGACGGAAAAAAGTGTGTGTGTACCAGGAACAATCTGTACTAGGCTTAGAGGTTGAGGTCATCAGCTTGATTGGCACTCTCCCTCGCTCCCTCTCTTTCTGTCATCACATGCTCTCTCTCTCTCTCTTTCTCTCCTCTGATGATGTTATTTTCAGCCATCTCCTTTCTCTCTCCCTCCTTTATTATCTTTTCTAATCTTTCACCTTTTCAATTCTCAACTCCACCTTCTTTTTATCTGTCTTTAGTTTTCTTCTTTTTGTACCTGTTGTCTGCAGCAGGCTGTCTGTGATCTTTTCAAAGCACATGAGGAATAGAGATGTCGATCGCGGGAAGAGATTGAGACAGAATGGACGGACGGACGAGATGAGGAGAAACTGTCACACTGACTCAGTCACACTCATACACACACTCTCCTGTGGCTGATAGAGCTAATAGGATTTACACTTGGAGAGTGATAACTTGACAGCCAAACCACTGTTATTGGCTCAAATGCCAGACACAATAGTTTTTGTTGTCACTTCCATGACAGCTCCTCACTTGGAATTTTATTTTTCCTGTCACGTTCTTGTTCCTGCTTCTCCATCACTCTGCCTCCCTGTTGTCTTGTTAGGTGTCTGGTTCCATTTTCACACTGTCCCGCTGTTTTGCTTGGTCGATGATGGCTGTTAGCTGCTGCGGAGGTGCTCCCTCCACTCTGTTTCACAGTGCAAGCATGTCGTTGGTGACAGTTGGCAGGATATGATTTTGGAAAAGCAGACACACCGGTTTATTGCAACAGGCATTGGTCTTGTTTTAATCACGATGTGACCTTGGAACTCGTTCAGATAAAGGTACGGATGGTACCTTTTATGGTCGAAATAAAGTTATGGTTATGGTTAAAGGCAGAGGAAGATGAGAGATGGGTTTTATTTTGTTGTTTTATTGTTTTTTTTGTCAGTACTTTCTCAGGCCTGCGATGTTACCTTCACTGGCACTAATGTCCTTCTCAGACTTTTCATACCAAGTGCCACCTGAGGAAATATTGAGCTCTCAAACCAGCATTATCACCAATCTTAAAATAGAGAAGAATAAAATACTTCCTCACATACTTCAGACACTGTTCTAGTGAAATTAGATTAAGATGGAGTGAGAGATAAGGTGGCTAATTATTATTATTTGATTTATTCTTATTTTAAAATTTGTTTCATTTTCTATATACTCCCGTCAAAATTCCTCAGCTCCACTCTGACCACAGTTTGAGAACCATGGTCCTATAGGAACAGAAATGTAACAAAAAATAAACTAAAAAATAATCTTTCCATTGTCATTTTGGAAAATTCCTGGTAAACACAGCATTGTATGAAACCTCCCATAACAACTCTAAACATTGTTGTACGTATGCCAGGACTGTACATGGTGCTGTAGTGCTGCTACAGAAGAAGAACATGTTGATAATGTGCAAACGGCATGTGTGCTGTTTTTTTTAGGCTTTATTTGAATTAGTACACATTACAGTGTATACAGTTACAGAAATGAAGAGAGAATGAAAAAAGCCAGGGGGACTACGGAAAGAAAATAAAAGTTTTCATAAACTAAACAGACCAAACACACTGCAAATACAAGAAGTGGAAGATGATAATGATGAAGATATCAGCAGCATATGCAAGTGCAAGAGAGGTGGGATTATGACATCATCATTTTCCTAAAGTAGCAGATTGGTTGTCTACATGACAATGCAGATTATGTTTTGAGATTTTCCCACTCTGTGTGGATAAACTGATATTTTTTTTTTTTTTTTTTTTTTTTTACCAAATTCACCTAGACTTGTTTTTGTTTTTGGTGGACATCCCTAAGCAGGGATGGACACTGGAAAATAAATAAAAAAACACCATCTGGATTGATGGCATTTGAAACATGCAATTAACAGAGGTAGAAATATTTCAGCAATCAAACCTATTAAATGGGCAGATTTTTTTTTAATTGCCATTGGCCAATTATAATTTAATTTGTTCACTGTTATTATTATCATTATTATTATTATTATTATTATTATTATTATTATTATTGTCCAAAAGTTAATCTGACAAAGTTCCAGGCCTGGCCTTCTTTTTCATAACATGTAACAAAATTTAAACCTATATCATTATTGGAGTGGACACTTTTCAGTTTTTACTCAAATGAAAATATGAATACAATAAAAGTGCTGCAATTAGCAATTATTTTTTATTACTAAACTAGTTTTTTTTGATGAATTGTTGACTTTACAGAATTGTATCAGCATCTCTGTGTGACCAATTTTATCTGACAAAGAGCAGTAAATCCTAACATCTAAGTAACTCGAACCATGAAATATTATTTTCCCTCTGAGAAATGCCATAAACATTTTTTTGGATTATCAATATTACTGAAGATTGATTTTCTCTCTTATCACTCATCTAATTCCTTGTGCCTTCTTTTCCTTCTAGGACACTGGGTGGCCTCCCTTCATCTCCCCTGCCCTGTTCTTCATCCACAGTGGATCTAACAGTGTCACATGCCCTCTCGCCGACCGTCACCAACCCTCCCAGCCTTTTTCCAGAAACGTGGTTGCCGATGATGTCAAACCAGGACTTCCTGCAGGTGCCAGTTTCACGTGAAGACCGCAGCTACCGCACAGTGTACAGCCTTTTCCACAAGACCGTGTCAGAGACCAAGTTCAGGATCATCAAGATCCTGCGTGTGCAGAACCCCTTCCTCTGGGAGAAATATAAGAGGTGAGCTGGGAGTGTGAAGTCTTTTCATGACAGATTTTTTTGCACTTTCTTGTTTACTTTTTGCACTTTAACATCAACCTTGAGTTCCATTCTTTCTTTAGAATATACCCTTTCCTTTTAAACAATGTGTAGCATCTACATTTGACATATATGTGGTTGTTTTCTTGAATGTAACTTTGCAGTATTACTGAAATGATCACCACCTACTTTATCATTGGAGGATTTTTAATTGGTTTGATCATGATTTGCTTTCAAGAGTGTAGAGATTTGGCCTCACTGGAGACACTTTTGTTTACTTGTGTTTAGTTTCTTAGTTGTTGCAGTGACATATGGTCTCTCAGCCTAAAAGAAATATAAAAACATTTCCCGACAACAGACAGGTTGAATAAGACACTGTTAGAGTAAGAAGGAAAGAGAAAATAGGGCATGTGGGACTAGCTGTGTGGCACTTCGTGAGAATGGGTCCACAGTGGTGTGTGAACGAGGCAGATGGAGAGATGTTTGGTGGTGATGATGTTCCTGTCATGAACAAGTGGGCTAACCGCCGTGCTTGAGCAGGGGAGGTCCTGTCAGCTGTGACATTTTATCTCTTTCACACTCCGCTATAGCATGGTTTCACAGTGACTCACAGTGACTGTGTGTGTGTGTTTAAATCTAAAAGTGAAGCCACTTCAGAATGTCAGTTGAATTCCACTTCCGGTGTTCAGATTATGGTTATGGTTTATTTGTATGTCTGTGTGTGTGCTGTTGATGCCAAAGGAAGTTGATGGGCTTCATCCTAAAATTCAATATAGGAAATGTCTATGTGTGTGTGCGTGCATGCTTAGATGCAGGCAGTGTCACTCTGTGTCAGGTCACAGGCTGCAGGGACAAAGAAGGTCATGCCTGGGTCACAGCCTGTCTGGCTTAAAACGCTTTCGCCTGCACATGCCTGATTGATCTGCTCACATCAAACAAGCTGCGTGTGTGAAATGGATTAGTCTCATTGTTCTTTCCCAGTATTAGAATAAGTCAGTGAAGTGATCACATCTTTTTAATAGTCCTTAGCCATTTATTAATGCATCACCTGAGAGATGATTTGTCTTTATAAATCACAGTTTTCTCAATAATTGCTTTTATAATTGTACTTAAATGTACTAAAATAAACAAAAGACTAAACACTGTAAATCTGTTGATTACAGTTCCAAATCCATCTCACTGTCAGCCTCTCTCTGTTCTAACAGGAAGAAGGAGTACATGTCACGGCGTATGTCAGAGATGGACCGGCTGCTGTGCGAGCGCCACCTCTTCCACGGCACCTCAGCAGACGTGGTGGAGGGAATCTGCAAGCACAACTTTGACCCACGAGTCTGTGGCAAACATGCCACCATGTTTGGTCAGGGCTCCTACTTTGCCCGCAAGGCTGTCTACTCCCACAACTTCTCCAAGCGTTCGTCCAAAGGTGTCCACTGCATGTTCCTGGCCAAAGTCCTCACTGGCAGGTGTGTGTTGGTGCCGTCATTAACAAGATGAGAAATCTTGGGGAAATGTTATGAGTCCTTGAGGATGGATGAGGTTTATATTATTATGTTTTAATTCAATTTACTGTACCTATACTGTAGCTATGTGCACTTGAGCTGCTGCTTAGTTTTGTTTGTTATTTAACTTTTACATATTTCTATTGTTTCATTACCTTTGTGTGCGACTGACTGTCACTTTTAATTTTTATTACTTTGTGTTGGTACAAGAGAGTGCTGTAAAACCGGAGTCAAATTCCTCGTATGTGAAAACTTACCTGGCCAATAAAGCTGATTCTGATTCTATAACTTAATTAGAGTTTGAAAAACATGATACAAAATGTTCAATCACAGCATCAGTGATCGCAAATCAAAATATTGATATACAGTAAACTCCAAAATTAAAACATATTGTAATGCAGAAACAGCAGATTTTAATTTAATCCAATATTTTCAAGAAGGAAAAGTTGCTCTTAATTTCAAGCATAACCAATGTGAATAAATTCTAAACACTGGTATTAAAACGGTTACCCTTAGTTGAAATTATATGAGTTTTTGATGACAATTTTAATGCCTCTCTTGTTATTTCTTTCTAAAAAAATGATTAGTTTATTTGCAGAAACATATTTTTTAAACACTAGCGTTAAGGTGCTTTGGCTTGACATGTTAGCTGGATGGAACATAGTGAGTTTCATTTTGTAGAGTTTGGAAATATGCTGTCTGGTGTTTTCTTTAATGAAAATGCCCTTGTAACATCGCTTTCTATTAAACAATAGGCTGATAGGTGATGTGTTTTTAAATGAAATACAGACACGTTTTGGATGATTGTAATCCTGAGGTTGTTTTCAATAAAAACCACCATTAAGCTTTTTAAAACTGCAGCTGATAGTTTGTGGTACTGGCGGGGCAATTGGTTGTAACCTTTCTTCCAGACCTATTTCAATATATAAGTCATTTGTACAGTGTGATTAACCCTCCTGTCTTAAAGTTTATCTGTCATGGAAACCCATAACATTTCACCCTCTGTTTTTGTCTGCACCTGAAAATGTTCTTATTTTAATATGATTAACGCATGACCCAGAGGAAGTGCTTTAAAGGCTGATGGATGTGCTTTACATGAATATTTAAGAGAGAAAAAAAAAAATAACTGGTAAAAATGTATTATTATTATTATTATTTAATTTACTTACAATACTTTTATTTAATGCAGCAGACCTGTAGTCATTAAATTTAAAAGAGGCTTTTCTTAGTTGATAAACAATTCCTCTGTAACTTCACACTCGCAGAAGTGAATGGAAAACTGCTAGAATCATTTTTCCTCATGAAAATGAGGAAGTGGAAAGACAATTGGTTTCCAGTTTACACCTTAGGTTACCACATAATAATAACCACACTGAACATGGCTCATTTTTCTCTTTTGTGTCTACACAGGTTTACTGTAGGAAATCCCTCCATGCGTCGGCCTCCACCAATTAACCCGCGTGATGCCTCCAGTGACCTTTATGACTCCTGTGTGGACAACTGGATGGACCCTCAGATTTATGTCATTTTCAACGATGACCAGAGTTACCCTTACTTTATCATCCACTATGAGGAGGTACCCAGCACTGTAGCTGTCTAACACCTGGATCAGACCTGGATCTCTCTGTATTTGCAAATAATTGTTCATAGTTCGCCTTAGTCTGTTAAGGGTTTAGATCGGCAGAGTTTGCCACTTAAGATTAAAAGGAACAATTTAAAACATTAAAAAGCTTAAATTAAGTGTATTGTTGCTTTGATCAACTCTATTTGAATCATCTATTAAGCCTTATCGTCTCCCAGTAGCTGCAGATAAAACAAAAACTATACAATATTTGCAAATATTTAGTGATCCTGGTCTGTAGCCAACTGGATCCAACTAGATTAGACTGCAGTGAGGAACAAGGAGACATAACTGGACTAACAAATATGGTTTCATCAAGCGTTAAAAAGTAGATGAGAAATCACAACAGTTGAAACTGTTTGAACCGGATTTCAATACCACATCATTATCTGGTTTGAATAGGAACCTTGTGATGGTCATCGGATTAAAGAGGATTTAAACTACTTTTTTGGAGCTGATGCGGGGGGGGGGGGGGGGACTAGTCCTCTTATCATTTTTACTTAGTCGTATGACTGTACATGAACTCCACATCAGGACAGGAGCAGTGATAGACTGTTAGAATTTTGCCAGGACTGTGAATGAGCGGCTGGCTGTTTATATTATCCTGAGGAAGCAGAAACCAGTCGGCAGCTTCCATCGAAACACCAAGGCAACACTGACCCCCCTCATTCTGTTGCAAAAAACAAAACAAAAAAAAAGAAAAAAGAAAAAAAAAACAACCAAAAGCATAGTACATGTTTACCCAGCCTCCAGCCCATATGTTTTTTTTCAAGTGTATGTGCTGCGTGTTTGAATCTTTTAATTTAGTGGACATGGATGTTGTGGGCTGCTCAACCAGACAATGGACAAGATTTTTAGCGGGACCTTTCCAAACAGACATTCACGAATCCCAAAACCTCCAGGCAGAGGTTTCACAGTGAACAAGTGCTGTTCCAGGTTGGCATTTTTGTCTTTGCCACTTAAATTCCTTGGGGGGGATTGAAGAGTGCAAAGTTTGCCCCGCTGAGACTCGACGATGCTACAGCTGCAGCACTTTCAGCATTTTTGTCAGCAAGGCTGTTGAAACTCATCTCTCTTGGACTGCTCTCTTACTCAGAGACGGCAGACATGTTTTACTCAGACAAACTGTACAGACGTTCTCTGTTTATATTTGAATTGTGTGCCTTTTGTTCATAAAAATGTTTATTTATGTTAGTTTAATGTAACATTGATTAAATAAAAAAAAGCTAAAAGAAAACAATGTCACTTGGTGTTTTATTTTTATTCAGGTTTTTAGTATTTTGTTTTACAAACCTCATTCCAGTGATAGTTGGGCAAATCATAAAAGATTTACAAAGGGGATCTATGAAATGAGACTGCAGTGCTGGTCTCTGTTAGGGCTACATCATCTTTTGTTCTTGTCTTAGTCAGGTGGTGGTAAAATTTAGAAAAGATGTCACCCATGCTGTGCCCTCTCTCAGTATGCCACCCCACCTCCACTCGTCCTCCCGCATCCCCACCAACCCCAGTAGCTAATCCTCTGAGCACCATGTCTAATGCGGTCCAGAGGAAGGCTGGTGGAGGTAGCTGTCTGTCCCAGCACGGAGAAGGCTCACGTGGGCTGAACAGCAGTCCCTTGGCTCCTCTGCTGCTCATTCAACTCACATGTCTCAGACAAACTTCTCCCTCCTGCTGTATCTTTCTCTTCATCTGTTGTCTGTCTCTGCCCAATCCCTTTATCTAGCTTTCCTTTCTTTCCCAGGCTTGTTTTCATTTGCAGGTATTTGTTTCCAGGACCACAGCTGCTGCTGAGGACAACATGGTTGTGACCTCAGTACTAAATTTAATCCTTTTTTTTTTTTGTTTTAACGCATTTTTAATTTTGGGAAATAAACTTTATTGCTTTTCCTTTGCAGTAGAAGATATATACCTATCAAAGTTCCATTGTGTAATTTTACCATATACAATCAGCTGATTTTGTTTTTCATTAGCCCAGAATAAACCCTTTATATTCATATCAGGGGCCGGGTCAGTTATGTTGGATCACTATGTTTTAACATTAGCCCATAATGAACAAACTAAGCATATGTGAAGTTTTAATGTTAATGTATATTCTTCAACACACTTGGAAGGGAAGGGTCAGGTGAGGTCATGAACCATCTTAAGTTCCAGTGTGTAGGAATTAGTGACATCTAACGCGGAGAAAGTAGATTGCTATAATCCGAGGAAGAGACCAGAAAGGATGTTATTTTCTTCATTCGTACTAAAAGCTTTTGTTTCAAAATGTGAGAAAGTTGCTCTGGCTGATTTGTCTGTTCAGGCTGCTGTAGAAACATGGTGGGCAAGATGACAGGGCTTGGAATAGAAATAATAATCATAATAATAAAGGTAATAATCTTTATTGTCCACAAAAGTTGAAATTTGCCTTTGCCTTCCATAAGTGTCCTAGGTAAAGAACAGATTTCTGGCAAAAGAAAAGCAGTTAAACAACACATCATACACACACACACACACACACAGAGGTCGGTAATAACAAGCACGGTTCCAAATTCATAATTGTAAAGTACATGTGCATGAGTAGGATTTATATATGAAAGGGGATCCTCACGTCATATCTGCCTCCCTTGGGCTGATTCTGAAAGTCAGGGTCAACATGTCATGGACGGCTCGCTTTTTTTGCGTGCGTGCGTGTGTGTTTGGGCTGATGAGAGAAAGAAGGAGAGAAGGAGTTGGAGGAGGAGTTATTTTGATCTCTTCGTGCCTCCTCGCCGAGCTGCGTGCCTGTCTGCTCTTCTCGTGTGCATGCGAGATTGTATAGGTTGCCCTCTGTTTGCCCCCATCTCTCTCTCTCTCTCTCTCTCTCTCTCTTTCTTGCTGAGAGTGCACTTTTTCCTCTTTCCACATTTTTTTCATCTCCTTTTTCACTCTACCCCCTCATTAGTTCAAACAACCAAAAATCGTTTGCCCTCTCATCTTAATGATTCTATTTGTTCCTTCTCTCTCTCTCTCTCTCTCTCTCTCTCTCTCTCTCGCTCTGTCTCTCTTTGTCTGTCTAGTATGAGTCATGCAGCGGGCACCGGTTAGGTTTATTTGCCTGACTGCCCTCCAGGAATTGCTGCTGGTGCACAGAAGGTTCTACTTTGTAGACCTGCTGGCTGAGCAGAGGGTGAAGATGAGTGATGTCAAGGGAATGAGAGGAGAAAAAACAGACACTGTGTGTGTGTGTGTGTCTCTGTAATTGTTCCCAATCAGAACAATGACAACACTTTATATTATTACTTTATGGGTGAAGAAGACATTTTGCTGTTTGTTGTAAAGCTGTAACAATCGATAATTATTAAATACCAAATCAGCTTATTTTTATATGATTTCTGTGATCTCAGGATCTCAAATGTGAGTAAGATGTAGTTTTGTTTTGCTCCTCCATGACGGTAACATGAACATCTTCGGTTTGTGCAGAAAATGAGACATCTGAGGGCAATAGTTACCAGCGTTCTCCACCATTTGCCAGCCAACTAATTGATTCATCAAGAAAATAATCAACAGATTCATCTATATGTAGAAAAAAAACGTCATTCTTTCATAATAATCAGTTGTAGCCCCATAATTCGCCGCAGCCCCATTGTAACCACTTGTGTTTTCAAATCTGCTTCAAACACTGCTGCTTCAAGGATTTTTCCCAATCATTTTGAATTGACACACAAGACGTGTCTCTTCAAAAGGGCACCCGCCCAAATCAGTCTGAATCAGACTTATTAAATTTTCCAACCTGAATTACACAAAGGCAGAGAAATTAAACAATTAAACATGACTGATTTGTAACACACTTTTTTCTTGACATTGACTGAGTGTCGGGTATTGCAAGAGACTTGTTTGACTCATGTTTTATCATCTTTATTTTATTTTATTATTTTTTTTTTAAAAAGCAGCAGATTTTTTTGGTCTTTGTTAATCTGCTGCACAGTGTGGAAGCAATCAGTCACATCATTTCTCCATATGAGATGCAATTACTGGAAACCCACACAGATGTGTCCTGTGTGTCCAAGCACCTCTAAAATTCTGCAACAACCTAAATGAAAAAAAATAAAAAATTGTCTACATAAAACCAAATAAAGCCCATATTAAATGCCTATGAGATATATTTTTTTCTGATCCAAATAAATGGTCGTTATCAGGCTTCTGCAGAGCTTGATGATGAGCTGACCATTTGAATCAGGTGTGCTGGTGCAGGACTGTGGGTCACCAGGAGCAGGATTGAGATGCCACAGTTGCCATCGACAAGACATTGAACCCAAAGTTGCCCCTGGCAGTGAGTGTGTGCAAGGTTCTGATAGATGTATGAAGGAAAAAGCTCTGCATGTACCAGAGATGTGCTGTATGAAAAGGACTGAACTAATCACCTGTACCTTTGTGCTCGTGTTTAAAAGTTTCTTTTTTTTTTTTTTTAACCCTTGGGGTTTTGCACACTTTTAAAGTACTTTTTAGAGCTTTTTAGTACGGTTTTTAAACTGCAACTTGATCTCCACAATAAACTGGACTGGTCAAATGGCACTCGGTTTCTTTCCTGTAGAGGGCCTCAGTGGTGTTTGACCATGCAAATGCTACCTGACCTAAGCCTGAGGTAACCAACTTTTATATTCTATTTTATGTTGCTTATCCTATATTTTGCTGTTCCAATTTCTGTTAATATATTTCTTTAATTGAATTTTTAATCAATCAATAGAAAGGACATTTTAACTTCAGTTCTACTATTGAAAGGTTCACAGAGATCAATTGAAACTGCTTTCGGTATAGTTATACATTTGGCGGCTCATTAGTTGTGGGTGTTCAGCTCCTTGTAGGTGCCTGCTTGTGTCTTTAGTTTTCTGGTAATCCCTGTCCTACAAAACTCATCACACAGGTTTCAGACTCTAGTTCCATACATACTTCTGGCTTGAGCTTTTTCATAATGCTATAATAGCCCTGGCATTTACACACACACCAGCAGGCACACTGAAGCTTGCACACAGTACATGTGTTGTTGGGGCTTTTTTGGACTCACACATACACACACACACACACACACACACACACACACAAACACACACTGGAAATATCCAAGCTTTGGTCTGTATTAAAACCAAACATCTCATTCCTCGTCTCTCACGCATATGTGAATAAACACACTGACATGCATGCACATATGTATGCACGCAGATTCACATACACACACGCACACTTCCTGCATAAAGCCTCGTTCCATATTGCTCCAGCGTTACGCAGCTGCAATCAATGAACATTCCAGTTACTGTTTTTTTTTTTTTTCCCTCCCTTTCTCTCTATCATTTCAAATTTCGTCTCCAAGCCTTTAAGAAATACGGCAGCCAAATATGGTCAAGCTTGTGTCATGAACTTTGTGCGAACTTCCTGATCGTCACAGAGATGGTGACCTTTTAAGACACTGCCTCAGGCAGGGCTTCAGGCATAATTTACATGACCATAGAGACAAGTCATTTGTGCGAGTGTGTGTGCGTGGACAGCACTGTCAGGGGTACATCAGAGAGTTTATGACCTGTAATGTCTTACTAAATATTTCTGGCCATTTAGTGGCTTATTTTACTGTTTCTGCATCCCCGGTTTATGGCTTTCTAATTATCTCCAGCACTTATTTTGTTCGCTTTTTTTTTTTTTTTTGCTTCCAGTTTATTACTTCCCCTTACTGCTATAAAAGATTTAGGAAAGTGAAAAGTGCAGTACAGAGTGGTAATTTCATACAGTCAGCAAGTTTTATTTTGTAACAGGTGGATGCTCACGAGCCAGATAAAGAAATTGTTCACCTGT
Source organism: Brachirus orientalis (assembly GCA_016785285.1). Classification (NCBI taxonomy): domain Eukaryota; kingdom Metazoa; phylum Chordata; class Actinopteri; order Pleuronectiformes; family Soleidae; genus Brachirus; species Brachirus orientalis. The sequence goes on along the minus strand of JAFBJR010000147.1, from coordinate 430,159 downwards.
CTTGTCTCATCAGGTGGAAGTTCACTACAAAGGAGTTTTTCTTCTGAAAATTGAACATGGAACTTTGATGATTCCCATTGACCTTAGACAAGTGTTACGTAAAAGGAAAAAACAAAAAGAAAAACAGGAAACAGTACCTGTGTCAACACGTGGTGTGTGACGCACATACTTTTAATATTTCTCTCCTCCTCTGATGTCATGATTTAGCATAAAGTACAAAACACGTGAAGCTGTGGGGGGAAAAAACTACATCTTCAGCTGTCACTGTGTCCCACATATGTCTTTTATGTTACATATTAAATGTGCATATCTCTTTACCTCTGTTTCTCCTGTCCTGTTGTCATCATCCATCTATCTATATGTGTTTCAGAGGAGTTGAATCCAGCAGACAAGGAGACAGGACATGCACATGAGGCAAGGAGAGATGGGGAGGGAGACAAGAGGACCTCAGACTACAGGCCGATAAAGAGCCTCAGCAGGTAGGAACATTCAAATTAAAGAGTAATAGTCCTTTTGGGAGTGCTGGTCTGCACCATCTGCGGTCTGAGTGTTTGCACGACTGGTTAAATCCACTAGTGATTTTAGGTCAGGGCTTCCTTAGTTGTGTATACCCATATCACGAGGATTAGAAGGGGGGGTAATCTAACACTAATTCCTGGCTCTTGAAGTTGATTTCAAAACCATATGCTCTTAAAATGTGAATGATGCCCGTTTAAATTTGTTTAAATCCTTGCGCGTGCCATGGTTATATTTCCGCTGTCAATATAATCTTTACAACAGTCAGAAAACTGAAGACTGTAGCTACAGAACTTCTTCAGACATACTCACTGAGCATTTATTAAAGTTTGCTGCAGGTTCTGAGTGAGAGAGTACCGTTTATTTACCCATTTTAAATTGTGCAAAGACATAGGTTTGCTATCTCCAGCATGATAGATAGATAGATAGATAGATAGATAGATAGATAGATAGATAGATAGATAGATAGATAGATAGATAGATAGATAGATAGATAGATAGATTACTAGTGAAAACATTTATGAAATGGGTCATACAGCCTTTGAATAGAAATGCCTGTTACAATCTGTTTTTGTCATAGTTTCATTCTCATACTTCCTGTTTCCATTTCCTCAAGCATGCACACAATCACATCCTAGTTGTAATTTCCCTCGTTGCAGTGCTGCAATCAGCTGTTCAACAGCTGGTCATGTCTGTCCCCACTAGTGTTGTTGTCTCTATCTGCCTAAGTTCTCTGGCTCTGCTGTCACGTGCACCAAGTTTTATTTTCCCTATCTCATCAGATCCATCTCTTCGTCCTTCATCAGTGTTAACATGTCCGATAATATGGAAGAATCTCGATGTACATTTCCAATGAAAGGGCCTGAATCCTCAAAAGGCATCATGTTCTATATACCTTGATATGTATAAGAGGCAACTGAGGTGGAATACAGAAAATAGGTTTTTGTGTTTCACAAGAACTCTCCGTCTCCAGCAGTGTAGTGCGTGAGAATCGGGTAGCCTGTGCTCTCTCCAACCATTTTTACTGTGACCTTCCAGGAAAGAAAGACAGCTGCTTAAACTCGTAAAAGTCTAACGATGTGTGTTTACGTGTGTGCCTCTGCATACATTAACGTACGTCCGCCTGAGTATGTGCCTGTTTGAAGTTCAAAAGGTTAATTGTGCTATATGGATTGCGTGCGCGTGCGCGTGTGCGTGCGTGTGTGAGCGCAGACGCATGTATGCCAGTATGCATGCAAAGCCAACCCGTTTGTGCTGAGTTCAAAAGGTTAGCCGTGCCACAGTGCTGTGGATCCAGCCTTAATAATTGAGGCTTAACAAGCACATGCTAAAACATCATGATCCCCTCTCACAGTCGGTCATGGCTCAGACATGAGAGCAGCAAAAGAACAGCTTGTTTGTACAAACTCAATTATTCATGGCTTCATGTGCCCAATGTGAACAGTCTTATTTCTCACTCACCTGGAAAGTTCCTCTTGCATTTGTATGACTCTGAACCTGTGAAGTTATTTTAATGCATGACTTTTTTTGTAATTGTTAGTTCCTTGTAAAATGGAGGTGTGACATGTTTTATCCGATCTCACTTTCGTATGGTACTTACACGTCGGTGTTGACTTGTGAGCGGTGAGTCATAAACCAGCCGGATAAGTCTGAGATTTAAAAATTGTTAATGTCTCTCTGTTCTTTTATGGCATGGCCATATTAGGCAACAGTATCCGCTTTGTGTGTTCGGTAACATGCATTCACCGTCTACTATAATTCCTTGTTTTTGTTCAGTGGATTACATCTAATGAATGTTTTTGTAGTGCCAGTCTAGACTAACTTCAAAATACATTATCACAGATTATTTATCATACTACATTTACAAACAGACAACCCAAGCCTTACTATCCAAGAAAAAACTGTGGAAGTGTTGTCCTGCCCAGGGATGTTTCACAGGCAAAGGGGACATAATTCAAAATGACAAAATGTTGACTCTTTCTTTTTCTTTTTTTTAAGTTTCTGTAGCATCAACAACTGTTTGGTTTTAATCTTGAGGCTTTGAAATTCTGAATCTTTTTGTAGGAAGCTATTATCATGTGGCCCCTGTAGGGATTTTTGGAATAAGAAATTGTCATAGACCCTTTTTTCTTTTTTGCCTAAAAAGTCTAGCTCTACAACAGGGGACACAAACAAACAAAAAACAGCCTTCGCTATCATGGACTAAAGATATTAAACATTTTTCTGCAGGAAAACAAACAGCCATCTAGTTTGGCTGTGGTTAGCATAGCTCCACAACATGTTAACCAACATCAGCCTCATGACAGAAAAATTAGTTTGCCCACAGTTGGTTAGTCTGGAGAAAACATCTTAGCTGTCTGTTTTTGAAGTGTGCTTCTGGAGAATATGTGTGAAGGCCTGGTTATCCCTACACTTCACCCTGCCTCTCCTGTCTCACAGTCTCCTGTGGTCGTCAATCATTCTCACAAACTAAAAATAGTCATTTCTATATGGACTTACATAATCAGCCACTTCTAGAGCCCGCCTGTGTTGCAACAGCCACTGATGGCGCATCATTTTCATCAGGAAAAAAGGTCAAGCTCCTTCCAGTTTCTGCTGGTGCTACAAACAGGGTTAATGTGTGGCGAAAAGTGCGACGTTTTTTCACTTTTAAATACTGGAACCTTGTTAAAACTTGTGCTCTTAAATAAAGTTTGAGTTTGTCATTACTCATACCTCTATACCTGTTTGTGAAATCTGAGTGGTGCTGAGATGATTGGGATCATGTTGGTTAATGGGTGATGTTTTGAATTACATCGCATGTCATTCATTCACTCTGTGGTATTTAAGTTTACATCACCATTCTAAATATTATTATCATTGTCATTTGAATGAACATGATGTTGCATTTTCCTTAACTGTGAGGGTATCCTATTTGTGTGTGTGTGTGTGTGTGCAAACAAAATAACAGTGCCAGCCACACCTCATCTCTGTGAATATCGTTCACTGTGCCAAAGATCCTTCCCACAATAACATTATCTCAGGTTCAGGAGCAGTGTGGTCACTGTCTCAAATCTTCCACTCAAATGGCTATTGAGTTGAATAAATGTGTTCATCCTGTCAATTCACTTTGTTACATGTGGAGCTGTAGCTGAGCTTGAAAGAGAGAGATGGATCTGTGGGTGTTGGATAAGTCTACATCTGGGGATTTAGAGTCCGGGAGGAGGCAGGAAGGGTGAGGGCCAGCAGGGGCTCATTCCTAGTGTATACAGGTGGAATTAATGGGAAGCAACAGAAAAAGACTGAATCTGGTGCACCTCCCTAAATCCTCTGGGATTATTGCTCACACACACACACACATACATGCACACTCCCACAGACTTTTTAAAAATGCTCACTCGGTCTTGAACATCCTATAAGTCTTTCAGTATTAAGTTTGCACGGACATTTTTTTTTTCTCATCCAAACATTAATTGTCTTCACCTTACTCAGATGTGTGCACACCTCTAATAATTAGGCCAAACACTGACTCAATTCCAGCAGTTGCCAAATGACATCTGGCTGTAAATCAGCACACCCATCCTATTCTGACATTGTGCGCTGCAGTGTTTGTTAATGGCCGCCCATGACATGATAAATGATCTTGAATGTCTTGTTCATCCATCCAAGACTGCAACTGAAGCTAATTGTGTTAGAGCCTGTTTTTGTTCCCAATACAGAACAGAAGCTCCTCTGCTCAAGGGAAGAAACACAGTGTCCACCGTGGCAATTTTATTTGTTTAAAAAAGGCACATTTCACTGCACATAAACTGTGTGTGCTCTATTTCAAATGGCAGCAGGGAGCAACAGGTCTACACGTCACTGACGGAAAACTTGTTCAAGTGTATATGCTTAATGACCAGGTGTATACGCTTAATTACCTAATTACTGTTAAAATTAATTGTTCAAAATTACAGTCTGTACAAACATATACTGTTATTAGTGAAAATTATGGAACACTTAACTGTGCTTATAATTAGTGTGCAGTTAAATGCAATTACAATACAAAGATGCTATTACACAAGCTCATCCTTGTGTTGATTGTAATAAATGTCTTTACTGATGACTATACACAGCATGTAAAACATTAACACATTAATTTGAAACAAAAAAAATATTAAAATTTTACTGCTTTAGCAAACAGTAACTTGTTTGTCCAAAAACCCTTCACCACGGTCCCAAGATCTCACTATGAACCTGCCAAAGAAAACTCTCCAAACAATGTTATGTGGATAATCCAGTGTAATACTGATTCTGGGAAGAAATGTTGCACGTGTGCACCTCCGCTGGTGACACCAAGGCCCCAACATGTGCTTTACTCATGTTAAAGCAGAACTATGCAGGATTTTTACACAGTTTTAACAGTGTTGGAGTCCCTGTGACGGTTAAAATGGCTTGTTGTTTTCTGTTGGCAGAAAACCAGTCTTGCAAGATCAAGACTGCCGTCTGGAATCCTCAAAATCCGGGGGACTCGTGATATCTCGAGTCTTATGAGAAACAGAAATTGCTTCAGAGCACTACACACACACACGCGCACACACACACACACACACACCCAAGCCGGTACCGAATGTAAGATCAAGGCAAGGATAGTGTTATTTTAGATGTTCTTCATGGGAGTGCTGGCGAAAAAGAACCAGAAGAAAACCATTGTTGGAGAAAGCGAGGAACAGGAAAGGACTGACTGACCGAGCGAGGGGCCACACAAGGGTAAATGTTAGACTGGCTTTTTCCAATTGGCGAGGTTTGAAAAACAGGTATGCTAATTAGATGCCAATCAGAATGGACATGGCTCCATGGCTTTTGTTTGCTGTGGTGAGTTTTTATGACAGTGATGGTAAAGTGATGGACAATGAATGGATTGGTGTACTCCAAAACTGAAGGGGTTACATAGAGGAAATAGATGAAAAAAGCAACCAGAATTGCAAAGTTCTGCTTTGAAATTATTATTTGGATGAAATTGTCGATATGACCCTGGGAATCATCATTTGTTGCAACTCATCTATTGAGTGGCATATGACTTGACCATTATGACTAAGCTTTGAAATTCATTGAAATTGTAATGTTTATTAGTGTTTTTAATTACATCAGCATTAGATTAGGGACATTTCCACACCAAACCTACAGAGATATTATACACATTCTCACTTAGTGTTCCCATCATGTGCGTGAAAAAAAGAAAATATCACCATTTCCTTTGCTGTGGAGAGCACACTGAAAGGAAGAGTGGGCACCATTGTGGGAGGAGGATGGGGTGGAGGTACAGGATTTTAAGTGTGTGTGTGTGTGGCATGTGTACGTGCAGTGTGGCGTGTGGGGACAAAAAAGAACAGGATGCACAGCCCTTGAGGAATGTGTGCAGCCTGGTGGCACGTCTGTGAAACTCATTCCTCCCTCCTTCCATATACCCTCCCCTGCTCCACTTTTGTTACTCCCACTTTCTACCCCCTTAGTCTTCTCCGCTGCTGCTGCTGTGTAGGGGACAACAATCATTCAGACAGCTAGATGGAGATCTACAGACTGAGATGGTGAGAGAGATAAAATGATGCAAATGAAAGAGACTGGTGAAAGTCGGGGGTGGAGATGAGGCGTTTGGAACAGGGGGCAAACAAAGGTTAGAAAGATTGCATTAGAGAGGAGAGCGATTGTGAGAAGACCATGAAAAGTGCAGTCATTCGGACAGAATAAAACAAACCCATCATTACACTAGACCCTGAGTGATTACACAGTGTTACATCCCAGCTTGCTTTAATAACAGCAGTCACATACCCAGGGACTGCAAGGAGGGAAGCCTGTGAATAACTTCAGAGGCTGCCGCGTTGACCTTTGTGTGACACAAATGTGACACAGTGCTCATGTTGTCCTGGAGAATAACCAAAAGAGATCAAATCCTTAAACATATCTCTGAATAATTTCCATTACATGTGTTTTCCACTTTCTGTATCACCGCAGCTTCTACATACTATATGTACCAGGGTGGGTCTTTTCACAGAGCCTCAGGCGTGTTCCCTCTCCATTCATTTCATTTGCATTCTTTTCCCATGTAAAAACTCCACTCTTTCACTCTTGCAACCCCCCCAACATGGTGGGGAAGACAGCTGCTCTCCATTCATCCTGATTATTGTGGAGACCAGAGAAGAACAGCCCATGTAACAGAGCCACACAGACAGAACTTCATTTACTGTGCTGCATGCACAGTAAATACAGGCCTGCATTCCAGCCCCCTGCAGTCAGTCCCAAGGCCTCTGTACCCTACTTTGCAATTCGGAGTCCCCCTCTCATGTATACTGTATATTCCATGGTGTAAAGTCATTTCTTTGGTTAAAAAAAAGCCCTACTGACCTACAGAACTACTTATGCTGCAAAGCACAGATTGTAGGCATCACTGTCGAAACCTCTCACCAATTAATCAATAACACATTTTCTGCCATTCATTTTTCATACAGCGCCACCACAATTTATACTGTAAACTTGCTCATTTTTTGCATATGTTGCATAAGTTAAACACTGGCAACTTGCCAGTGAGTGTGCGCTGTGTGACTCGTTCTGTGACACGTTCCCATATCTTGCATGAATGTCTTGATCATCAGATCTAGTAAAATGTGGGTCAGCCTCACGTTGTCAGTGGTAAAGAATGACGTTTCAGGTGTGGGATAATGATAAAGGTATGTTTCCAACAGGCTCGCAGGTTTCACTCTTCAGACGTTCTTACTTTTGATTAATGACCAACAGCTTTTGTTTAAATACAGCCAGAGGGCCAAAACGGCTCCCGTTGGAAATCTCTCTGCTGTCAAACTCATGTCCTATAAATCCAACCATTGATCTAAACCTCTGCCCTGCAACTTCACAGATATATTTTTACTGCCTAAATGTCTTTGGTATTCTTTATTTGTAAGTGGAAATGAACAGAATTAGAAATGCACCATATTGATTTAGATTCTATTGATACGTTTGACCAAAATTTTATCAAAAGTTACTATAAGAAGGGAAGCCATGCTTTGGCAGTGAGGCTCTATAATTTGTCTGTGGTATGTTCAGTCAATGTTTGTTAACATTTCTTTGCTCTTGTAACCTTGGCAACAATACTTGGAGCTGACACGGTCATCAATCAACTGATACTGGTTGTCACAATGTCCTGGCTGATCAAACCACACATGTGCATGTACACTGTAGAGTGATAAGGGGCTAAGGGTGGGGGTTTTAAGGTATTGTGGGGCCTCAGAGCCACAGTGAGCGGCACTCGAGTAAATGTTCTACACACAACTTAAACCTGAGGAAAAATTCCAAGCTTCGAGGAACAGATCCTCGTTTTATTGCTGCGGGCAGGTTTATCTGCTCTGTGCTGCCTTGTTTCTATTCCAAAGACTCTGTACTTTTCTGTTGTCAAGGATGGAGCATGTTTCAGGTCATTTTCCCTGATTTAAGCCTTAAGCTGTTTGTACTCACAAGCCAATTTGACTGCCAAACACCACAACTACACCAAATGAGTTTTGTCAGGCACAGTGGAAACCAGCATGATCTATAAAACATACTCTATATTTTATTCACTTTGAAATAAATGTATTATATCACGTGACAAGGAAACAGAATTGAAAACACATCTACTTACTGTATGGGTCTCTTTTTTAGGTGTATTTGACATTTTGGCATGAATAGTATGTCGTTCACAATAGGTGGCCTATTTAGCTGTTCTTAGTATGACTCCTTTGTTCCCTTCTTTCAAATACTTGCATCTGTTCTAACATCTGGAGCAACACTTCCCTTCATACACGTGCCTAGAAAAACAAACACCAGGTTATGACTGTGATAATGCTGCCTGGCTCTGCTCAGTGGTATTTTCTCTTCTGTCCTTTTGTTGCCCTTCAACCAGATGTCCCCGGTTCAGCAGTTTATAGACCTTGTTTTTGGCAGAAATATGTAATATGACGTCTACCACTATAGGTGTGAGAGATTTCCGGTTCTGCATTTCCAGTCACTAATGTGAAACTTTATGCAGCAGACAGGACAACAACTTTGACAGAATTGATAGAAAGCAGGTATCATGTGTTGTAGTCAGGAGTTGTTAAAACAGCAGTTATATGGGTTATTATAGATTTAAGCAAAAGTCTTCAATGGAACAGGAATGTTTTGAACATCAGCTGCAAATAGGACAGAAATGTGGATGCAAACCACTGTACAAACTTTTTCCCCCTCTTCCGAGAAATAAAAAAAAAAAACACGTGGTGGCTAAAAGCCTATTTGTGTTAGGGTTCACTTTATTGAAAATAAACATTCAGAAGACGATCTGATACCAGAGAAGTGGCTATGCTATGAAACAACGGTAAAAACATCCAAGGCGATAAAAGCAGCCGCAGGTTAAACCACAGCTAAGTATGATTAAGTGTTGTTAGTGGTCTGAGTTGGTGTCCAAAGTAACAGTTAGTACAGTTGTGTAATTAAAACCAGGTTTAATTGCCAACTTGAATGAATTAATTATCTAAATTCATTTATTTATTTATTCACCCGTCCATGCAGAACTAGAGCACAAAAAAATGAAGAAAAAATTCCTCACCCATTTTATGAGGCCACTTCCTCATGTCTGAACTGACCTGCCATTTCCATTTGTTGTCAATAGATACGAGCGTTTGCGCGACATTGTCCAGAAAGCAGACTTAATCTGTTTGCAGATACATAGAGGAAATGAATACTGGAAGTGCCACACATAAACACAGAGTCGGACCCTTAGTTACTTCCGCATTCCAAAATAAGGTCTATATGGCAACTATGAAACCTTATCTTTTCAGGCATGTGGCTCTCTAAGCAAGAGAATGAGATTTTAAGCGAAGCACTTTCTTTCCAATATGAGAAAAAAAACCACTACCATCCTCAAAAACATACCAGTTAAAGCCAGCATTCGCAGCTAGCAGAAAGAGACGGATGTAGCAGAACCAACAGATATATCATATACTATACTATTTGTTTAGTCCACTCAGATATTGTGGTGTAAACATAACAAGTTGTGGATGTAAGACGAGTCTTGTCATAGCAGTGAGTTTGTCACGACTGCAGCAGAGACTCGTGAGCCCAGAGATAGACTGGTCCATAAAAAACAGTGAAACTGTATAGTGAAACTGCATAACGAGCTGTTTTCATACAGATAAAAAAAAAAAGAAACACTTTTACCCAGTTGGAAGTGCAGAGCTCAGTGAGCTTTCTGCCCTCTTAAAGTGAATATGGTCAGGTGCTTCTGTTTGAATGTTTACTTGTCAAATGAAACACTGGGCTATTTCTTTAAAGCTATTTTCCAACTTAAGGTAAACTGTATGCTGGATACTGTTTAGCAGTTCAACCTGTGGCTCACAGGGGAGACGTTTCCGTCTTCCCTCCCTGTGGCCGCATCAGCACGATCAGCCTACATTTGCTGCTTGACAGGTAAGAGCAGGTGGGAGAGCCGTGGGTGTCGTTCATTTGAGTGGTGAGATGATGTCCCTCCTCCCTCTGTTCCGATTCCTGCTCCCGCGTTGGTGTGAGTCCTCTCGACTCCAAGGGCAAACAAAAAGCGGAACTGCAGGAGGTTGTCAAGGCAACGCAGGAACAACACACGTAAGAACACACACATAGGTGATGTGTGTAGGTTGCAGTGTGTTCACATGCCCAGACAAGTGTGGCGAATACGTCACCACCGTAGTTGTGTTTGCGGCGTAAGTGTGAGTAGGATGGAGCAGAGAGACCTTTCACGACTTGAGCTGAAGAGTGGGAATCTAAACTTGGCAGTTTATTTATGCAACGGTGTATCTTTAGTCTCACAGCTAGTGTTCCACTTTAGCTCAGACTTTGGAAATGACATATTAGTTGCTGTGTGTTTGACTTCACCCCAGAAAAATCACACTCTCAAATTAAATTTCGACTGAGATCTTATCAGTGTGTCTTTGTTTGTTTCCATTTAGAGCTCTGAGATGATGCTGAAGGACTTGAAAGTATAATTGTGTGGACTTTTCCTGTGAACACTGCTTTCTATTCTCAATAACACATTTATCATTATGTCGCTCCTCCTCTTAACCTCTACGGAATGTGGCTTTGATTATCTGTCATCTCTCTCTCTCTCTTGCTCTTTCTCATGTGTCATTGATGTGTTGTTCTCTCCAAACGCCCTGAGATACTTTTAATGGCTGGGCGTGACCGTGCTTCACATGCAAATGTGGGAAAAGCAACGACCAGGCAAAATCAAAAGAAAAATTCAAAACAAATGCCTAATTAGTAGCTGGGGATTCAAATGGAGCCAGCAACACCACAACCAATACAGAAAACAATGTTGACAGGGGAAGTGAAGAGACAGAGTGACAGTCAGGTTTGAAAGACGTGATAATGCATGGGTTCTGACACAGAAAATGTGTCTGTAGAGGTCGTGTGTGTGCGTGTGTGTGTGTGAATGCCACTGCTGACACATGGGTCTACACTCATAAATATTTGGGCCTAATATTTAGATTTATGCATTTAAATTGCATAGAACATTGGATGACACAGTTTGAACATAAACAAACTAATAAACTTAATGCGATGCATATTTTTTCAGTGCAACAAAACAACTAAGAATGAGATTTATGTAAAATTAACAGCAAATCCACTGTGTTTTAAGTCCAGCTGCATGACTGTGCATGGATGCCCTGAAACTTGTACTTAAAACTGATGAAAACCAAATCGATTTCAACTAAATGAATTATGGTTGTCGCACAGCTACAGCCATATTTAAAACATGTTCATCTGTTTTAGCTGATTAAATTGGATTGTTTTCACATTTAACAGGCTAATGCTGATTCTGAGAATTTTATTAAATAAGGTTTGATTGATTTATATAATATCAAACAGAGGTGACGTCTTTCATATTCAATATGCCAAGATTTGTTTGTCTGAGTGTGTGTGCAATGTCTTGCGTGTGTGTAGCAGTATTTTTTTTAATTAAGTGTGATTTGCAGTGAGCATCACAGTGGAGAAAATGGCTCTGGGACAGCTCACATTCAAACACCTTGCTCAGCCATGCAAAAGATCAGTCTGACACTGTCAAGTTCAACTTTCACTGGCTGATTTAATGATCAAAGAATAAATTCCGATCTTGGATCTTCGCCCAGGGATGAATTAAAGATTAATTTGCCAGATGTTAACCACAAAGAAAAGATCAAGCCAGTATATAGAAACAACACAGGAACTGAAGGACGTGTGGCAACTCGAGCCTATTTGTACATTGGGACAGAAATTTGCCCTCATCTCCCAACATTTTTCCTTACAATATGAAAACAGGAAATTACACAGTTAATGACAGACAAAACTATGAGTCACAAAATTAACAAGTTATAATTTTGTATATAAGCAGGTACCACCCTGTACGCCCTTCAAGATCCCAATCCGCCCTGGTCTCTGCCAAAGTCTTATTTGCTTGCTCCACTCGTATTTCTGTCCAGAATGACCTTTTATTAAGATGTACGCTCCTGCAAAGGGCCAGACCTACTCCTTATCTGACAGCAAGGAAGTGAAGAAGCAACCATCGACAATGCACACGACACATGGGTGGGTCACTTGTGACATTGGCCTCGTTTTGGTTTATGTAATTTTCCATTAGCTTTGAAGTCTACATTTTATTTTAATGTTCATTTTGGGGTCCAGAGTTTTTTTTGTTTTTTTTTTAAATATTTTTTATTTGTATTGTAGCGTGACAGCACTCTTGCCTTTGCAGCAAGAGGTCCCGGGTTCACAACCCGGTTGGAACAAGGGGCCTTCTGCAAGAAGTTTGCATGTTCTCCCCGTGGTGAGTGGGTTCTCACCGGGCACTCTGGCTTCCTCCCACCGTCCAAAAACATGCAGATTTGGGGACTAGGTTAATTGGACACTGCATGTATGCTCTGATTTGGCACTATACAAATAAACTGAATTGAATTGGTCATGTACTGAGGATGGATAATGATTATACTAGACAAAGGATGTTGAAGGAGGAAAAAAGGAAGACCACAGAGATGGTTAATGGATGATGTGAAGGAGGATATGAGAACAGCTGGTATAACAGAAAAAAACACAAGGGAGAGAGCAAGATGGAGACATCGAAAGAAGAAGAATTAGCATTTTGGGAAATGTACATATTTTTCTATTGTCTTGTACGGCTATTGATGTCAACCTCACATTCTCAGCAAAACCTACGTCTCAAAACTCAAATATTCCTGCATGTAAACATGCTGCATATGCATAACATGATGTTTTTACTTTGTTTTTGCACTGGATAAACAAATCAGATACAGCCAATTAGTGAGTTTATCTGTTTCCAAAACGTATCTAATAGAAAACCTTATCTCTTTTCAATCTTTATGTCAACCTAAACAAAAAAAGAAGTAAAAAAAAAAAAAAAAAAAAGAGAGAGAGTGCAAAGCTGATTTTAAAAATGCACGTAGGACGAGTGTTGCTCCAGTGTTGCACCCTTCTTTCATTCAGCAGGGGTGGTCCACTGGTTAGATAAGTCCAGCCAGGCAGCCATGGGTGATAGAGATCAGATTGAGATGACAGACTGGAGTGCTGCCCAGACACACACACACGTACACACACACACACAAAGTAATGCGAAGAAAATTAAATAGGCAGTCTGTAGAAAAGAAAGAAAAATCACATTCTTTGTTGTTTGTCAGTTGGTCATAAGAGGAAAAGTGAGTGAAAACAGAAGGCTGTGCGTACTTTGTTCTATCAAACAAACACAGCATGTTCCCATGACTGCCTACTAAACCCCATCATGATTTCTCAAGTACCGTTTCGCTGCAATAAGTGTCTTTTTGCTCATATCTACTGTCTCTTTTATAATTTTCTTGACAATGAATTAAATCATTGCATGCAAACAAAGTGAGAAAAGACAGAAACAGGAAAGCAGAGTTTGTATGAGACATGCAGAGGAGTAAAGAGCAAGATTTGTGTGCCTCAAGGTTCAGTCATGGGTCCTGTTGTTGTTTTCAGTCTCCGATCATTAGTTATATACTCTGCAAACCTGGTATCTGTCACCTCCTCCTTTTAAATGGCACAAGACTGATTTGAAACATGTGAGCTATTTGCACAATTGCATCATTTCCATTACTGTTCATTTTCACCAATGTAAACAAACAAATGCATTTCATGAGGCCCGTCTCTTTTAAAATAGTCTCCAGATTTGACAGCTGGTGACGGATCTCAGTTCAAATGAACTCATTTGATGTTGCATTTTCATGAGCGCAATGCATCCAAAAATCACATTTTATATCACAGCATACATGTGTATGTGTGCCTGTGCCTGACAGGTGCCTGTTGTCTAAACGATTCACCTCGGTGGATTATGGCTTGTCATTGTTCCACTGATGTTATTCACGTCGGATCTTTGTGATGCCTCTGGGATTCAGGAAGCAACAATGTTGCTGACAGACTCAGAAAATGTGCATCTCAGATTGGAATGTGCCTAGCAGTTGATAAACATGTAGATACCTGGTGTCCTTTCCACTTAAATGCACCTTTCTCTTTCGACCTCTTTCCAAGGGTGCGTGTGTGTGCGTGAGAGAGAGCCAGAGGCAGAGACAGTGAGGGGGGTGTGATTGCCTCTATCACAGAGGTCATTGTCTGTGGGTCAAGACAGCTCCATCTCAGGTTTTCAGTGTGGCTTCACTAATCTGCCATAATTATGTCTCACAGCCAGTGCACTCACAGTCTAACACATACATTAACTCCCTGCCTCCCTGGGACACACACACACACACACACACACACATACTGGTTTCCATGGTTTCAGAGAACATTGCATTGACTTACAATCACTTCCTGGAGACTTGCTCTAACCTTTACCATAATTACTAGTGCCCTAAACCTAACACCGACCCTAACATCAGTCTTTAAAACGTCATGTGTTCAGAAATTTAGTAATTTACATTATGGGGACTTGATATTTGTTTGTTAATGAGACTGTGTAAACAGATTTAGGTCCCCACAACATAAGGTATACCAGGTATACACACACACACTAACTATTCTCTCCTCCTTCCCTTTCTTTCTTTTCCTTCTCAGAGGACCAGAGTCATGGCAGTGCTGTGTGTGCGCGCGTGTGTGTGTGTGTGTGTGTGTGTGTATGACAAGGTGTTTCCCTTGTCGTACACACACACATGCGAGTTCTACTTCGCTTGCAGAGCCCAGCTCACAGGATTCCCTTCATTGGGAAAATAGCTGTAAATGCATTCCTGTCTTGCCATATTTTGGAAGAGTTTTCCAACATGAGAGTCATATGCTGCATGCATCACACTCATCTTCCCGGTCCTGCCACTGTGACGCATATCTCTCCCGTGTTTCATCAGTAGTCATGCCTCTGGGTGTGTGGGAACGCAGAGGCTGTGTGGGCTAAATCCAGACTACCTGCCTGTGTTCATGTGGGAGTTCAGATTAAAGGGGATTCCTCATTAAAAAGAACACGGAGATTTCATTCATAAATAAAAATGTTATCAATACATAACAAAACTGATATTTAAACTGATCCAAATACAGTGCAACAATAGAGCAATTGCTGTATTTGTGATGCAACAATCCTGTCCTTGCTGTAATTGCATTACCAATATTTTTGATTTTGGAGTTAGGCTGCAACAAATATAAAACTTGCATTGTTTTGCTGTTTTTCCTTTTCACAATTTCCCTACATGCTGTAGTGAAGATTTTTTGCAAGACTTTTAGAAATTACACTAATATACTGTAAAATGTTACTTCTATGACTTCTTTGATGGAAAAACAACTGAACTGGCAGTTCCCATCCTTGCTGTTTTTCGTGCATGACTTTTTCAAACCACTCCCTCTTCTAAACCATAAGCACACCTTGTGAAGACACTAAAATGTTTACCCTTGGTTTTGTGACCAAAACAAACATTTCATTTAATTGTAAAATAAATCTAAAACTAGAAAATGCAGAAAGGCTCCCATAAGGACAAAAACTGTAATTATCACATTGTATGCGAGTGCACATTTGTATGAAAATTTACCCACCGTTGTAAACCACAGTAAACAGTCATGACATAACCATGCTGATGACACCCTGAATGATAAGATTATCAGCACATAAGGCACTTACTGTGAATAGTTAGTTATTATAGCTTGTTCGTGTTGTGCAATATCAACAACCTCTTCTAACTCGAAAATAACTCCAGGTCACTAATCCATCTCAATTACTTTTATGTAAAACAAAGACATTATGTAACTAGGAGAAACAGGTTTTAGATATAAGGGTGTTCAAAACATTTCATTCAGCTCACTGTCAATCAACTGACACTCATACAAAGACGATAAAGCATCCTCCAGGAACCTCTCAAAAACAAACTGCATTACCTTTTGAACTTTATTGTCTTGGAAGTTGATTTATTGTATTTTCACTCACTAACTCACTCACTCACTCACTTACTCATTTTCTACCACTTTTATCCTCCTGCCTAACCAGCTGACATAGAGTGAGAGGTGGAGTAGCCAGTCCATTGCAGGGCCATTCACAGTGTCCAACTGGCCTAATCCCCAAATCTGCATGTTTTTGGACTGTGGGGACGAAGATAGAGAACCTGGCTCAGCGAGAACATGCAAAAAGGTCCTTGTTTTGACCAGGTCGTGAGCCCAGGGCTCCTTGCTGCAAAGGCAAGAGTGCTAACCACTGCACCAACCATGTGGCCCTGTTGTATTTTCAGAATATATATATATATATATATTATATATACCGGGTACTCCGGCTTCCTCCCACAATCCAAAAACATGCAGATTTGGGGACTAGGCTAATTGGACACTCTAAATTGCCCGTAGGTATGAATGTGAGAGTGAATGGTTGTCTCTCTGTGTGGCCCTGTGATAGAATGGCGACCTGTCCAGGGTGTTCCCTGCCTCTCGCCCTATGTTACCTGGAGATAAGCACTAGGAGATATCCTAGTGGATAAAGCGGTTGAAAATGAGTGAGTGACTATGGAAATAAAATAAATTATAGTATTATATTTTAATTTAAATATAATAATTTATATTAGAATGAGCCATTGTTTAGATTAACAGTGCTAAATCAACAAACATAATTAGATTTTGTGCAGATTACACACGCTCTGCCCTGGTCACAGCACATCATTACCCTCATGAGAAGAGCTCAGCAGCACCTGCACCAGTAGAGGAGGGTTCACCTTCCCATTCCCATCCTCACCCCTTTTATGGGGTACTATAGAGAGCATACTGACAGGCTGCATCTCTGTAATGACAGGTGCCTGTAGTGTTGTTGACTGGTGAGGATAGCGGAGCTCAGAATATCAGCAGGGATTTGAATTTGAATGGCAGCAATAATGTCTAAAATAGTAATATAATAGTAAAATACCAATACTAACAAAAACATCATTAATAAACAATAACATCATTACTACTACTACTAATAATAATAAGCAGTACTGAATATTTCATCCCTCAGTCTGATGTTTCATAGTGGTGGATATAATAAGTGGATAATATCATTTAGGCAACCAAAATGCAACATCTATTACCTTGAATGGAAAAACAGATTTCTATGGATTCAAAGTGTTTCAAACATTTTTGCCTAATAAAAGGGCAGGGCTCGACCAAATATAAAAGTGCTGTTGTTTTGATCCAGAAATCCAACATAAATATTTAACAAGCAGTTAAACGGGTGTACCTAATAAAGTGGCCTGTAAGTGTTTTTTGAATATTCACAAAACCTCATATGACATCGCATGCTCGTAGGCGGAAGCGCACAGCTCTGCACACACACACGTTGCCTAATGCGTGCCTGGCTGCTTGCTTAAACATACACACACTCACTCACGGAGACACGCACACGCGACTGCAGCACGGCAGGTCTGATGTGAGCGCTGTCACGACATCCGAGCAGTCATATTTGTTCCACAGAAGCCTTGGCGTGAGAGAGCAGGGTCACCTCACTGGCTCTCATGCAAACCTATTCGGTCCGCACGCACGCACGCACGCACACACCTACGCACGCACTTAATAGGACAGCAGATAAGCAGAAAGACGAGGTCGTTACGCAGCCAAAGAGACGTGCAGATTCAAGCAGAGAGAGAGAGACAGAGAGAGAGAGAGAGAGAGAGACAGCCATGAAGAGACGGAGGCAACCACAAGCAAACGGTCATACACTTTACACAGATCGGAAAATTCGACCTCAAAATGTACTAAGTTAGAGTTAGAGACACACTGCAGGATTTTCAAGCTTTCCTGGCCTATGACATTCGATAGTGGCCCCACATGGTGGCAATCGGTATTGCAACAGTTTAAAAAATACATAAGCATTACATTTTCTTGTAAATATTAATATTTTTTTAATGTTTACTTCTCACTGCAAGTAGAGGTGGTATAGACCAAGGGTTGTCGAACTTTTTGAGGCAAGGCACCCACTCAAAAGCACACCGGTTATTAACCATGTTCTTTCGTTCAGTGGAACGAAAGAACATGGAAGAAGCCTGTGTGCGTTTTGGTTTTCTCACTAACTTTGTCACTGTTCCTTAGTCACCTGCTGCAAAGCTTTGCTACGAGAGAGAGAGAGATGTTACTTCATAGTGATATAGCAGTTTCATGTCCACCTACAAAGTTGCCCTAACATGTACGACTTGAGCAGATGTGGCCAACATCATAGAATTCACAGCTTTAATCAAAACAATGACAATCCTTTTCCAGGTAAACGTGTCCTTTTTAATAAATAAATAAATAAATATTCTCGTTTGATTTGTTTTTATATTTTTGGGTTACATTCTGAGGACTGATGGATTATTCGGACATTTGAGTGACAAATTGCATATGTCTAATGATTTGGATTTGGGATTAGTTTTCATAAAAAATGCCAGAACAAAACATTCATGAGAGAGGCCCATTATTGGCAAAACAGGATCAGGCCAGGCACTACACCCAGTGACTCAACAGGTGGACAAGCCTTACATTCATATGGAGTGGACAGGGCTTGTATAGTTGAACACTGTGTGCACAATACAGAGACCCATTTTGTGCAACCAACAAGGAATACCAAGAATAACAACTCGCATCCGAGGAGCCCTGTGAAAAGTAGTGGGTGGGACAGGCTGTGTACTGAATGAGTGAGTGAGTGTAAAGGAGGCTTATGCCATAAAAGTTGCATTACAATACACAAAGAAGAAGAAAGAGAGATCTTTTCATTTCAAAGTCTGTGCATTTTAAGTTCCTGCTGTTACATAAGCATCATAAATCTGACCTATCATTTGCCAGTCACTGACAAATGATTGATTTAGATTTAGACTTTGAAGACAGTATAACTCTGACACTGATTACAAAACAGTCACAAAAATACAGTAAAAAGGGGGAATTTAAAATGACTCTTAATGCATCTTTTGAAAAAAAAAAAACAAAAAAAAAACAACAACAAGGAATTGTTTCAACTAGATGAGGAAAAACTACACCATAGTCTGAAAACCCCAAATCTTTATGAGAACTTCTCTCTGAAATATTCAGGGAGTTTAAGATCTGATGATTGAAAAGGTAATATTGATATGACAAATCTGCAATCTCCTAAATAAAGGAGCAAATAATATGATATGTGAAAGTGCTTCATTAACTGTATTACTGTATTTAGGAGTTCACCGGCCTATTTGGATTTATTGCACGCATGCTACAACAAATACGTCAGGCGTAACGATATCAGTCATTTCATTCCAAAAGAGAATAGTGGGTCATACTCAGCCCTCCCCCTCATCCATCCTCTTAAACTCATGCACGCACACACTGACACGCATAACACACACTTTCACCCATCGCCCCTCCTCCTCCTTTTCATTCCTCACTCTCTCTCTCACGCACACATGCACGCTATAGCTGACGTTAAGCATGCTTCATTTTACACTTGCCTACACAGTATAGCGTGCTGGAAACAGACTCAATAGATGCCAAGCTCCTGGTCCCCGCAGGCTCGGTGCTCCTAAAACCTGGATGCACCTCTCCTAATTAGGTTAATTTGCTTTTACCACAGAGACTGTCCAAAATACAGTCCAGTGGTTCCACAAAAAACTATGAAGAAGAAGTTAATTTCATAATTTAATTGTCACACACATGTCAAACACTGCTCAGGCAATCGGGATATTTGGAAAGAAAACAAAACCATTTTTTAAGGCTTTGACTGTTTTATTGCATTGCAAACTGTCTTCACAACCTAACAATTTCTGCTTTACATAAATAGTGTGCATAATGTTATTAACTCCTTCTCTTCAGCACTCTTTGCCAAAAGGGTATTTGAGGATATGGGAATCCAGAATGCGTAAGAGGGGATGAGACTCAAAGAGGAGGGGGGGAGATACAGAGAGAGGGCATGTCTTCCCTCTCCTCTCTCCCCTCTTAGGATGTGATGTTGATTGCTCTCTGTCTAAGTACAACAATTTATTCCCTCTTTTTCCTCAAGTTGACTAAATTTTTTTTCTGCTCTGGAGGCTTGAAGACAAACACGAAAGGTTGGCTAGACTTGAGTGGGTGAGTGCATTACAGCACGATTCATTGACGGGTCCATAAATAGCATGACATGCATCCCGAGTGAAATCATACCAAAGATCTCTGTCCTTGTTTCTCTCATGGGTTTGCCATGGTCAGCCACAGAAAAAATGATGGTAATGGTATCACATAAAAAAACACAAGAATGTCTTTCTGAAGACATTTGTTCACAATCTATTACCACAAAATGACTGGTCCCGAAGAAGCCCCTGTGGGAATGTCTGGCCGTTGTTTCACATTACTTCTGAGGCAGTGAATTAAATGCACACGGCCCAAACAGAGCAGAGTGTGACCTGCGCATGCAAGCAGCAGACCTCAGTAAATATGATTTTAAGCATTGTCAGTCTGTATTTTACACACAGCAGCACAGTCATTATTTATTTTTAATGAATAAAATGGTATGTGTTGTGGTTTTGGAAAGACGTTGACGTCTAAGAAAGTACATGTCTATTATTAACCGACTTTGTTGAGTGTAGTTGTATGAAATACACCAACAGGAACGTAACCACTCTGTCCTGGCCTCTCTCACCTTGTGAAACAGTGCTTGCAAAATTATAAAACTGCAGTGATCTGCACTAAGTTTCTACTCTTTGAAAATTAGGTTAATTAAGGTGATTGTGATAAAGATCAACAGTTCAAAAGAAAAATTCCACACTGGTTGCTAACAAGTAAGAGGCACCAGAGTTGAGATTTTTATATGTTACTGTCTAACAAGTGTGGGCAAAAGTTGTAGTGTAGTAATGGTGCTTGACGAAAATGGTGCTAAAGTACAGGAGGAGAAGTCCATTGTCAGTGATGTATTATTAAATATCACAATATATTATCTGATGTGTAATCTTTAAGCAGTTGTTAAAGGTATAGTTACCTGGATTATTTTGGCATTACAGATGATTCTATAACAACCTTTAAGCAAAATGTAAATCGAGTGACCTGAAAGACAAATTCTTACCAGATTCTTTTTTCAAACTTTGTTCTAAGTGAACATTTTAAATGTCTAATAAAATAAGTAATTCCCATATTAATGATATGGGTTTGTTGCTTATTGTGTTTATTTGTAAAGATCGTTTTGACAAACTCATAATTTCAGTCTATGTTTACTTCAGATCTGGGCGTGTGTCTTTAGATTTGCGGAATGTTTAATTGCCTCAAACCATTGAAATTTGTGAACCTTATACACACATGTTAAGCTTTTATTTTGATATAAAAACAGCATCCGGTCACTAAACTGCCTTTGTCCATGTTGCGTGTGTCACGTCGTTGCCACAGCGACAGACATGGTGTGAGGTCACATGACGCCAGGAAATGAAATGTATCCCGAGAGAAAATAAGTAGTCCGTGGTTATTTTTCGCTTTTAAACCGAACGCTGTTGATAATGGGTAGGTGAACGTTTGGTCTGCTCACATTTTAACGGAAGTCCAGTCAAAAAGTTTTTTATGAGTAGTAAGAAACATTATGTTAGGTGAGAGAATACAGTGATTTGTTGACATGCAGTACCTGCACGTTGGGTATAAAACCCTAGACAATATAACTTAGGAAAAACTTAGGAAATGGGTTCAAAGCATTATAGGTGATGTGTAAATATGTGTTTCAAACTAAAAAGATATTTACCAGAATGCTTGTTTAGGAGCACAGAGCACTCTAACTGTGTTAAGGATTTATTTCTGTGATAACGAGATGTGTTTTTGTCAGTCGGTTTAATTTGGACACATTTTGACTGATAACTACATGGAGGCAAGCTTTTTTTTTCTTTTCATCTTGTGTTCTCCTTGCAGTGACTAAGTGCAGGGGTTGATAATACAAATTACATTTGCTCGCATTATTGTAATTGATTAAAGTTTTTTTGTTTTTAATATCTATACTTTTAAGTTTACTTAAGTATGTTTTTTAAGTATTATATTATTCATTTTAACATATAAATATTATATATTCATTTTAAATCGCATCTTTAAAATGAAACAAATACAAAACACAAGGAAAAGTTTCCTGCTTTCCATCTTCTGTAGTGAAGGAATGGGAGAGTTTGGTCAGCTTTGGATCGTTTAGGGAGTCGCAACACTTTTGATTTTGATCTGCTTTGATTTATAGAGTTACATTATGACTGTTATTGGTATTTGTTATTGAGGAAAAGAGATGGTCAACAGAATCCACAATTTATGACATCTTGAATGGTTGTATTGTTTGAAAATGTTTTATGGGATGATACCTCCTACGTGTTTTGAATGTTGTGCATCAACATGTTTTATTTGGTTTTGCTTATGTAAGAATGAACTAACAACTAGTTTTAGACTAATATCCTCCTTTGAAGGGGCCCCTCCTGCTTTTAAACAATAACAACAATAAGTAACTTGAACCCTGAGTTAAACTTTTACTTCATTTTTAGACGTTTAATTTTACTTTTGCCTAAGTCCATTTTCATTCACTTTTCATTCTCTTTTCACCTCTCTCTAAATGCTTTTTGCCCTTAGTGCCTGTATTTGTGTTCATGCCAAAGAGAGGAACCTCATGTTTGTGCATGTTTTCCTCTCATGACTCAGCCATGCATCCATGCAGAATAGATGAGTTTATGAACAGCTTTCTTTTCTCACGTTAGACTGATTAATAGTTCAATCAGGGCTAAAACGGACAACATGTCACGAGGGAACAGTTGTCATGCGAAATCAGCCTCTTATATCTGCATCCATCTAAAAGGACTGGTCTGCTTAATGCTGTCACGGGCAGTTACTAATTTATTGTATCTGTGGTGTGTGAGCCAATAAGACATCTCTGATCTCTTTAAAGTGCAGGGCCTGCAGACAGTAGGGGGGCAATCAGGCTATTAGCTTGCGTGAGTATGAAGCCTGCTCTTTGATTGGACAGGGTTGTGTGTCTGCACTGGTCTGTGTGAGGAAGACAGAGATGGTATACAAGCTTGTTGTCATGCTAGTGCTTTAGCTGACATTGAATCAAGTTTACCCTGCCTGTTTTTGCATAACTTCTACATATTTGTGTGTATTGTGCTTGTGGCCAAATCCTTTTGTGCTTGGGCTGTATGGATTTTCCCATGTGTCCTCCCACTCTTATTTCCCTCAGAATGTCTGCGAGGGCACTTAATGTCTGGCATGCAGCCATGCATTGGGGCCATCTGATAGCAGTGACCTTTGGCCCTCTAAGTTAGCCAGAGGTATTTAATCTGAGGTCAAGTGTTGAGTTGGCGTGATGCTTCTCCCTCAGTAATGGTGAGCTGATGGAGAAATGCCCTAAGAGCATGAACACACACATAGAAAGACAGAGGCTGGGTGAGGCTTGCATTGCTGTCTCCTCACATGACCTCCTGCAGACACGATCACATTACTGCCTGCACCTAGAACATGATGTATTACTTTGATCATTATTTAAATATGTCCAATATGTAGGATTTAGCAACATCTGTTGGTGAATTTGCGTGTTGCAGCTGAACATTTGTTACCTCACATATCCTCCGGTTATCGTTAAAAGTCAAAAGGTGTTTAGTTTGTTCATTAAAAACATGGTGGTCCGACATATCGGCCTGCATAGAGAAGGTCTGCCCCTGATAAAGGGCGTAGACTCTGGTAATGAAAACAACAATTCATACAGTCAGGTAAATGTATATTCTGTTTCTGTATAATTTTAACTAAATCTTATCCACAGGACTTTTAACATTTGACTGCATATCGGTCATTGAAAAATTCCCTCACTTGAAGGTTGACTGGTAAAGCTTTTGTTACCTTGCAGTGGATGTCAGACTGATGTATGGCTGTGAAGACAAGATACCCTCCACTGTCAAATGCCATAATCTACAGTCTATAAGCTTAATGTCATAAATTTGACAGATTACTGTATTCAATGACGTGTACAGCAAATGGATTTAATATGGTGGACATCACACAAAGGTATTTATCCTTATACTGACCTTGAACTATTCATTGGTTCAAAGGCTACTCCCACTCTCCTGAAAAGAATATTCAACTTTCCTGGGTAATGTTTAACATGTTTAACACTCTCATAGGAATACATTGTTATTAGAGGTTGACCAATGCAGTGCAGCTGATGGCCAGTATGTGATGCTAATTTTTATTTTGGCCTATATGCTCTACAGATTTTCCCTTTCCCTCCATCTGGTACAATAAAACAATTTCATATTAACAAATGATACCAATGATATAGTGATAAATCAAGTTAATAATGTCTCCTAGGACATTTTATTCCACTATTTTAGACTTGAAATGATTACTTACATGAATAAAATTAGCAATTAATCAGTATGGATAATGCCTTTTACAGCTTGAAATACATTATATACCATCTGTTAAGTCTGCTGTTCCTCTGCTTTGTTCAGGAGACAAGAAGAGATCTATGGAGGCGAAGGAAGAGAAGGAAATGATGACAATTCATCTCTATCCTCCAATCTTCCCACTGCCTGAAGAAATAAAAAAGGTAGGTGGTGATTGAGAAACCATGCTTCTGAAAATGCTTGGCAGGTACCTTACTGATTTTAGTTTTTAAATTTGAAGTGACATTTGAGCACCAACTCCTTCCTAAGAGAAAACTGTGTAATATCCTTTTCAGCACACGCATGCATTCTTGTTTGTGCACACATGTTTGTGAAAGACAAAGTTTTTACAACCTAGGAATACAAGTGGGTTGAAAACACATTTATTATGTCTTGATGAACACTAACTCTTTCCATATGCTGCATTAATCCACATATTATGGAATATGGAAATGTGACAATGTTTCGTCTTTTAATCGTCCATCTGTTTTAAGATAAAGAACATGTGACTGCGTATAACTTCTTATCCTAGGTGGTGTCAGGTGGCATTTACATGTTTCCATATGATATTCCATATGGTATGAATGTAAATTTGCAGGGGGATAGGTCTTGCTTTTTCTCCCTTTAACATGAAGCACATTGAGTATTGTTTCAAGCTGTTTTCACATAAGTGTTTTGAATATAGCTTTTATTTTATGGTATAACAAAAAATATGTATTCAAATCAAAATGTGAGGGTTGAGCCAGTCTCTTTACTTCCTTTGAAAAACTGAGGTGAAAGAACATTTTCTACCCCTGCCTTCTAGCAAAGTGAATTAATTTCTAATATTCACGTATTTTCTGCAATAATGTTGTATAGATCATTTACCTTCATTAATAATACAGAATTTTCTAAACAGGGCAATTGCCTGGTATTCGGTAAATGATTTGTCTTTAGCTCCCCATAAGGAGAATAACCCCCTGTCAATTTACCTTTTTGTCTTTGTAGTAGATTTTTATATACGGTAACCCATATCACCTCAATGTCAGAACTAAAACTTTTACTGTGAAGCCAGCAGCAACGTAAACATTACATGTTTCTGCTACAAAATATTAATAGATCACCTTATGAATATAGCTTGTTTACAGTCCATCTGTTTCACTACTTGCACATAGTGGCATGGTTACGCAATGAGTAGGACTGCTTATTTTTTATGTCTGAGACAGACAGGAAGAGAGGACCAAATACAGTTTCCTCTTTCCTTTGCTCTCTAGTAATTTCAGGAATTTCTAATTGAGGTCATTAGATGGCTGCGAACAATGCACCTCTTCCCCAGACGGTATGTGAGAGTGGTCATTTCATGTCTGTTTACCGATAACATCTCCAAATCTTCACCCAAACTCAATGCACAAAAGGATACAATCTGCTCTTACAACTGTTCATCCAGCTTTCTGCCAGCTTCGTCATAGCCAACAGACTCAAATGTGAAACCAGTGTTTTTATTGATTTCTGTAGTCTGAGCCCATCTCTTCCAGTGCATGTCTCTCTTTCACAAGGAGAAGTATTCTAACCAGATACATAGCAAAGGGAAGACAGACAATAATGAAAGAGGGAAGGAGGGAGCGACTGACAATTTGATCAGTCTCCGGATATACTGTACCTCCCTCCCCTTCCTTTTTTTTCCTTCTCTCCGTCATCTTCTCAGATTCCAAAAGGCCTGTAAAATAGAGGATGTTCTAGGCTTAGCCCCCCACCGAGTACACATCACCACAGTTTTTTGGAGGAGGCTTAGGTAGGTAGCTTTGGGTGAGCAGAGAACAAAAAACAGAGGCAGTGCATTGCAAGCCAAAGTTATGGGCAGCGCTGTGTGTTAGTCGGCGTGGGAGGGAATGAGGAGGTGGTGTGCTAACAGGCCCATTTAAGTGCTGTTAATCCTGGTGTGTTGGGAGAGGACTGGCACCAAGGTTTAATGGTGGGCTGCTGAGAAGGAGAACATTGCGGTTAAACACACACTCTCTCTCTTACACACCATGGCTCCCACCCACGACCCACACTCAGGCACAGAAACACACATACTTGCACTATACTACTGTGCCAATAGCAAGCTTGTTGTTGATATACAAGGACACACACCTGCAAATGTGAGACAGTCGTTGAATAAAATCTAAAAGTAAACAATGTAAGATGGGATGTGCATCAAGGCCACCAGCTACCAACCTGGCTTTCATTTCATGTAGGTTTTTTCTCCAGAAAGAAGTAAACTAAACTGAAAATGTAATATGTGTTTTTTGTGGTATTATTAGTGTTTAAACTGTAATGTATAACTTTTAAATATAAACAAATTTACATTAAAACCCCTGTCAAATGAGTTCATACAATGGTGATATAGCCTATCAGCTCCGCACAACTCTCTTTCTGTGTTTGTGTATAGCGGTGTTTAGATCTTGTGTTGCATAATGACAATCCTGCACTGCACACAGGAAGTGATTTATTTTTATGTCAAGACAGACGGAAGCAGCAGCAAGATCATAATGGTCAAGTAAGACCACTGCAATTGGTTTGGAGTATGACTGAAAACACAAAAATAGTGCCCATGATAAGCATCAGAGGTTTTGTTTACATGCTTCTGTCCAATTCCCTTACAAAATAATCAGACTAAGTTGTTTCTCCCCCTTTGTTATCGACATATTGTTTTGTAATATAAAGTTTTGAGATTTTTCCATTGTTAGTTAAAATTATATATATATATATATGTTTAAAATTATATATATATATATATATATATATATATATATATACACACACACACACACACACACACACACACACACACACACATGCAATACACTTTATACCAACTACCAATGAGCTGTTTTATTAATTTTTTTTCCTCTCTATTTCTGTGTATTGTAATGCTGAACATTTCTGACTGTAAGCAGACTGTATTTCAAATATGCTGAGAATGCTGTGTGGCTTCAAAGGTTCACCTAGTTTAATGAGAATACAGTGTTACTTCCCCTCGGCTTCTTTCTATGTCTTTCTCAAGGGCACATTAGCAGTTATTATTCAGGGACCCAAGAGCATTATTACTCCCACTTTTCACTGATGGTTTTAGGATTGAAAATCAACTCAAACATGCTTCAGTAAGCAGGTGGTCAGACTAAAAATAGCACTGCATTGACATTGGACTGTTATTGAAGGTGCAATTGGGAAGATAAAATGAAGGTCTACGACATACCAAAACACTGCCCAAATGTTTTATGTTGTTATTTGTGTTGTCTCATCATTAGCATATGTGATTCAGCCTATGTTTTTTGAAAGTGGATGAGCTTCTTGATGCAAGTGGAGTCCCGTCCATTTTCATTATACTGTGACATGGGATGTTAAAAGGGCTATATGTAAGATTGTTCAAGCATTAATCCATAGACTTTACATTTCAATGAATGAACAGATCTTAACGAGACCTTCCATAGCCTCCTCACTTATCTACAATGGCCTGTAGATTTAGACTTAGATTTTTTCGCTTTTCAGCGAAAATTCAAAGGATGTGACTTTAATTGTGCTCCTGTATGTCTCAGATAAACAGCAGTGGCTGATGCTACTATCAACAAATGACAATGCGAACAGCACAACACAGACTCCAACAGGGACCCCACAAAGGCATAAAATGCAAAATAAATCTTCGAGCACAACCCGTCAGACACACAGCAAATACTAGAGACTAGTTACTTTAATTATCTCATCAGAGTGTCTCTCGTCCTTGAGAAAAATACTGCAGTCTCCTATGACACGATTTTGTATGTGTATTTGTATGTGCCGACATATATCAACATGGCACCGACAAAAAATGAAACGCAAATGCAAAACTGGACCAGGGAGGAAACACTTGGTTTAGGGAGAACATCGGTTTCAGAGGCAATTTGAGACCATGGTGCATAACCACACTGATTTTTTGAATAGTAGTAGATAAATGTCCAAAGATTCAGAATGGTGTTTGTCATTGATAATGATATGAATATTTTGCTAATGTCCTCATGGTCTCTACATGGATGGTAAGCTTGCACTCATGTCACCGGACACTACAATACACTGCCACTGTCAGTCCTAATAAGGCACAAACTTTTGTCTGTTACCACCTCAAAACAAAGTTGTTTCACTTGCTTCCGTAATTGGCAGGATTTGTCTCCAAGTTGTCAAAGTGACACTTTGACACCGAAGATGGGCTCTTCTTTCTTAAAGCACAGTGTTACAGTCCAAATGTGGCTGAAGGACTAGTTGTTTAAAGTGCAGCACTGAGCAGAGTGCACCACGGGCTTTTTATGCAGCTGCCGAGCACCTCTTGTTCTCCATGAGTTGCTGATACTCCCTTGTCACTTCTCAAGTGTCACAGCCCGAGACAAACTCAAACACACAGTGTAATAGGACAAGACGTTCACAAGGGAGAGAGAGAGAGAGAGAGAGAGAGAGAGAGAGACTGAGCAGGGATGAAGAGAGAAAGAGACAGGAAGGACAATACACCCTGTTAACTTCTCTAATGTTGTGGTATGTGAAGGGCTCAGAAACACAGTGTAACAGGACAAGACGTTCGCTTTGGCGATAATTAGAGAGTGTGTGGAGACTGGGAGGCAGGGACAGAATAGGGTGCATCCCACTGTGTGTGCATGAGAGAAAATTCATTTTCTTTAGAGAGAATCGGTGATAATAAAACCAGTAAGATAATAAGAAGATTTTCTCTCTCTCTCTCTCTCTCTCTCTCTCTCTCTCTCTCTCTCTCTCTCTCTCTCTCTCTCTCTCTCTCTTTCCTTCTTGTGCTGTTCAATTTCTTTGTGTTTCACGGTGTCTGTTTATGATTCAGGGGGTACTCAATTTAGTTGGCCTATGAATTCACATTATAGTGTGTTCCAGCTTGAGGCTGTCATCCATATTTCCAGATTCTCAGCAACATGTGAGTCTCCTCCTCCTTTCTCTCACATTCTTTCTCTTTTTATGTATGTGTGGCTTCATGAAGAAGGCTGACAGAGCAGAGACACTGTAGGGTCCTGATGTACTGACTGGTATAGATGTGCACAGTCTTAATTAAGAGGTTAGATAAAACAGTGTCTTTATATTCTGTGTAGCAAAAGGTGCACATTATCAGCAGCTGCAGTGCACAGGAAGTGTTTTGGCATAATATTTGGTATATAGTAAGGATGGACCAATATTGGCCAAAATCACTTCGATATGATCCATAAAACCCTATGGCATATGCCACCACTGTCATGTGACCAGGATATGAGTGAAAGCTGCAAATGTCTTTTATGGAGTTTGGAGCTTCATATTTTTGAAAAGGTTGGTTATAGCTAGGTGGCAAATGTACCAGCAAAAATGTAGTTTTAACAACTACATTTTGATGTAAAATGTATTGGTACTGTAATGTTTTGATACTGGTATCAGATTGGACTCAAAGAAGTGCTATCAAGCCATTTCTAGTGTGTAGGTAAATCAGATACATTAAAATAAAAGAAAAGTATACTATAGATGGCATAGTAGTATCTTTTTTTGCACCACACACTTTTCCACCTTTCAAAAGAGGGCTCGGCCCCTTGTGTAACAGTCACAGTTATACGTGACTACGGCCTCAGTCGCCTATATTACAAAAAATCTCTATCACATCAAAAATCTGTGTTATATAAAATTCTTATCTGTATCTGCAACATTGTAAAATTTGGACTACTACTAAACCACACAGATGAATATGGCTCATTAAAGGATATTTTTTTATCTCTCTAAACTGTTATTTTAAGACTTAAAGTGTTATAAACTGTAGTTCACTCATGTTTGTTGCTTTTTGTGTCACAAGTTATAAGAACAACCTAGGCAGATCTGTTTGTGGCCAGGCAGTTTGTTATATCTTGCCATTTTCTACTTTTCTTCTTGGGAGGCACCCTTTTCACTTTTGAGCTGGTGCTTTGCCTGTTTTAGGCTTGTCATGAACTACTAAACCCTGAATCATTTTGTGTGTAGTGGTAGGTTTCCGTATTCATTTTTATGGTACATAAGTTTTTAAAGCCTCAACAATGTGAGTGGAGTTCTAATGAAATGACAGACTGTGAGGCTGGTGTCTGTTTTGCATCATGTCTCCTTTGTTTCATCAGTTTTACCTGCAGCCATGCATTTTTAGGCAGCTATGTTAGCATAAACTGTGCATGTGACCTTACTGCATACCAGCACACCACATGTATTCAGAAAATACATGTGCAATCATCCATTAGTATTTTAGTGTATAGGCTGTCATGATGCAATCCTGGTTAGAGTGCACACACTACAAATGACATCATTGCATATAGCATATTGCCTGTGAGGGCTCCTGAAGTCATCAAATATATATATATATATAAATAACAAATTTTTATAGTTATGCGCCTGCTGCATGTGATATGAACACATCCGAGGGAAGACTGTCCGAGCAAATTTGTTGTTATGATCAGCTCTAAAAGAGTTCAGAGATGATCACATGGCTCTGGATTCTTGGAGAGGAGGTTTAAGGAAAAAAAAAGTCAAACAAAGAAGAAGTAAAATGTAAGCTTTATCACACACTGTCTGAGACAAAGTCGTCCCTAATCCCTGAGAGATCTTTCACTATTTTAGCCTAGATGTATGAGTTGTGGGAAAGAAAATGTGTAAATAAAAGGTTTCAGTATTTGTAAATAACCTAGTTCAGTTATCTTTCAGAGAAGAGCTTTGACTAAAATTCCAAAAATACATTATCCTAAGCTGATGTGATAGAACTATTCTGTCAAAATATAAACATTCCATCAGTACCTGACAGTAACAATATGGAATATAGACTTCCATTGATTCTAATGTAGCTACTGTATGTATCTAACACAGATGTAATTCCAGTAATGTATTAATTGTTGGTCCCCTGCTTTCCCAGACTATTGTCTTTCTTCGTACGCTGCCTGGCAGTTTGAAGCATATTGACACGTGTTGTGCACTGATCGCAAACACCTCTCCTTGTTGGACATTTCCTTCCTCCTCCTCAGCTGACTGCACACCTTCTGCCTTCACTTATATTTGTCAGGCAAAGCATTAGCACAGGGAAGAAACATCACACTGTGTCAATGGACCTACTGTATGTGAGCTGTGATCTGTGTGGGAACTTTAGGAGGGTGAGAAGGAGGGTATTGGTTGATGTTGTAAAATAAGCTCTATCTGGACAGGATTAGTTTTACATGGGTAGGTGTAGTAATGTAATTTAACACAAGACATCTGTTATAGCAATGCAGTTTGAGACCATAGTGCATAATCACACTGATTTATCGAATAGTTGTAGATAAATGTCCAAACATTCAGAATGGTGTTTGTCGTTTGCAAAAAAACACCTGAGATTTGCCACAGACTTGTCCGACCACCTCGTGCAAAAAAGAATGCTTCTTCAAGCTCCTACATACTTGAAAATCGGTGGAAAACAACTTGTTAACAGGATATGACAAAAATATTTACACACATATTTGCTGCTGATCTATGTGCACAGGATTGTTATTACCTGGGACAATTCTTCTGGATCTTCTTACCCAAGCTAAAAGTTGCCGCAATCTTTACTGACAACATTTGGTAATGATTCGGGACTAAAAGTACTGAGAAGCTCTGATGATAATTACTTTACCCCACCCCTCCATGTAAAACTAATCTTTTCAGAATAAGTCTTTAATGAACTTTTGGTTTAGTTTTGTATCTTAGTTTTTCAGTGTCCTTCCATTATGAAGCTTGCCTTTTCTTGTTATTTGGAATACTTTAGTTAGTTTTTTGTAAAATTGAGATACTGCTCTTTTCCCCTTAGCCTCCTAGTGTACCTCAAATTTGTTTAATTATTACTGTCACTCTCCCCTTATCCCTTAGCTTTTTGGGGGCATAACAGGCATGCACTGCCTGCAGAGGTCTGCACCACAGTGCCTCGCATGGGTATAAAAAAAAAAAGGGCCGATGTGGTTCAGTTGTTCAGTGCGTTCTATGGACACATCGCCAGAGACCAGCTTGTTGATGCTTGAGCAATTAAATATTCTCATCAATATGTGAAGTTTGTTTTCCAGAGAGTCTACCCTTCCTCAGATTCTTATTTTTTTATGACATCCACTAGGCCTAATTAAGAAAACAAGCAACAACAAAGTTTAACTTTGAGTCAAAACAGAGTCAGGACTGGCCTCAGTTGTGTCTTATTAGTGTGTACGACTGATGACTGAAGGCAATTAACTGCTCCTGCTCTTCCTCTGCCTCCCTCCGTCCAGCCATTTTTTATGTGACCAAAGGAAAACAGGGGAGGACAGAGGAGCCTTGTGTCCCAGGGAGATCCACAGTCCTACTTATTCCTCATTTTCTTTCTTTCTTTCTTTCTTTCTTTCTTTCTTTCTTTCTTTCTTTCTTTCTTTCATTACTTAATTTTCCCCTCTTTGAATAATGGAGAATTTCATACTAGACACACCCTTCCATACTTCTTAAACCTCAGTAGGTTGCTGGATAGTGGGGGCACATATGCTCACTCTAATCAGTGAATCTCAGACATGTTTCCATCCTCCTCCTCCTTTTTCCTCCTCTTTGACTGTTTTTCCTGTTCCACCCCTTACCTTTCCTGCCCCTTTTTACTTTGTTTTCTTTAATGTGGGAGAAGAGAGAGACAGACAGAAAAGGGAGGGAGGGAGGGAGGGAGGGAGAGAGAGAGAGACAGAGATTAAATGAGTGAGGGAGAAGTGGAGGTTTCATCAGGTGAATGCTGATCTGCTGAGAGACAGCGGGGGGATTATTGAGTAATATTGTCTCTGGCCTGGTAATACAAAGTGACAATATTGCATGATAATCCCGAGGTCATTATGAGGTCACTTGTTCTTTTTTATGTGATGTGTCCATGGCAGCCACTGAAGAGGTTGATTTTTAAATAAACGAATGAATCAGGTGTTCAGACAGTCTAACCCTGAAACCAAAACCATTAACTTAAAAACATGATTTATAAACCTTTCATGAATACTGGTGTACTGTGATGAAGCTGCCTAACAGTATTTTAAATTATTTATAGCATTAAATCAGGCCAAGTTCTTTTCATACGCTCAAGCATTTTAATTTTTTCTTTTTTTAGTACTTTTATCTAGAACTTCACCTCTTAAAGAGGAAGAACTTCCTCATTTTCAATAACCACAGTGGGGTTATTTATGGCATTCACAATGGTGCCTTGTGTTTTCAGTGAAAGGTTCAATTCTCACTTTTTGAAGATTCTAAAACCTCATTCTGATGTATTTACTACTACACACTGTTATTTCATATAGTTTTATACCTTCATGGTTGCGATTTTCATTACTGATGCATATTCAGAGCTGAACACAGCTTGTCCTGTCATGTTTTGGGGTTGCTGTCAGAAAAATCTCAGTAATCGTGGTAAAGGAATGTGGATACAGGTGGCTATGACAAGAAAGTAAAACACAGCAAATTATACCTAACAAACAATGTGGTTTTGATTTTCTTGTACACATATTTGATATTTTATCTTTGTGTATCTTATCATTCTGTTTTTTTTTAACCTTTTGAATGCATATTTTTTCAGTGTTATGGCAACTTTTGTCTTTGTAAATTTTACAGTGTACTATCATTGTTATTTTGTTTGTCTATAACCCCATTTTAAGTCTATTTTAAGTATAAATGTAAACATTCTGCCTGGAAAATGTGACATTAGGCCATGTGAATCTTTTATTTGTTCCGTCAAACTGAATTCACTTGTGGCTGTTTTATTCATTCATTCACTCAATTGTCTGAATCAGTTGAACAGGCGATGGCACTTCTCGTCTTGTGTTGCTCCTGAAGTAAATGAGGTTGCAGTTGTCTTCGCTTCACTGATGTTCATCTAGTCAGGCAGAATGCCATCTACAGAACTTCCACCTGGTTTAAACTGCAAATGAAGAAAAGGAAATCAGATTCAAGACAGCATAATTCGCTATAATTCGCAGGATGGACAGCAACAGAAAATGTTGACATACTGATTTAGACAGGAACGCACACACATACTGGTTTCACTTACTTCTAAGGACATTGCATTGACTTACAACAATTTCCCGCAGACTTACACTAATCTTAACCATAATTGCTAGTGCCCTAATCTTAACCTAACCCTAACCTCAGCCTAACTAAAACATGTCTTCACCTTGAAATGTAGTAATTTACGTTATGGAGACTTGATTTTGTCCTCATACGGAAGAAAAGTCCCCATAATGTGATTGTATAAACAGATTTCGGTCCCCACAGCATAAGGAATACCAGACACACACACTCAGTTGAGCCACTGTTACCTCCTCTGACCTCTCTTGGCTTAGTGTGCCATGCCATGTTGTGCCAAGCTGCGTGGTCTAGTGGGGCTAACGGAAGCACATGTGTTGTCTGCTTACTCTGATTAATGTAACAGACTGTACTCCCCCATCTCCCTCTTCCCTCTCGAGCTCCTTTTGTATGCACCGGCTGCTGCTGTCCTGCTTTCACCCTTTATGTCTGCGCTCAGTCTGGCTTTCAAACCTGGGCCCTGTCATTAAAGTAAATGATAATAAATTAAAAAAAAAAGTAATTATACTATAAATACACTCAGACAAAAAATGAAAGCAGGTAACTGGTTTTTATTGATTTTGTGATTTTCAGTGTTGCTTTGAGTCAAGCCATGAAAGATCAGTGGAAAAACATTACTGATCATCCAGATATCCAGGTGAACTAAGGCATAATACTTTTAGAACAGACAACAAATATACATGGTTCAGCTGTATAATTTAAATCAGACACCTGATATGGCTATATTGTGAAGTGTGTAAAATAAACAATTAAGGTTAAAATGGTAAATGAAAAAAAAAACACTTCAGCTGATTCATGATTCAGATTTATTGGACAGGAGATTCAAACCTTCTACATATGTGATCAGGGACATGTCGTGCAGCAGGAAGTACCATATCCCATTTCAAACTACTGATTAACTTAACACCTGCGAATGTAGAGAGAGGCTAACATTTTAAACTAATTCTAATAGATAAGAAAACACAAGTGCATGATCATTTTGTTTGTATTGGGAAGAATAAGGTGTTAATGCTCTCACAATAAAAACAACAAAACAAAACAAGAAGGCTGCTTTCTGTGTGTATGTGAACTGAGTTATAAACTATTGTTTGTGATGACAACTATACTTTTAACCCAACAGCTGGTCTCCTCTACTGAACCAAAGATGTATAATTGATTTCCCATTGCTGTTATTTTCTATCTTGTGCTGTGTGGTTAAATGATACTTTTCAATGACCCTGATTTTTTAGGATGACAGATTTACCTGTAGTATACTGTATAACTGCAGCAGAGGTGATTATCAGTGAGTTGTGAAGCCCCATAGCTAACTTCAAGAAAAATGCATTAAATGAGATCTATGCAATACATCTATTGACACATCTCTCTTTAAATTCAAGTAGCATATACCTGTATGTCTGTCTGGAAATCACATAACTGTCCAACTGGTCGTTTGACAGAGGACAAACTTGGCAGGTGGCTTATTGGGTGCTTGAGTGTGTGAGAGATATTGTTATAATTGTGACAAATAGATAAACGAGCTATGTCCAGCCCCATTTCACACAGAGAAATGAATGGAGACAGACTACTGCCCTCACCCCTTTTTTGATCTGTGTGCTTACTACTGCGGTGACCATGGCAGTAAATTACACACTTGAATGTTTCTTGTTAATAGAACACACCAGTGTGTTCAGTGCGGACAATGTTGTTTGGACAAGAAATGCAAGATATATTGGTAGAAATGCAACAGATATGTAGCCAAATGAGCTGCTTCTGCGTGAGCCAATGAGCCATGTTCTCTGTGATGTTGAGTTGGGTGAAGCCAGAGATGCAGGTACTGCAGTAGTTGGCTATAACAATGGTACCACCAGTTTATTCAGAAATAAAAGTTTAATTTACTGCCTGCAAATTTTGTTCATGTTATGGAAAAGGGGTATCTGTGCAGCTCCTCGTAGTGCTGTCATCGGTTCATGTGGTATTAAGACACACAGACAGATTAGCCAGTTTTCACGTTACACTTTTCAGTTTTCAGCCAGTCCTGTGCCTGTCAGCACTTCAGTCTAGGTTTTTTTTTGTGCCGAACCGTATCATGCCATGCCATGGTGTGCCGTGTTGTCCTATGCCTCGTCCTGTATTTGGACGTGATGTGATGTGATGTGATGCTGATCGAAGCAGCCATAGGTGATTTCTTTCCCTGCCACTGCCCTTTCCCTGCTTTCACGCAAAGAAGCAAGTAAGGTGGGCGCTGAGCTGCAGAGGTAAAGGAAGGTCAGGGAAGAGAAGATGTGTAAATTAACATAAGGAGAGCCAGTCAAGTGATAAACATGCAACCCTGGATATTTCCCCACCAAGCCTTCATTTTAAGATAGTAACAATATCCTTTTTTTTTTTTTTTACCAATCCGTCTGGCTCAAGCCTCCCATTCAACACATGGTTGTCTGCCCTGCTGGCTTTGAACCTGACCTTAAGACTGCTGATGATCATTCCGGTGTCTGCTGTCTGAATGCACACATCTGTGCATGTCAGTGATTGACTGTGGATTCCTCAGCATTACTCCTCCACACAGACCCACACAATCCAGACACTGACAGTCTCACACAGTGTGATTCATCCATCCACCACATTACAGTGTTGCCCTGATCTGTCGTTCGGCTCTTCTTTCTCCTCTCCGATGTTACATGCCTCTGTCCCCCTCTTGCACTTCCTTCTGTCTGTCCCTTGTGATCACTGCTACCCCACCCTTTTCCCTCCTGAAACACACACATACACACATTCTTACACACGCAGATAAACAGACAGAAACACATTCATTCACATAGACTGCGCCATGGTCGAGGAGGTTACACATACGCACAAATTTCTGCACATAAGTCCAGTTCTATGCACTTGCTCATACACTCACACACACCCACTTGTCTTGTGATGTGTGGTATGCCATAGGGTCCAGATGAGTGTGTTGGCTCTCGCTACACTAAGCACCACAGGAGGTCTTTATCATCACAAAAATCAACAAAGCCACAGTCACAAAGTGCCGTCACCATCACGCACACACACGCAATCAGGTGTATATGCATATATACACAACTATACACACATGCACCCAGACATTTACATGCACTATCAAAAGGGAGGTAGGGGGACAAAATATCTAACGTGCACAAAAAGTGACAAAAGCTCATGCAAACATTTTCATTTTGACATGCAAAGATGAGAGCACAAGGATGCACCCACACACATACTCTTTCCTCAACCACACTACTGTCACAGTCCAAAACAGAAAATAATTTAGGAAAATATCATGGATAAGTCCCTTCACCACTTAATCCCTTCTTAAATGCTTGCATGATCTCTCATGTCTGTGATTTCACAGACAGACGGACAAAAGAGGGAACTAAGCAGACAGACAGAAGAAAGCATTTGTTAGATTGAATGAGAGAGACAGAAAAAAAATCTGAGTCCAGAAGGATGTAGGTATGATGTCATCATCATATCAATTGATGAAAACTAATCCTAATGCTTTAATCCTTCATGCACCCAAAAAAAGAGCCTCCATGCCTCGTACCCCTCCACAAGATCTGTAAACAGATTTTAATGTGCACTCGTCTATGCTTTTGTGACTGCATTTGTTAGTGTGGGCTGTAGTTTTTCTAATCTCCCTTCTCCTCAAAATTACACAGAGGCATTCAGGTTTTTCATGTTCTGAGGATCAACATGAATAAATTGTTTTGTCTGTTTGTGAAGATCTGTCCTGGTCTACACGTCTGTCTCTGTCTGCTGTGTGCAGTCTGCTCATCATCTCTGCTTCATTAAAGCGGCACACACACACACACACACATGCACACAGGCATACATGCACAGGCCTTTGGGGGGTTAGGGTGTAACATTTTGAGCCTTAAATTAAAGTAAAAACCATTGAAAGAGTGGTTTAGTATAGACACCAATCTATTGTGAAGCAATTTCCATGTTAATCCATAAA
The DNA here is from genome assembly GCA_016785285.1 of Brachirus orientalis. Lineage (NCBI taxonomy): Eukaryota > Metazoa > Chordata > Actinopteri > Pleuronectiformes > Soleidae > Brachirus > Brachirus orientalis. Next base: position 391,846 of record JAFBJR010000147.1, on the reverse strand, counting down.
TTATTTACTCTATAATGTAATAAACTTATTACATAATTAGGACAAAAACACTTTTTATGCTTCATGATGTAATGCAGATGCAAAATATGAGTTTTTACAAAATGCACAAAAAGTTGTTAACTACAGTTATTAGACTGTGGGTTTTTAATTAAGATTTTTGTTACATTATGCGTCATTGTTACATTATAAGCTTTTACCAGGCTTTGACGTTTCATGTGATAAATAAGATTAAGGGACATTTTTTTTTGTCAGATTTCAGCCAAGCATCTGCAGCTGATGATTATCAAAAACCTGCAGTTCATAAGCCAAAGCGAGGTTTGTCATTTGGGAAGAAATCCAACAAAACTGAGAAATGCTGGCTCTTTAGAGGGGATAAAAGCAACAGTAAGAGGGGAGATATTTTTCCCTGCGTTTACTGTGCAGAAAGCAAATATACTGTTCTTATGATATAGCCACGTATATTTGTGATTTGTGATTTTGGATGTAAAAACTATATCACTACTGTGTATCATATGTACTGTATGTATATACATAACTGCTGGCATACACTTACAGTACTGCAGTGTGTGTGTATCTTGTGTGCTGCATGCCTGTTGGGTTGGTTTTTGGTCACAGTATGCATGTTTTGGTTAGTGTATGGGGGTGGGGGTATGTGGACTTTGTGTGTGTCTATGTCAGTATGTATCATGAGGAGTCCGTGTTCATGACAGTGACCCACTTCTGTTGTTTTGATGAGCCAGATGGGTCACGGCAGCTGTAGCTGAGGAGGCGGAAGTATACAAGCAAGAGGCGAAAGAAGATGAGGAGAGGGAGATAAAAGGCAGTCCGTTTTGGAAGAGAAGAAGGAGGAAGGAGAGGAGGGAAAACATAAGGAAAAGGGTAGCAAAAGATTATAGAAAGATGGTGGGTGCAAAGTGAGGTGGAGGTTTTGTAAGGAGAGATGTCAAAGTGGGAAAATTAGATCTTCTTTTATGTCTCATATGCAGAGCATTCTTCCTCTACCCTCAGTACATGAGATGACGACACACACTCAGACAGTAAGGGAGCTAAAAAGACATCACATAAATTAATTATTGCTCATCCTGGCAAGACACCAACCACCCACAAAATATCCCCACCCTGATGTTGCCCCTTGTCTGCACCTGCTCCACCCCTCCTAAGTGTTTCACGTCATGCAAGAGGTAATAACCCCATGTTTAATTGATGGAGCATGAAGGCACTGGTGATAACATGGACTGTGGAGGGTTTGCTCGCACTCAGAGCAGCCTTGGTACCTGTTAGGAAGAGCTGATACATGCTGGAAGTTCAGTAGATGATTCAGTGATTGTGCTCTATGGTTATGACTGAAGGGAAGAGACACACACATTCACTGGTGTCCACTCTGAGGCATTAACATGTTTTGCTTGGTTACATATAGCATGTTAAAGTCATAATAGGCTCTTTTATAATATTGATTAACTCCATTAACAATCACCATTACTAGATGAATTGAACTAGTGCTGTGTGAATGTAAGAGCTGCTGTATGTCTTTTAAAATAAACTACATTTGGCAGCAGTCCAGTCTGCTAATGGAGGCAATCAAGAGACAGGGAGTGAAAAGAGAGATCGGAGACAAACAAGGGGAGCCTTAGAAATTATTGGTGCACTAGAGGACAAAGAGGTTTGGTGTGTCGAAGAGGAACATCAATAGGATCCTTGTGTTAAACATTTAAATGACAACAGGTTCCTCTGTCCTCCTCTCCATCATTCTTGCTCTGTTTTAGTCTATTTCATACTCTAGTGAGTGTGTGTGTGTCTATGTGTATGCGCATGTGGAGGGGCTAGTTTTGCAGTTTGAGTGCTAAAGTGAACGTGTCAGTGCTCTGGACATGGGATCTCCCCACGGGGCCAAGTGCAGTCACGAGAGCACACAACTGACTGGAGGCGCAGACGTTCTGCCCTCAGGGTGTGTGTATGTGTGTGTCTGTGTGTGTATGTGTGTGTATGTGTGTGTCTGTGTGTGTTGGTAAGAGTGAATGAATTACTTTGTGAGTTTGTCTGTCTGAAGATGCTTATGCAAGTAAATTTGCCTTTGTATATGTGTGTGTGTGTCTCAGTCTGTGTCTTTTGTTTGTGCCCATGTACATGTTTGTGCTTGTATGTGTGTGGGTGTTTGTTGTGCCTGTAAGTTTGTCAGTCTGTGTGTGTGTGTTCTGTGCCATTTAACTAACCTCTAGCACAATAAGCACAATAAGTGGACTGATGGTTTTTTTAAGTGCAGAGTTGATTGTGGTTTATAGAATTAAGCATGTATTTTGGTGGTTAAGGGTGAATAGAGATGGGAGGACAATGTTTATGTGTTTGTGTGTGGTGTGTAGTAGTTCTTTATGTGAGTGATGTAGTTATGAGGACAGACAACATATATATATATATATATATATATATATATATATATATATTCACACTACTGTGCATAAGGTATAATAGACCTTTTTCACAGCGGCTATTTGTTGGCATGAAATAGTAAGAGAAACACAGGTTTTACAATAACATTAGGGTTCCATTCCAGGTTTTAAAGAGCCATGGTTGTGTTATTCTTCAAGTGTAAATGTAGGTCACACTAAATATTTGATATTATACAAGCATTTTTGTTTGTTTTTTCTGAAAAAAGATGTTATTTTCAAACTGCATATGTGTTTCTCCATATTTTCAGGATGTGTTCCAATAAAGTGATTGAGAAATAATTGTACATGATGGTCATTATAGCATTGCTAAAACAATATATCTAATGGTGGCCTAAGACTCATGCACAGTACTGTATATGTATATGGTCCCCATCCCCTTACCATAAACTTAACCATCATAACTAAATGCCAAACTTAATCCTTATCCTTAATCTTAAGATAAAATAAGATTTCCTTTATTGTCCCACAATGGAGAAATTCACAACCATTACCAATTCACAACCTTTCATAACCATTCCCAGTTAATTCCTAATCCTAACCTTAACCAGTTCTGAAATTAGGTACTGTTAGGTACGAAATTAGGACATAACTCTCAAGAATCCATTTTAAGGAGTGACGGAATGTGTGGATGAGCCAACATATCCCCACTTTCCCAAAATGTTCTCACTTCCTAGTTTTTTGGTCCTCACAAAGACACACTTCCAAGAATACACACAAACAGAAAAACAGATGAACTAGGTATTAATATGAAACAGCAGGAAAGAAGGAAACAAGAATAAAACAAATGGAATATTGGAAAGCAACACATAACCATGACAGATTCATTTTGTAGTTAAAATACCATTATTGTTATTATTAAATATTTAACCTAATTATATGCCATTTTCCCCACAGATGGAGCAGAGTGAGACAGTGTGCCAATATTGTGGTGTAAGCTACCTTATATACCACGAGTTCCATCAGCTGAACACCCGACTGGCTCAGCTGGAGTTGGAGCTCCAGGACCTGAGAGAGACAGCTCAGAGAGAGAAAGCTCAGCGAGAGGCACTGGAGATGGGCAGGGTGGAGTGGGAGAAGGCACTAAACCTGGAGGCGCAGTTAAAAGCAGAAAAGAAAGAAAACAGCATGAATGAAGAGCTAGAAAAGAAGACTAGAGATACAGAGAGGTTTCTGAGAGAGGAGTTTGGCAAGAAGAGGAGAGAGATGGGGGAGAATCACAAGAAAATCATTGATGAAAAGGAGGAGCAACTTAGGAAAGAACTGGGAGCCTTGGAGGAGGAGAGACTGAGGAGGCAGAGAGATGAGCTGGAAAGGAGGCGTGAGGAGAGTGAAAAAGTTCTGAGTGACGCACTTCAAAAGGCCAATAAAAATGTTGGTGAGCTGAGAAAATACCTCCAGCAACTGGAACACAGGTGAGGTCTGTATTTGTTTGTCTGTGTTTCCTGTTCCTGGTGTGAAATGATCTCTAATGCCAACACTCATGTGCAATTATCTTGTGAGTCATGCTGTTAACATAGAAAAACACAAACACACTCGCATAAATCAGACATGTATTATTATACTTGTTGGTGCGTGTTGTGTATGTGATTTTCTGACACAGTCTTGCTGTATAGTTATGTCATTTCTCAGACTTGTTTGACATTCAACACTGAAACAGGTCATAATAAAGCAAGAGCACAATAGTTACTCATCAGTATTGAAAGGGGCAGTGTGCTTATAAACATAGCCACTTGATTTGTGGCTATGGATTTGTGTTCACAAATGAATTAAGAGGAGGTAGAATTGGTTATAGTATTAGGATGAGTGGAGGAGAAATTTGATTGCAATGATATCATGATATTAGATTAATTTCACTTTATTGACAGACTCATGGTCCATATAATTAAAACAGTAAACACAGATACAGGAAAGGAGAAAGATAAATGCATAGTTAGTAACATATAGAACTAACACTGGAGTCTGCCAGCGGCAAGACAGCATTCAGTGTATAAGATCATGTTTTGAAGCAAAGCTCACCCCTGCTTTACAGAAAAAGTCACTTGCACTGCTGCACCAAGGTTTCTTGAGCAACAAATTGCAGGGATTTATTTATTTATATTAACTTATTAGTAGAGTAGAAAATTTATAGTGACATCATGACATTGCAAGTATTTATAATAGTTCAATGTATAAGTCTTTCCCCCAAAAGTGCAGTATTAAGAATTGGTAGTGGTAGATTTATTTTAAGAACTGTTTTGCTTTTGGCACTTTAGTGTAACCATCTTTAGGACTGTCATGTCTAGTCAGGCCCATCTACATTTAAAGTGCATGACTTTGTCAACACACAGGATGTGTAATGTGTTAATAACCACCTTGTCAAATTTGAATGGTTAAAAAAAGTGTTTAAAATTAGGTTACTAATCCTGTAAAATCCAACAACATTCTTTGCACTGAAATGCTTCGGGTGTGTCCACTGGAGGAGGTAAACACACACTGTTCTAGAAGCAGCATTTTCACCACTCTGGTCACATACTCTACACAAACAAAGAGCTGCTTTAGCTAAAGTCCCCTCTTGCTTTCTCCTTCTCTATTAGTGGTACCTGCAGCTTCACAGCAAGGCTCTGCTCTTCTTTCTGTTTTTTCAATTCTTTTGTTTTAAATAAAGTGGCAGAGCTTTTCTGCATGGTTTTGCATCAAGGGAAGATGCATTTGCAGGACAAAGTCATCTCAGTCAGCTTGGCAAACCAAAGACAGGTGCAGTTTCTCACAAGTGAACGGCTAAATCACTGATAAAGCACACTGAGTGTTTTTATATTGTTATAGCTTTTGAGGAAGAGTTAGTTCTGTATGAACAGAAGACAAAATAAAATAAATGTTAAAACAGATGGATTTGATTTTATTGGGCAATTTGCCTTACTATGTACAGTGCTTTGAGATAATGTATGTTGTGATTTGGTGCTATACAAATTTAAATTGAATTGAACTAAATTAATTACCTTTTTTTGTTTATTACTATGTCAATATTCCCTCCTGCCTCATATTTGTTCATTTGTGGGAACATGCAATGTATTTTTTCATCTGATTATGATACCTCTATGATTCAGTTATTTATTTTTTTTGGTTTGCAAATTGATTGATTAATTCTGTCTCCTCTTATTTTCTCTTTGTGTGTGTGTGTTCTGTTCTGCAGTTATACTGCATTGCTCACACTGGTGGTAATTATCAGGTTTAACGCCAAAAGAAAGCTAACAAGGATGTTGTGAATGGCTGGCTACACAGCCTCAAAAGAGTGTGTGTGACCTTTCAGTAAAATATGTTTGTGATTGATGGGGTCTCACTTCCCAACAATTAATACAATGTTTGTTGTGAGATTATGTAATTTAATATAAAGGGACAATAGTTTCATAGATGGTAAATATTTGTTGTTGGCTAGCAGGCCAATTAAACAGGCCACCTTTTAGAGTTATAATTAGACTACTTTATTCTTATCCACCCCTGCATTGTGCAACAACTACTCACATCTATATTCACAGGTTTTCCACTTCTTCTCTTTATGTGCCTTTGCTTTTTTCTTACATGTCGCTTAGCTGATTGATCGTGTGAAGGTCTGACAAGATGAGAGAAGTGGCTGGCCTAATGTGCGTATGACTCGTGACTAGTGACTTGATAAAAACAGACAAATCTAACTTGAAAATGTCACCTGTCAGATGGTGTCTGTGTGTATTCATGACACGAGAGAGGGAAGATGTATGACAGTTGAAAGCAAGGTGAGGGGTAGTAATGTGCAAAGTGCAATTAAACCTTATTTTAAAATGTCATCTACTAGACAAGTTCAAACACAGATGAGCTGGAGACATTTTTTATCTGAGAGAAAGAGGAAGAAATGGAGAGAGAGAGAGGGGGAGCATGTGTTATGTTTTTTTTAAACATCTTGACTTTTTGAGAGGTTCAAAAACATTATAAGTGCTGCCAAATTTTCTCAAAAACAAATAGACAAAGACACCTGACATCAACTCTATCCATTAATCAAGATGATTACATAGTTGCTGAATACAAATTTTAAAACTTTGCTATATCTTTACCCTTATTTGTGCAAAGATATGAGGACTGGAGTCTCACCTGATATGCTTTCTCTTCTCTGCATAGGTTATAATAAAAGTTTTACACCAAAAGCAGTTACATGATGTAAAACAACACACAGCAGGTGAAAGCACCATGGACACTAAAATGGCATATTTTCAGTGGTTAAACTTGTATATTTTGAACTTCATTCTCTTAAGCAGAATTGCAACTGATACAACAATTTTTAGATGCGTGTTATAACATCTTGCTAAAAAAAAATAAAAAGGGTGCACACGCAACATCTTGTCTGGCAGAATAAATTAGAAGGTGAAACAAGCATGTTTACCTGGGTGAAGAGCCAGAACAGGTAAACATGTGACCCAGGAGTGAATGTTAATTGTATCATTTCAATTGTAGACAAGTCAGATATTTTTGGCCAGTAAAAAAAGTACAAGTGACCGACCTGTGGTTAACAAGGCAGTAGTGCAACAATATGGAATCCAGTTGCCATTAAACACCGCCACCAACCAACTAAAAAGCAAGAATCCTCAGAATGAAGGTAATGAAGACACAGCAGATGCATTTACATGGACTGTCAGTGTGATTGACTAAGAAGGTTGAGAGAATGAGAAAACTAATGACAACAGAGGGTGATGAGGGAGGACAATAATTAACAATGGATAGGAAATAGACCTTACAATTCATAAAGCCAGTGCGCATGCTTAAAGAGTTGAGAGAAGTATCTGGGAATTTAATATGCACTGCTTGTTTCCTATTGGCAGTTTTTTTTCCTAGCCCTAATCCAAACAGTGTGTCTGGGTGTAAGTTTGTCTGTATACCTGGTTCTGTGTGAGTATGTAATGTGTTTGCATTTGCATTTGTTTCAGCTCGTGTGTGTGCATGTGCCTTTTGTTTGCACCTGCAACTGATAAAATAATCACTGTTTTGCACAGTTACTCTTGGCAGTTTGGAAGAATGAATCATAAAACGCACACACACACACAGAGAAAGAGAGAGAGAGAGAGAGACACCTGGGGCTGGAATGTGAGTGATAAGACAACTTGCAGGTGGAAGAGCAAAGTGAAGGAAAGACAAAAGTGCTTCCATTTCTTACAGGGACATAATTCACTCAAAATATAATATATTATCTCTTTAGGACATTGTAACCCAGTGGTCCCAACCTGGTCTTAATGAGGCAGAACTTCAGTAATAATGCTTTGCTTAGGCTAAATGGAAGTCAGTGCAGTGTCCCACCAAGAATAGCTGCACAAACCTGTGTGTGTGTATGTGTAAGATAATATGTCAAGTCAAGCAACTACAGAGAGAAACAGCCTTTAACAGCCAGCATGTGCAGAATTAGCACATCCAACTTGAAGTTCACATTACCACATCAAATAGAAACAGTCTCTCTCTCTTTCTCTCTCTCACACACAGACACACACACACACACGTTTGCATTTCTATCAGAGTGAGGACCCTCATAGACATAATGCATTCCCTAGCCCCTAACCCTAACCTAAACCCATTTCTAACCCTAACCCTAAAACAAAGTCTTAACCCTGGAAAAAGCCATTTTAAGGGGTGAAAAAGAAGTGAGGACCAGCCAAAATATCCTCACTTTGTCAAAATGTCCTCACTTTGTAGGGTTTATATGATTTTTGGTCCTCACTCTGCAGCAAGTACAAGAACACACACACACACACTTCTGTGTTGCTGTGTGTTTTTCAGTTGTGATGGTGAAGAAATCTCCCTGGCAGCAGATGACCTCTATTCAGTTCTAGTGGTGGCTCATGACAACAAGCTAAACAAAAGTAATGATATTAGTGTGTGTGTGTGTGTGTGTGTGTGTGTGTGTGTGCATGTGTAGTATGACAGTTTATTTGGTCATAAACAGCAACATGTTAGAGCAGTAGCATAGCAACCCATATATACAAATGAAACAGTGGTGCGTTGCTCCACAGAATCTAAATTAAAATTGACAAGCTGGGGGGACGTGTTAATTTTCATATCCTCATAGTTAATGCAGTTAGTCATATTATGGTATAATACATTGTGCTTGTATTTGATCATGTGTCCATGCTTGTGTGAGTGTCGTTTTGATGATCACTGTCATTGTTTTGGCATATTGCTGACATGGTAACCATTATGACTTACAGCAAAATATATATATATATATATAAAAAAGTTGCCCTAGTCACATCACACACACACACACACACAATGAGAGAGACGGATTATAGTTCATTGATGAAACAGTGACTGATCTAATTTAAGTGCATGAAGTTATTAAAAGATTTAAACAGCCTTTGACAAGCTCGTACTATGTTTTCAGCCTTCTAATTTTAGAAACATTTGAAAGCTGTGTATACAGTGCATACACCATCTATGACATTGTGCGTGATGTCTCTTCTTAATTGTAGCCATAATATGTTCCGTTTGTGCTTCTTTTTGGCTTAGGAAAAATTACGTTTGGCTTTGAATGTCCCGCCAGGGTGTTGATCAAAACACTCTTTCAACTCCCAACACACATGCCCACACACAGTGAATGAGCAGATGACACTTTGATATTGGGGGAGCTTTTATCTTGCTGTTAATGATGACAGAAAAAATATAAAAAGCTCACACTCGTGCACACACACACACACACACACACTTATCACATAATAGATCTGTATAAAAATTCACCCTGACCAATATCAAAAGCCCTGGAACAGATCATTTTTAACAAGTTAATGTCACTGGTAAACACCTAGCTCCATTGTGTGATGACATTTGATAAATTGCGCCATATTTATTTAGGCTGTCTGTTTTGATACCCAGTAGGAAAGATACACTTTACTAACTTAAACTAGCAAAACACTTTAGGCACAAAGATAATAAAGAAAATAAAGGCAACAAAGTCTTGTACTTTAAATCTTGCTTGATTTGTATAAAATGTAAAATAAAAAATAGAAAAACATCCCAAAGACGAGGACAGAAATTGTAAAATTACCAAGTATTAGAAGTGGGATAACCATAGACATTTTGTCCACAGTCTTCAGTTGTGGTCTCCAGTTCACCTTCTGTTCTGTAAAGTTGACCTTTAACCCAAATCTCAAAAATATGAGGAGCACAACACCCTGTAAACACTGAAAAACCTGTAAACCTGTAAAACAGATGCACACCCATAAAAAGAAAATCTTTTACTTGGTAGGTCATGATAACACCGTGGTTAGCAGATCAGTGCTGTTGGTGTGACTGCGTGACTGTGTGTGCATGTAACGTCTGCTGTGTGTGTGTGAGAGAGACGTGTCCTGATGAGGCAGTTGATTTGGGTTGCTGGTAGGGGGTATTCTAATCTGGCACGCACTCACTGGCACTGTGCTAACTAGTTATTCCACTGACAGCCACTACCCTGGGAACAGGAGCTCAAACTCGTGTGCACAAGGCACACACAGATTTGTATACAAAATACACGTACACACACTCACGAAATTCATGCAAACAGCCATTCTCTGGAGGCAGTGTTCTTTCTGATCTGGCTTTGGGACTGGTGGGGACAGATGGGTGAACAGTGGGAGTCTGAGCTGCCATCACTCAAAAAGCAAAAGCAGGCACGCACCAACACACTTATTTCACATGCACACAGGATCGCAGACTCAGCCACAATTGTTCAGCAAGTGGCAAACATACAAATAGAGAGGATTAAATGCTGACGGAAATGTCTCCGACACTCACATTAACACACATACAAACAGACAGGAACATGTCAGCTAAGACTCACGAAGTCTCATGAAAATGGTGCATACTTGTACACACACATGATCACTCCAAACATACATATTTGCACAGTCCATTCTCACCCATGATGTTCCTACCATGTGGGCTTTATTGAATCAGGATGGTATCTGGTAAAAAAAAAAAAAAAAAAGAAATCTGTTTTTCATGTAAATATTTTACACATTAAAAATAAAAACATACAACTACTTTCACAGACATGAAAAGAAAAAAGGAACTCAAACCTAAAAGACATTCAGAAACAATTTCTCAGTATAGAATGTACATTGCAACACTTGTACTTAATCACTTTAGCCCCTTAAAATGTGTACATACACAGTAACTTGTACTCCCCTTGAATTTCTTTCAGTTGTTTCTGTTCATCAAGCTTGTAGAAATAAGACAATTCTAAAAGAGGAAATGATTTTTAAAGTACTATCTTATATCCTGCCCCACCGCTTGACTAACTCTATTTGTCAGTTGTTTCTCCCCATGGATAAATGACTCCATCAAAATTAAAATGTCTGTTCATTACCTTCAAAACGATAATGCCATTAATCACACTTAAGCAACGTTATATCTGACCACAGCTGGTGTCTTCCCTCTAAACAGAAAACCCTTTCTCAATACCACTGATGAATTGAGATATTCACTGTGATAGTTAAGAGCCTGCTTGTTTTGCTTATTAGCACATCTGTGGTTATGACAGCAGATGTTGTCACTAAATAAATGAGACGAGGTGTGTATGTCAAATAGCTGCCGTGAAACACAAACCTAAACATTCCCTGCAGATCAATGTCAATAACACGCCCAACTTCACAATCAGTACACTAACACACAAATGAAGTGTGCATTTACAGGGTTCTGTCAATGGCAAAGGGAAACTATAAGCACAGATGCCATACAATCAACCAGTTATTAAAATAGTGTTAGACAGTTTCCACTTTCTCATGTATTAATGGTGACAGAAAATGTTACCTATCATTGCTTCATCACCACTGTGGTGTTTTTCATTGCCTAAAGGGGTTTTGAATGGCTATCCTCACATTTGTGCCTAAAGTGTGGGCAATACGCAGAAAATCCCCCGGCAAGATCCTTGCATTTCATTCAAATTACACTTCTTATGTGTCTGGTTTTAGTGTCTGTCTATTTGTCTAGCCTGCTCTGTATACTTACTGCTCATTATGTTTATCTCTGTCTCACTGTCAGTGCTTATTTGAGGTGTTTAAGAAAAAAACATAATGTGTTTTTTCTGTATTTTAAGGTGCGGGTCTCATACCATACGCTCACTGTCAGCATGTCTTTTTTTCTTACTGCTCTTTGTTAACACCTGTCTGTCAAATTCGAGTGAGACAATATGGAGTCAATCAGACTATGTAACGGGTGAGAGTTGGACCCAGATGCAGCACACAGGGGTCTGTGACAGCACACAGGGTGTGTGACAGGGGTCTCTTGTAGTGTCCTTTAATTGCACTCATGATCACACAGACAATGAAGGCAGGGTGGCAGCGAGCACTCACGCACTGCCACAGCAGACAGTAACCAGAAGGGCTAAGGCAATTTTTGTAGTCGGTGACAGAAGCCTGAGGTACTGTCCAGGGTTCAGACACGGACGGTAGTTCAGGAACAGGGAAAGTCTGCAACAGAACAGCAGCCCATGGGAGTCCTGGAAGGTCTTGTATTGGGATGGCAAAAAAACAATCTGGCATTGAGTGTGGATTGGTGCCATGGACAGGTGTACGAGTCCATCACAGGACCACACAGAGACAAACAAACATTCACTCTCACAGTCACACCTATGGCCACTTTAGAGTGTCCATTTAACCCCTGCATGTTTTAGGAAACCAGAGAATCGTGAGAAATCCCATACACACTGAGTGGAAGTGTTTGAGTTGAGGATGAATGAGGAGCAAAGTGGCTTTAACTGGAGAGTATGATGCAGATCATGACTGGAAACATCTGTTGAAGAGCAGCGCAAAGAAAGGAGTCTGTCCATAAACCTACATTCATGGCATCTAAGAGTAGTAAAAACATATCCTGAGGATCCCGCCCATGTAGAGGAGGCACCATAGTAATGGAAATTGACATGCCCGATACCAAAAGTCAAGCCAGGCTGGAACCGTATAGTGGAAAAGCACAAATACTGTCAGTCCGATACATGCTTTTTACACCTTTTAAGCAACAAACCTACTACTGATGCATTTATCATCTTGTCATGACCAGCCCATTTCACAATCTCCAAATGGCAGACATGTGCAGCTCTCACTCATGTTGTGCTCACATGATAGTGGTGGTACATGTTTCTTCACAAGATGTGACCTGTTCTTAATGAAGCATTGACATGTTATTAAGGTTTCATACATCATGCTGGGTTTATTCTTTTATTTTTCTTATCTCTAAACCCTAATTCTTACCTCCAATGCTTAATTAACACATCGTCAGCACTGCATGTGCAAAAATTGTGGCTGCCGCAGCAAATCCTGGTGCTTCTGTCGTGATACTCCTTGTACATGAATTTTTTTTACTTTGCAACTTATAAATCCTTTGAAGCTAGATCCAATTAAATGTTTGCCTGTACACTTTGCTGAGACTGCTCATTGGAAGATGAGCTGGGGAGGGAAGTCTGTCTCTTAATATCATTACCCCTGCAAGAGCATTGAATTTTTCATCTCATCCCAATTATCCTCTCTTCTATGTCATTAAAGTTGCATCATCAGTAAGCTCCCCATGGGAGTCCAGTGGCATTACATTTGGCTTAGGCTCTTTAGTTACTGAATATTGCTTGCGACTTTTTTTGAAAGATATTTTTTGCCTTTATTGGACAAGACAGTAAAGCGTGATGGGGGAGAGACAGGGAAAGACACGCAGCAAAGGACTGTGGGTGCAGTCAAACCCGGTTCACTGCAAAATGGGCCCTTTGCCCTAGCTGAGCTATCTGGGGCCCTGCTTGTGAATTTTACCTTCACTCTTTCTTTCTCTTCATCTTCCTCACCAGGCTGGAGGTGGCAGGAACGTTGAAAGAGAATGCAGAGCAGTTACTTGGACAAGAGAAACAGCAAGGGGAAATTCTCAGGTAAGGATATATGAATGGACATTAATCACCAAAACAAAAGATGTAAAAACAACAAAACAAAACTGAGGGTTCATGCTGCCCTGATTGGTTGTTTGCTCCATGATGAGCTGCACACCAGAAAGGCCAGGGCAGATAGGAAACAACTGTGCCAGATGATAGAGGGAAGACAATAATAGAAAGAATGGAAACACCAAAGAGAGAACATTGATTCAGCTGACCCGCTGGTTATTTCCTGGAAGTTAAGGGAGAGATTGATAAAGTCGTGAGCAAAAGAAAACAGTGAAGCAAAGCGAGTGGGAGGAGATGAGACTTTGTGAGGCTAAAAATGCTTTTTCAATCATGCTACTGACAGTGAAAGTCACTAAATGAATAAACCATCAGCCGAGCAAACGTAAGCAGTCTTTTTCTGTGTGTCTGTTTTTCAATATCTCTGCCTTATCACAAATGACAGATCTGGTCTCCTATATCTGCTCCTCTATTTGGTGCTGTCAGCCTTTTGATTTATGTCATCTGACATTATAAAACTGCCTCTTGTGACACACAGTGCCCATGCTTTCACCTGGTCTGCAGTCATATACTGTATGTGTGTATGTGTGTGTCAGGCACCCCAGACCAGCTTAGAGTCTCCCTCTCATTTAATTTTGTCTCATCGGAGACTGTATTCATTTTTGTTCACCTAAAGGCACAAACCCTGAATTAAAAAACAACCCCATCGAGCTCTCAAAACCTTTCGTGTCATTTTGTATGTAGCCATGTTCACAATTGTGCGTGTTCAGGTGTGTGTTAGAAAATAGATGCTCAGTGTGCTCTCACCCACATGTTCCTTCAAAAGTGTTCTTCGAATAACAGAATGTTCTGTTCCAGTGCTCTAGTTCTCCATGTCTATGCTTTGCATGAGTTTGTTACTTTATTGCAAGTGTGTGTGCATGTGCATGTGCAGGAGATGAGCTAGTGAGCTTCCTTGTTGTTAAAGGAGCTTTTCATCTAAACACATTTCTTTTGTATTTATTTGCTGTAAAACATGGCTGTGGCCTGTTTTTAAGGATGTTGTCTCTATATTAGTCCCCAGTTTCCCTCTGGCTCCTATATTTAACTTTTCCTATGCCCTACCTTCTCTGTTTTCCTTTTAATCTCTATTAATTGTGGATTTCAAATTCTACATGTCATTCATTCACTACATCTGTGGATAACAGTACAAAAGAAACTGGGTGAGCATTAAACAATTTTGGGCCCATTTCAGTCTGCAAGACAACATTTGACAAGCACAGATTTGTAAGAAGACGATTTTTGTACTAATTCCGGAACTGTGCCGGTAACAGATGTTCTGAGTCTGCAGAAATTCTGTAATTACGTTTGATTGAGCACTTAATAGAGCTTCTCTAATCCATAATTATTAATGCTCTGCATTCTCATTTGTGGCTGTGTGAATCCCTAAGCACCAACTCAAATGATGCATTTTTTTTTAAATCGAATTTTTGTGTCACTTTTAGAATAAATGCCTGGACAATTGCAATTAACGCAGCATGGCAGGGTTGTTTTCTGTTTGTAATTTAACAGTATCAAGTGGAGAGTACCACTTCTGACTAAACTAAGTACTTTAAATCTTTGTTACTTTTTTATTAATAGATTACTTTTCAAATAATGGGGTATAAAAAGATGTACATGACTAATAATCTAAAACCAACAAAGTGTGAAAATAACTTAATTTATTTCATATTTAAATAAATACAGTACTTATACTGTGTTTACTTGCAAGTGCCTTAAACATTAATTGAGATTTAAATTGTGCAGCCATATTAAATGATTTCACCGGATCCAGGGGACATTTGGCTGAGGATATGACTCTAACAGATGTGGGCATGGTCTTCTGTTGAAGCGTGCAAATCCAAAATAGTTGTGATCTCAAGAGCTCAGAAAACAGCTGGAGGAAAATTAAGAGTGAACATAGCAACAAGCATTAATAGGGTCAGGACTCATCATGCTCTGGAATTTGTATTTTATTCATACATATTGATATGCTTCTTTTGCTGGTTCAGTTCTTGTATGTTCTCTGTGTTGTTTTGCATTTTTACCTGCCTCACACATACTGTATATATGTCATGATTATCCGATGTGGGTTCAGTTACTTGGAGACAAAAATCTACACAAAAGCTGTAACCTTGATTACTGCGTGACTCACACAGACATCATTTAACAAATGGACAAGGCTCTTTTTTTAATTAAGGAGCAGACGCTGATCTATCTTGGGAATATGTCTCCACATTATGGGAAAAAAAAAACTTTATATGGACACATACCCTGCTAGGACAGCCATCAACAACAAAAGACCTTCTGTTTATAAGGAAAAACAATATCCTCATTGGAATTTTTTGCCATTATTTATTAAAAGTAGATTTTTATTTTGTGTGTGTGTGTGTGTGCCTGTCAGAGGTGTGTGTGTGCAGCAGGTGAAGGCCCTCCAAGACACTCTCTCTATACTCCATTCCTCTGGCAAAGAGCTCGCTGATATACGGGGTTTCCTCAGCCAGCTGACGGAGGCCTGGCAGGCCTTCAAATCTCAGATACTGCAGCACAGCACACAGGCATTCTCAGGTAACACTAATGTACAATAACACGTACAGTAGAATGCACTAACTTCACACAGAAGTTCAAAGTGGAACTTCAAAGCGGAGGAGATAAATAAACACATATACATATGAATGAGACAAATTTATAGCATGGTAACTCTATTAATACAACGCTGGAGTGGACGTGACACAGAAACGGGGAAACAAAGACAAAGAGAATTGAGCAAATAATCACTCAGCAGGAATATTTCAACATTTCATCTGCAGAATAGCCTTTCAGGTCTGAAGGCAGCACCCACAATGGACCACTGTAATGTGCAGTGTGGATGTTTGGGAAAGTGAGGACATTCTGGTTGGTCCTCACAACTTTATAGGAATTTTTCTTAGTTAACGTCACAGTAGAGTGATAAAGATATCATTTCTGACTTCGCCACCCACATAGATAAAATGTGTTACCAACGATTTAACAAAATTTGAATGTTTAAAAAACAATGTAGCCAAAAACTTTCAAGTCCTGTGAAATTCAACAACATTTTCTGCTCTCAGATGCTTGGGGCGTGTCCGCTGGAGCAGCTAAACATACACTTATAGCGCTTTTCCATTATACAGTTTTAGCACTACTTAGCTCTACTCGACTCGACGCTACTCGGTTTGGTATTAGGCACATTGTTTTCCATTACTTCATAGTATCTTCTCAACATGGGTGAGGTCGTCATAACACAGCTGCTCGAAACTGCTGTGATGTCTTTTCAGTGTATTAAATCATTAGAATCAGTTCATTAAAAAGAAAGATTTGTTCAGGACTTCCTGTATGACTGGAGAACAGACACACTCACCAAACTAAAACGTGGCAGAAGAGGTTGTGATGTCGCACACGATTGCCAGCCTCGGGCAGTGCTGTCACTAAATACATTAGGCTCCTTTTTTTTTTTTTTTTACTGATCTACAGTTTGGCGTTTTGACTCCAGTGTCGATGTCAAGCTCATGACAACACTTTCCGACCAATTATTGACCGGCAGTCTGTTGACGACACATTTTAGTATCGGCTCAGCTTACTTGGAACATTGCCAGAGCAGGTACTAAAAAAGTACCAGGTACCAGGTACTATTGCTAGAACTGTATACTGGAAAAGCTCCGTTACACAAACATAGTGGCCTATTAAGTGGGGACAAAAGTCTGTAAATGTTTCTGTTTGTCAGTCTTTGTGCAGAATATTAACATAAATGCACTGTATCAAAGTTCCTGTTCAAAAAAGATTTAGAGAAGTTACATTTTCACCATTTTTCTGTCAGTTTAAACATCAGACTGACTATACACAAAGCTGGTTTAGCCACAGTCCTTTCATCTCTTCTATCAATCAGTGGAACCTGCAGCCTCACAGCAGGAGTCTGCTCTTCTTTTTTGTTTTTCTTTAATTCATGTCTTCATCTTTAGGAATTTTAAATGAAGTAGCAGTGCTTTCTGTGTGTTTTTGCATCAAGAAAAGACAAATTCTCAAGACTGTTTTTAGTTTTCACTCCACAATTCTTTACTCCACATTTCTTTTTTTTTGTTGTTGTTCTTAGCCACAGTTTTCTAACATACTGTATATATTGTGTGAAGAGGATGATCTATGTATTTGCTTTAGGGTTAGAATTAGGTTTTATCTTAGAGTTAGATTAGGAGTGAAGGTAAAGCACTGAGTTGTGATGTTAATAGGCTAGGGAATGCAACATGTCTATGAGTGTCCTCCCTAAGAATGCTGTAGAAGAATGTGTGTGTGAGAGAAAGAGAGGTTATAGTTGACAGTAAATGCCTGAAGCGGAGCTAACCTCCAGCTCACCTCATGGGTGGGTCTTTTTTCTCTGCATGTTCCAAACATACCCCTAGTGTAAATGTGTGGCAGAACTTAACCTCTGTGGAACTAGTTAGATTTGAGTCTTGGTTAGGTTAAGGTTGTTGTTCGGTATTAATTGGATAATGCTTTGTTTTATAATGTTTTGTTCAGGCTGTCTAAATGAATGGAAGTCAATGTGAGTCCATGAAAGGATTGCGGATGTTCAAGAAAGAGGCAGATAGAGGGACTTGAAGAGAATTTGACAGAGGAGAAAAAAGTAGTCTGCTGTTTCTACTGATTCCACATGACTGTGTATTCAGTGATGAGAGCATGAATGGCAGCTGCTGCACAGACCAACAGATGTAACAAAATACACACCCAGGAATGCACACACACACACAAATACACAGATATAAACACGTACACAGACTAAGTGTGGCAAAAGAAATCAGTTCAAACCACTAGATTAGTGTAATTGTTCAGTGCTTAGTACTGTACTTGTGTTCCTGTACAGTTGAAAAGTGTGGCCTGATCCAGAATTTCTGAAGCTTGTGGACGTAAGTGGAGTCAAAGTTGCAGACCTCAACAAAGCACATAACTGAATCAGTCACCTGCATATAACACCAAACTCATGTGGGCGTTAGCTACATTGAACTGTGCCACTCATTCGTCACAGTTTTGTGGTTAGTGTCAAACAGCAGAAGAAAGAGGAGAGGGGGAAAAAAGGAAGAGGGAAAAAAGCATAAGGAGGTTGCCTAATATGAACACGCAGTATGAATGTGGTTTCTGGTTAGGTGGAGATGGGAGAACAACCTGAAGGGGTGTGGAATTTTACTGAGGAAAAAGACAAAGGTAAAAAGCGAGAGGTGTGGAAGCTGAAAACACGATTAATCTCAGATCGGTTTTGTGAGGTTGTCAGTGGATGACTTGAACAGGATGATTTAAAGGTGATGGACAGACACTTTGGAACATGGGAGGTTTCACTCAGAACTTTGTGAAAAAGGTTCAGAGGGTTGACAGTGAAGTTAGGGCTGTGTCTAAGTGTGAGTAAGGTTGTATGAGTGTGTGTGTGTGAGATAGAGAGAGAGGGAGAGAAAGACCGATCCCTGAACCGCAGCCATCTGCCAACACCCTGGGCTATCCGAAGATTATATGGTATCTATTTCCTTAGAAACAACTTTTTCTTTTATAGGAGTGTGTTGATTTTGACAGCAGGGGAAAAAAAGAAAAGAGGAAAAAAAGGGAAATATTTTCTCACACACATTAACAAAGAATTTCCCTCCCATCATCTCTGATTCAAACATTATTCTCACATTTGCCTCTTTTACTGTCTTTTACACCTTTGTTTTCCTTATGAAAATCAAACCACTAACCCAAACAATTAGGCTTTCCCTAATTGGTGACCCTAATTGTGTCCCCACTTGACTGCTTTTGACTGGTTTCAAATGTGTCCCCAGACTTAGGCTATGGTGTTTTTCAAAGAGTAGGTAACACTATTCGTTGCTGTTTACATCAACAAAAACTATGAACAAATTTCACAAACCCAATTTACATATCTCTCTAGAATCACTTTCACCACCTTCTACCATAATTAGCACAAAACAATCAGTGTTGCCTGCTATTTGGGTGGTTTTTGCTAATATTCATTTGCTAGACAGTATTTCCCTTGAACTTTCACAGTTTTATTGATTCTTCAAATTTGTAAAACATTGGTAAAAAAAAAAAAATTTTCTGTGGTTTTCATGTGAAACTGTTGCCATTTCCTCCCAAAAGTAGGCATTTTTCACAGCACCCATGTTTACTTTTTTATGTCGAAATTAATTTGTAAACATGGGTGTTACTAATCCCATTAATTAGGGCTCTGTATCTGAATCTGAACAAATTCTTGATTAATGTTATTTATACTAGTGTTTACCTTCTATTTCATGACCAGAAAGCTCTGCTATGTGAATGTTCAGTTTGGTAATGCATGTGTTGCACAATATACTGTATAATATCACAGGAGAAAGTAAAATATTTGTGCAAGGCTACAGAAGGTATGTTTAGACAAAATAAGTCATTAAAGAAAACTCTAGCCTTTTGTTGTACGCAAGGCACTTTAATACAAGTTTGCTGGAACTGGAAAAAAATCATTTATATTCCAGTTTAGCAGAAATAAAGTTCAGTCCAGAAACAGCTTTAGTCTTTTTGGAATCTAACACTGACAGGACCTTTTCATGAACCTGCGGTGGTTTGGGTTAATATAGCTTTTATTATGCAAGATAAAGTGGACTGAGACAGAAAATGTTTGCACCACACACAGTAAAGAATGCGATATTACAGTAATGTGGACTCTCATTCCATGGTGCTGCTGTGTTTGTGTGTGTGTGATTTTGTGTAGGTTACACGTGATTTTTGTGGATTGCAAAATATTGTATGTAGGAATACATTTTAAACACTTTATTGTTTAAAAATCTTGTTATTGTTACTGTTCTTGTTATTGTCAATTTTGCTACAGCCCCCCACATAAACATGAAACTACGTTTTCAATATTTTTTTTAGTAGTCATATAGTTATAAGCTAGTTGTTATTTATCAGTAAATAATGCGTACTGTGTAACTATTCCATCCACAGTACTGTAGAAGTGTTACAGTGACTTGGTGGTCAAACGCCTCCAAATTGTTTTAAGTCTTAGCCACCTTATTACATTGTGTGTGTGTCTGTGTTGCAGCGTTGAGACATATAATAGAGGCGCTGTGGAGAAAGTCAGACTGCCTTGTTGGATTTCATCACAAACCCTTTCTGTTCCATCAAGTGCTTATATAACTACTTCTGTTTGTGAGCATTTCTGTGTGTGTTTTAAGTGGTTCTTACACGTGTTCCTGTGTTTATGTGTACGTCTTTCTGAGTCCATGTGAGTTTCTCTGTGTCTTAAGTGTAAGTGTGTGTGTGTGTGTGTGTGTGTGTGTGTGTGTGTGTGTGTGTGTGTGTGTGTGTGTGTGTGTGTGTGTGTGTGTGTGTGTGTGCGTGTGTGTGCGTGTGTGTGTGTGTGTGTGTGTGTGTGTGTGTGTGTGTGTGTTGTTTTACCCTGGCAGACCTTGTCATGTCACATTGACCAGAAAGCAATTTTTGCTGTATTGCCACTTTGAGGAAGACCTCCTGCACTCCCCTCTTCCTGCTAAAAGAGAAAGGGAGAGAGAGAGAGAGAGATGGAAAGGGTCAGACGAAAAAGGGGAAACAGCCATAGATAGAAAAAGAAACAGCTTATTAAGTGAAGAAAGACAGAGGAGGGAGACAATGAATAGGAGAATGAGAGAAAGAGAGAAATACAAAACAAGTGGGTGAGTAAAACACAGAGTCTGAGGAAGGGAATGTCACAGTGACATTGTTGAATACGTTTGAGAGCTCTTCAGTGGCCCAGCCACGGTGCCCTGCTGCACCACTCTCAAGGACCCTCACAGACATCTCACTCAATATACAGTACACACTCACACGCACACACGCACACACAAACAAATGCATATACGGCACTACCCACACTGCCGGCCTACATAGCCTCTGCAGAGTACCGTTGGCATTGTTGACTTCACAAAAGCTTCATTGTTGGTATTTAAACGTGAATTTTAGTTCAAATTTTAACTAATTAGACACACTGATCTGAGGCCAGGCTGCAGGTGGGTTTCCATCACTGTGAAAACATGTCCTGAAAATAAGTCTTAAAATATCACATTAAAGTTTTGCCGCTTAAAGGAGTTGAAAAATTTGGCATGTCAATAGAAGATAAACGTAAATGGGTGCAATTGAAACAGTTTTGGTATCTCCTGATTCCTCATTTTGTGATAAGTGAAAAATATTAGGAACAGCGACTACAGCAGGTGAGAGGACCGATGAGAAAACCACAACATTCCTCCACTTTCTGGAAGACGCAAATATTACTGCACTATTAAATTGAAGTGGCAAAGACCATCTATCAACAGCTATTGGTGTTCTCTTTTTTTTTTCACCATCAATTTGGACCCTTTTCTCTTGCAGTTTTTGTACCACCTACTGCTTTTCTTGGTGAACTGATGCTTACTAATGCTTAACCAACTTCCTGAATGTTTGAAAGTTTGGTTAAAATTTGCCATACATTTTAATGGCAAGATAGATTGTGGCACACACAGAAATTTTACAGTCCTAGAGTGCTTGCCATTTTCACAGCACACACCAAGAATGTGGGGACATTCTCTCATTCTCTCAGATGCAGACCTGCTCAGGCTTTGACAGAGGTGCCGTTCACCCTGTTGTAACCTGATGTATCATTCATATAATCTTGG
Organism: Brachirus orientalis; assembly: GCA_016785285.1. NCBI lineage: Eukaryota > Metazoa > Chordata > Actinopteri > Pleuronectiformes > Soleidae > Brachirus > Brachirus orientalis. The sequence goes on along the minus strand of JAFBJR010000147.1, from coordinate 369,854 downwards.
AGTGGTTATTTGAAGGTTGAACTCCTACATTGTGTCACTTTAAAGTCATCTGTGCAGCTTGGCTGAGTACTGATGGAGTTGATGATGGTGCAGTATTGAATGGTGACTGTGATCATACTAAGGTGGAGACGGACGTAGAATTAGAAAAAATAAGGTGTGTCTGTCGTTATTCATTATTCAGACTGGACCTTAAAGCTGCAGTGCGTCACTTTTGCCGATTTTTGTTGTCGATGCTATTTCGCTGCCTCTGTTTGTTCTTTCTTGAACAAAAAAAGAAAGATGTAACCTTATTTGTTTGCTGAATCCTGGATCTGAAAATAGGCTCTGTCTAGCAAGATTGTCAGACCTGCATGAGGGAGTGGCTGTGTCAATCATACTCCAACCTGTTTGCGTTTCAAATGTCTTTCTCTTGTGCGATATCCACTCCTGCCGTTAAGAATTTAACAACCATTTTCACTGCTTTGTAGAGTCCTTCATAGAGAAAAACTGAACTGTGCCAGAATTTTAAGGTTATGCAACGTTATAATAGGTTTAAAATTCAAGGAAGTTGAAATAAGCCATATACAGACGACACCACTCTCACTCAGGTTAAGTGTTTTAATGTTTAAAGTATTAATGTGTTTCATGATATTATAGTCATGGTGAAAAAGGACAGACAGTGAAGGGAGGGAACAGTAGCATTACAGCAGTTACTTTGTATCAGACACACAACAACATGCTGCCAGACTGTGGTGTACTGTTTCATGGGTTCCCTCATACTCCTTTGCACACTCCCCTCCTTTTGCTCTCCCTTTCACTGTCAACTGCTTCCTTTTGCCTCACTTTTTCACCTTAGTTTCTATACATCCCCACTGCTTTTCTGTCTCCTCCTCATCTTACGGCTTGAGTACTCTCAAGTTTCTGTCTGGGACACCTGTCTTTCTTTCTCTCGCATTACTTCTCCATGTTTTGTTTCTGTCCCTATACCAGTCTTGTCATTCTTGCAGATAGATTCATTTGGTGTCGGGTTTCTTCCTTTGTACAAGAGTGAAGTAACAATTTCAGGAAACCCTCTACCTGTCTGTCTCTTTACTCTCCTCTGTCTCCCTCTTTCTGTCAATCATATAATGTAACATCCTTGGGTCACAGGCAAGTATTGTACAGTTGAGGATGAAATTATTAGCCCCCCTATGAAAATGTCATTGTTTTAAAAGTATTTTAAACTGTAAGTTTCTACAGCTCTTGTGTCAAGATAAGCTATCTCTCTCTGTGTGTGTGTTTGTGTGTGTAGTGCTGAAAGTGGATCTCAAACATTTCAGTGAGGAGTTACACAAAATGAGGGAAGAGAGAGAGAACCTAAATCAACAGCTGATGTAAGTATGTGGTAACACACACACGCACACACACACACACACACACACTTCAGTCATATGAAAGCATGTGCACAGATGGAGACACAGGTGAATCTTGGTATTTGTAATAATGCTGGGAGACGAGCACATCACTGCAGGGTTTGACTGTACACTATGTATTATTTTGCTCAACCCATTACATTGTTCTGGGCATTCCCGTTAGCACTTCCCAAACCAGGAAATGCTCATGGCCCACATATTTGGCCTGCTAAGGTCTATCAGCAGTTTGACTTGTACACAGTCACACAAACATCAAAATATGCTATGATTTTGGCGATGAAGCTCTTTTACTTTAAATACAAAGCCCAATTCCATTGATGTAGGGCCATTTTGTAAATGTCGAATAAAAACAGCAATACAATGATTTTCAAATCCTTATCAACCTATATTCAATTGAATACACTTCGTAGATAAGATATTTCTCCTGTTCAAACTATATATTTTTTTGCAAGTATTCACTTTTTTTTGAATTTGCTGCCTCCAACACATTCCAAAAAAGCTGGGACAGGGTCAAAAAAAGACTGGGAAAGTTGAAGAGTGCTCAAACGACACCTGTTTGGAACATTCCAACGGTGAACTGGTTAATTGGAAACAGGCGAGTGTCATGATTGGGTATAAAAGGAGGATGCCTGAAAGGCAAGGATGGGAATGGGTTCACCACTGGATGTGGGTATCAAATTCAAAATTAACAAATCTTTGCAAAAAACACCAAAGTTTATCAGTTTACACATTAAATAACTTGTGTTTTTATTGTCCTTAAATGAGAAGAGGTTGAAAAGGACCATGTTGCCTGTTTTATTCACATTTTACACAAAGCCCCAACTTCACTAGAGTTTGCAGCTCCTCTGACATTTTTCCCGTTTAATGTCTGAAACTAAAGATAAAAATGTACTCATACAAAGTTCAATACAGCACCACACCATTAATGTATACTTTATAAATGCAAGATATTCAGATAGAGTCAAATAAAAATAAAACTTTTTTAACCCTTTATTGTCATGCATGAGTCTTAGCAGCTGCTCTAAAATTATTATCAACCTTTAGCTTCACCCACAGTGAGGGCTGAGTGTGACAGTCTTCAGCTCATCCCCAGAAAGAATAATCATGATTGTCAGAGAATTAATTCTGTAACATTTCAATTTTTTTATATCAGTCTCAATTATTTGATTTTTTTAAGTGTTAGATCACAGAACACAAAAAACAACTTTCAGCATCACATCACCACTATCACAGAGACAGCTGAAGTTAAGTTAAAGTTCCAGTGCAGACCCTCTCTTGCCCCCTGTGGACCTCTGAGTAACTACCACAAGACTGTGGCTCTGATTTGACCTAGTTTTTTTCTCATGGCCCTCCCTCCCCCAGTTGTGTGTGTGTACGGTACTTATGTACGTACACACAGAGAAAGCCAGAGACACAGAAATTGAGCTGTTTCAAGTTTTTTCTACAGCACTTTCCTACTTCATGAGTTGTTAATCTGTCTTTAACCATAGCAATTCTTGTCCGGACTGCATCCATGACAGTTAGAGCTATGAGGTGCGGACACAGGCAGGGACAATGAGGCAGCCGTTTCGGGGATCGCTGTTGGTGGAGCAAGCAGTTTGGGCAATCATGCTTAGGAAAAACTAAAATTGCAATTGTGATAAAAATACAATTGTGAAATCCTACTAAATTCACTTACTCACTCATCTTCTACCACTTTATCCTCCACATGAGGGTCACGGGGGGCGCTGGTGCCTAAACCCAGCTGACATAAGGCGAGAGGCGGGGTACACTCTGGACAGGTCACCGGTCCATCACAGGGACACATAGAGACAAACAGCCATCCACTCTCACATTCACACCTACAGGCAGTTTAGAGTGCCCAATTGAGTCCTAGTAAACTGTGAGGAATATTTTTTAGCAGCAAAGTCTATCTCTGAATCTTTTCATGGGTGCTTCTCGGTGTTTTCATCCACAATGCAACTGTATGAAGTTGTTTCATTTGCTCTGTGGGCTTCTATTACCTGGTCTTCTCAGTTGCTCATTTAAAATGTGTCACTCTGTGTGTAGTGCAGAAATGTCACCAGACACAAAAGCAAAACACTGCTATACCAAGAAACACAGAGTGAGTTACGTGGAGCTCATACACATACACTGTATGTTTTTTCCAAAGCTCCAGTCCTTTTTAGTTTCACTATTTTAAAGAGCAGTCATTGCCTTTAATCTTATTTTGGTGCCATCTTCTTATGTGATGTGATATTTGAATCAGCCACTTCAAATGTGCACACATGCACAGAGAAATGAGCAAAAACCTGCAGAAACGCACATGCCGATACACAGCAACACAAACACCCTCCTCCACAGAAGGGAGTAATGTTAAATGTTGCTCTCTATCTCATAATCAAAGCATTAAAGGACTACTTGACCTGACAGACTACAGATGAAGCAGCCATTTGTTCACTAATGTTTCCTCCTCCTCATCATCAGTCTCTCTTTTCGTCTCCCACATTTTCTGGCCATAAACTTTGTTTTTGACCTTTTAGAAATGACAGCTTTTGCTCTGGTTTTTCCTTACTCTCATTTTCTAATCAGTTTCAAAGACTTTTGGTATGTGTGGTAGATTCTATAATTGTGTGTGTGTGTCTGTACACCTGGTATTCCTTATGCTGTGGGGACCCAAATCTGTTTACACATTTACATTATGATGACTTGTCTTCAATATGTGGACAAAAATCAAGTCCCCATAATGTAAATTACTACATTTTAAGGTGAAGATAATGTTTTAAAGTTAGGCTGAGATTAGGGTTAGGGCACTAGTAATTATGGTCAAGGTTAAAGTAAGTCTCCAGGAAATTAATGTAAGTCAATGTCCTCTGAAGTCATGGAAACCAGTGTACATGTATTTGTGTGTGTATAATCCATGGCTTTTTTGTGTTTGTATAAAAAGTTGTTGTTTGTAAAATTCTGTTAAATGTGCAGAAAATGTGGGATTTTTCAGGGTTTAGTTTTAAACTAATAAAAACAAGTGTGAGATAGTTTAACTTATAGACAAATCGACATCATGGAGTATCAAGAAAAATTTTGTTCAATGTTTAAGAAAAGTCATCCAGCTGGGTTACTCTCCAAATATCTCATCACGTTAGAAAAGCTCAACACAACCGGACTCTAATTTTCAGAAAGAAAAATTGACCTTATTATTGACCTTATTGACCCTTTTACACAGATTGCACATGTCAGTGTTTGCATGCATCAGACACAAATGTAACTGTCTAGTGCGTATGCATTTGTGTCTGGAATGTACACATCCATCCGGAAATCTGCACTGAAAAGGAGGATGGCGTAGATGTTTGCTGTCGCATGCAACTCACCCAGACATATGGACATATGCTACAGGGAGAGTCAGCCTTACGGCAATGTTGCCTGATGAGGTGTATGTGGAGGAGGAGATGGTGGAGGAACTCAAGCCTAAGACTGTTTTGCATGATAAGACATGCGGGGTGGCGGTGGGGCGGGTGGGGAGCGGGTCACATTTGTCTGATGTCTGCATAGCAGCACTGTATGATTTTTCTTGGGTGACTTGTGTCAGATGTTGATAAATAATTAATTAGTTTTTTTTCACTTCATATTTTATACAGAGAATCTTTGCAAAAAAAGTATCTCATATTTATTTGAGTTTTTTTTTTAATAATTTAAATACAGATTTATTTGAAGTCACATAATTTATTTATGTGGACCAAAGTCACAACTATTTTTAGGTTGTAAAGACATCCATTTGTCTTAGAACCTAGGTGCAAATTAGGATAGGCTGTCTTTCAGGTCAGTTAAATTGTTTAATTATGACTAATCTTAATAATAATCATGAATTATGATATTGATCATAAACTGTGTTGGAAGTTTGGGGATATTTATATGCAAAATTCAGTGTATAAAAATGATAAACCTCACATTACAAACTGTTGTAAACACAGTCTTTACACAAGGATTACACTCTCAATCTCAGGTGTGGCAGACAGTAAGATGAAGGTCCAGATAGGATCACTGAGCTGATTGACTAGCCTACCTTTCACTGTCTTACTGATGTTGATTCTGTGTGTGCGCACGCTTGTACACGTGCGATCTGTGTTCTTTTCAATCACCTTTTAAATCATATTATCTCTAGGAACCTCCCAAATCTCCCATATGTTTCTCTCTCAAGATCCAAAAACAGAAAGAACTACTTTGTTTACGTGTTGTCATGATTACTGCCCAACTTTGACCCACACCTCCATCAACTACCAGTGTTCTGCACCTGTTGCATATCTGTGGCGCCAGCCAGTTGCCTTGGCAATGCACGCATACACATGCAAGTTACACGGGCTGGTCTAAGTGAATGGCTGTGGAATCCTTCTGATCCTAGCAAGAAATCTGATCAGAGACACTGAAGAGCTACCTGATTTGTCACGTCTGTTCACGTACACACAAACAGACTTATACACTGTTTTGTATCTTTTAGCTTCTTTCCAGTCTTGGCTGTTTTACCTAAGTATTGTGGTGTTTAGTATTTGCATATAGACTCCTATATGCGAATAGTGTTGACTGAAGACCCTGTTTCATTGATAGAAGAAAACATTAACATCTGCTAATACATGGCTTTTGCTTGTGATGGCAATAAAATCAGCATTCATTTGCAGGTCAACGACTCTGCAACAGATGCAGGTTTTTAGATGCACTGACTCTAATTGGCAGTATTGTTCATCTTCATATGCTTATTTTATTTTTTTATTTATTTTTTTTTGCTGTCTGGTCACGAATTTGATCTAAAATTATTCAGTTGCTGTTGAGTTTGAAAGAGTCACTGAAGTACAGTATAACCACCATGATATAGTTAGTGGTTTCCTCTATTGTGTTGCACTTGTAGCATGTTTTTGACATCAAACAAAAGTCACTGGGAAAAAAAACCACAGAAAGTCAAATTCCTTTACTGGCAATGATGAATGAATCTAGTGTATATTTAATGGGTTTACCCATGTTTAAAGAAACCTACATACTGTACATCCACTCATTGTGATGTAGAATGGGTATAGACGCTTGTGATGTGATGAACATGCTTTGGTACATGGCAAGTCAGTGGGAATGATGGGCAGTTACAGTAAGAACTTTGCTTAAAGGCACTTTAGTCTAGTTTCCACCAAGCGGGTCAGTACAGTTCAGCACTCCATGGTGCAGTTTGGAACAGTAAAGCCTTATCTGGCTTGTGTTTCCACGTGGCATATGTGGGCCGAGTGGTGATAGCTGTGTCAGCTACATAAATACCTTAACATCATACCAGCGTGACACAGTGTAGGTTGTCATACATTTCACAAAGAAAAAAAAAGGCGAACAGTAAACAAAGAGCAACAGTGAAGGACACTGCTGGTGTTTGAAACAGGGGAGGCTAATTTCAGGCCCAGTTATTTGTACATAAATTCTGCCCTCTACTCACAGAGATGCTGACGATGTTGCCGCATTTATCCAGTCACTGTCTAGTTTACCACAGTGAATAAAAGCTACTCTATGCTGCGTCGTAGAAGCTGAGCTTCCACTGGTGTCTCAAATGTCTTCCTGTATTGCGTGCTTGTAAGAGGTGCTTCGGAACAAACTGCTGCATTCTGATTGGCGGAAGATGCTGAGGTCATCCTGAACCCATGGATCATCCAGCACAGAAGCAGGCCAGGTTAAAAGGATGGATTAGAGGGAAGAGAGGGATAGATAAAAGACAAGACAGACGCAATGAGCAGGGAGGAGGGATGAAAGAGTGGATGATGGAGTGAGTGAAGGTCAAGAGAGAGCCAGAGCAAAGGAGTGTGATTGATGTGATACAGCTTGTTTTCATAAGGCGGAAGCATGCCGCCTGCTCTGTGTGTGTGTGTACGTGTGCAAGCATCATGTGTCTGTGCCTGTGTAACCGTCGGCAGTAAAATAACAGTTGATCTTAGGGTGGACCTCGTTTCAAACAACATCTTGCTCTAACATCAAACACACACTCACACTTACACATGTGTGTATTTGTTTGTGTCTCAGTGTTTCCTTCTCTCTGACATCAGTCCACTCTCTATCTCTTATTTGATAAAAATCAGTTTCAACCTTTTGGAGAAGAGGAAGTTTCCCCTCTCTCTCTCTCTCTCTCTCTCTCTCTCTATCTATCTCTTATCATGTTGGCACATTCCACATAAGAAATTGTGTTTTCCAGAAATGTGGAGAGGTTTTTCCCCCCCTTTAATGTGGCTTTTTTGTTAGTTTTCTTGCTGTCATTCACCACAGAGGGAGGAAAAGCTCAGCAGGATGTCACTGGTGAATTACAATTTTGGTATCAAGATTTACCATGTTTTGCACCATCTGTTCGGAATAGATCAACACCATCAGTTTCAGTTTGACACCAGTTTTCTTCTCTCACTTTAATTTGTGGCGGCACACCCACATGTTTTGCTTGTCTGTTTCACGTTAATGCTACATTCTTTGACGGCTTACCACATGTGATTACACACAAACACACAGGAAAAAAAGGCCTGTTGTATGAATATAAAAACAAATGAAGATCACAAATCGTCCTTTACTTGCCCGTGAATAACGTTTCGTTTGTGGCCTCCTCAGCTCATTGTTACTGATATATTTACAAATATATTTTTCAATTATAGCCCAGAAGTCATACTAAAAATTAATGATTGATTCTTGTCTGTCATCAGCTGGTTAACTCTTATCACAGCTGAAGGCTGCAGGTATGTAGTCCCTGATTAGTCTGAGTGGCAGTAAGGACAGATGGAGTTTCTACTTAAAACAAAATAAACACAACATAAAAGACAACCGTGGGACAATCAGGTAAAAAGTCAAAAAGCATGGCACGATTAGTGAAAGGCAGGCAGTCAGCTAAGGCATCTGTAAAAAAAAAAAAAAAAAAAAAGAAAGAAAGCACAGGCAGAACCAGGTACAGGCAAATGTAAGAAAGTGTGAAGACAGTGAGGTAAGTGACATGTTGTCCATTCTCAGATGGTCATCTGCATATCATGTTTGTAATGGGTGGTTATAAGCTTGACAAGAATCATTTTGGCCCTAAGAACTGCTGCTCGCTGGATGTTTTCTCTCTATCTGACCATTCTCTCTCAACCCCAGAGATGGTAGTGTGTGAAAATTCCATTAGAAAAGCAGTTTCTTAAATACTCAGACCAGCCCGTCTGGCACCAACAATCATGTTACATAAATCATGTTTCTTCCCCATTGTGATGCTCAGTTTGAACCTCAGCAAGTTCTCATGATCATGTCCACTTTGTTGTGAGTTTCTGCCATGTGATTGGCTGACTAGATAGTAGCTTATCAGGTATGTCATAAAGTGGCCAGTGAGTGTATGTATTCTGAAAAAGTAATAAATCAAGGAGCAACAGGTGTGCAGGAAGATCAGGTGATGCAGGTGGAAGGATATATATATATATATATATACACACACACACACACACACACACACACACACACACACACACACACATAATTTACACAAGCAGGAAACTTGACAGGATATGGTCAATAACAACAAAAACTTAAAAACTAATAAACATCTTGACAGACCCTGACAAAAAAAATTGTGGAACGAGATTACCAATCTGAGACTTGTGTTTTATGGCATATTGCTTTAAAAGGAGTCTCAACCTTTCACACATCTTAAATAACTGAGGAGAGGAATTCTTTGCGTTTACTTACTAATTGCTACTAGCAGCCACCTTGATGGATTGGCAAACAATTATTTCCACCCACATACTTTAGTATTTAACTTGGCGGATCAAATCACAATCCATTATCATGACATCTTAAATGCTTTTGCACCTGTACTGTCATGTGGTCAAGCACTGTCAGAGTGCAATTTGATGACCCACAGATGCATTTAATGCCATGTGTAAACAGATTGTGTCAATCACAGCATTTCCCCTTTGTTGATTGTCATTAATTAAATATCACTTTTTTTATCACAGTATATACATATACAGTGTCTGTCATTACAGACTGTGTCAAATGCACACACAGTTAACTCCTGGAAAACCTTTTTTTCTTTTTCTGAACCCCTCCAGGAGCTTACTTGGCATCAGTACCTTGCCTCTAACTAGCCCACTAATAATGTATAATAATAGATTTCTCCTTGTTTCCATGTGCACAAGTACACCATACGCCTGCAGCAACAAAAAATACCCAGAGCACTTTGCCACTCCCTTGATGTACTCTGCTGTGACTGCTCTATGAACCCTACTCCTTACAGTGATCCACAAAAACACAACCCTTAATCTTACTCTCATCTTTCTCTCTTATGTTTATCATTCTGATACAAAATCAGGATCAGGAGACCAGAGGATGAACAATAATGGAAACAGCCTCTGGGAGTCATGTATTTTGTCATCTCTGACCTTGAAGACAGCAAGGGGAGACACATAGAGAAACAAGGGAGAAACAGTGGACTGTCAAAGATGAGCAGAAAAGTGCAGTTACTTAAATAGCCTGCAGATAGGAGAACTTAGGGGTCTGCTCTAAATCACCAGTAGCTGTGACAGCAGGAGTGAAATACTAGGTTTAAAGACAGAGAGAGCAAACAAGCAATAGAGAGGGAGGAAGATGGGGATGTGTGATGAGAGCTAGATAGAGCGGGGGTGGATACACTGGTGCCAGACAGCTGTGTGTGTCAGTGCTACTTGACGATAATATTACCATATTGTGCCACTATTGATATCAGACAAATACTTCTTTATAATGCAGATATAATGAATTATTAACAACACTGGCTGTGTTACTGAATCAGAAATCTGAATTAAAGAAATAATTTCACATGCTTGTAAGAGAAATCTGGTGAGGATCGACAGTGAAAACAGGCTGTCTGTGAGCTCAGACATGCGAACCATGTCTCTCTCTGTATCCTCATTGCGTGTGGCTGCAAGGTCACAGGGCTAGACAGCCAGCCAACACATACACACACACACAGACATTAACTGATCATGCCGCCAGAGAAGGGATTAGGCTGAGAAGTCGACAGGGTTAGGAGGGTTGGAGTAAAGTCTGTGTGCGTGTCTCTCTGTGTGTGTGTGTGTAGGACTTTGGAGTGCCACATACTGTCATGTATGCAGAATTAAGAAACTGATTTCCAGTTTACTTTCTCAAGAGCAAGGCAGCAGCTGCCTGTTGTGAATGTGCACATTCCTTAAACTCAAAATTTAACAATTAAAAATCTCCTAATAATTTATGCCAAGCGGTTGGTTTGTTAAATAACAACTAAGAGAGTGTTAGAAAGAGTGAGTATGTGTATTTATCCTCTATCCTTTATCCTTATTATCTTCTCCTCTGTTTCAATGTGAAATGTGGGTACAAGTCATATCTGATTCAACAAACTGTGAGAACTTCATGACCCTGCCATCCATTGTGTCTCCAGGGAGCAGAGGAAACAAAGTGAGGAACAGCTGTTCCAACAGGAAGAGTCTGAGAAGAAACACAGAGATAAAATACTCAGGTACACTAATCTGTTTTTTTCCCTCAGCACTTTTGTTTCTTAGGTCATGTCACAATTTCCCATACTATCCTGTTTGTCTTTTATTTGTATTGATTAATTTTATAAGGATGAGACATAAAAGCATTGTTCCATCTTAAATAAATGTAAGTGGTGCCATGTATATAGGAACTCCAAAACAATCAACAAACACTGACAACAATTAAAAGGTTATCACAGTAGACTTTTCCAACTTCCCCAATCACGGTGCTTCTCCCCATTTTTTCCATCCATTCATCCTCTCTTTCCTCCACCTCCTTGCTCCTAGACAGAGGTGGGGGTATTAGTGTCGGCTGAAATCCGCTTGTGGATCATTTGAAGTGATCTTAGGCTCCATAAAGTGCCAGTGACACAGCAGAGATTCTCGTGTGAAGCTGGTGCAACAGATGGAAGCACTTCTTAGCTGGCGTGAAGTCATGTTTCTCACATACACATACACATACACATGCACATGCACATACACATACACATACACATACACATACACATACACATACACATACACATACACATACACATACACACACACACCACAGATATGCAGAGGAGCTGTGGCACTTCTGGCAGGGAGCAGTCACATTAATACGCCACCAGACACATGTGCACCTCCACCCAACCCACATGCTTGCACCCACAGACAGAGACACACAGAGAGCCTCTCATCTTTCCATGCAGGCGTTAGATGTATGTGGGGTGTGTATTTTTTCACATGATGTCTGGTATTCTTTGTCTAAGCCCCTGGCAGCCTGGTGTGTTCAATTACACTGCTGATTTATTTCCTCACACAGCAGCCTCTGATCATACCCACTGCCTCCTATACAGCTGAGCATATGATAGCACTCCACTGGAGGGAGTGGGCTATTTCACCAAAGATGAGATTTAGGGCATAAGGAAACACCTTCTCCCATAGCTGGAAAAATGTAATGGGAAACAACAATTGTTCAAAGTCTCTGAGAATGAAGGCCATAGTTGCTCAATGATCATGTTTACCTCATCTGAAACAATTGGTTTCTGCAGAGAATTGCAGAAATGGAGTCTTTCAACCTTGTCTAGATTCCTATGTAGATTCCTACCTTGATATTGCTCCTTTTGGTGCAGTTTTCAGCATAAAACAAAGTCACCAACAATCAGAATACTAATAAAGATAATGACATAAAATGTTTACACCTGATTTAATTTATATTCATCTAACTTTGTAGTTTACCGCATTACCAGCTTTTCCTCTCAATAAGGAGAATAAGTCAGATGAGGAAATTAATATACATGCAGGTAAACATTAATATACAGAGAACATTTCAGTATGGACAGTAACTAAATGTGCTCCTATATCTGTACAACAGATTAAAAGCAGAGTTGGAGGAGAAACATGACAGGTGGTTGTCATGCCAACAAAGATGTGACACCATAGAGGACCAGCTATCATTATGGCAATGGAGAGAAGAACAAACAAACCAGAAGTACTTTTCAGCCAAAGAAGAAGTGATACAGCTGAAGGAAGTCTTGGAGAAAGTCCAGCAGGAAATGAGAGACCTGAAGAAAGAAAGGTAAAGATTGATTCATCTCCTCTGCTCTGTAGTTTCCTTATTACCATTTTCTGTATTTTATTTATTATGTTCTCCTACTGTGTGCTCATTCACAATGTGCTGGTTAACTGGACCTGAGTTGGTCTTGTTTATTACTGCAACGCTGTAGCCAGGATTTGTGAAAATGGATTACCTGCGAAAAAAAATGATGACACTATTCCCATTGCCAGTGACTATATTATAGAAAGCAGAGAAGAGCAACCCAGCTGTTCACACAATGAACATGCACCTGGCATCAGTAAAGAAAAGAAAACCCAGGATGGTGTTTCTGGGAAAACCCAGAGTGATGCAGTCACAGATATCAAATATGTGTATATTTGTGAGGCACATTTGAGTCTGGTCCACTGGCACTTCTAATAGCCCTTCAGACACCCAACATAAGTAAGATACTGTGAGATACTGAGCCACAGTGTCAAACTGGCACCTCAGCATTGACACACTGAGCAGTTAAAGCTCCCTGTGAGCCAGTCTGAGTGCAGTGATGGCAGCAGCAGTGAAACTACAACCCCAGACTGCTGGCAGTCTTAAGTGCCAGTTGGAAAATCAAGTGTTTGTTTTTAATGCTAAATATTTACAACCCTTTTATGTCTAAGAGGACATGGGTGAGTACAGACAGGAATCCTGTGTATGTGTTCTTGTCAAAGCCGAAGCCAAGACATACGCCCCTGCTGTCAGTGCAGGATGAATACAAATCTACCCAGATTACATGTAGGTTTGTTCATTCATGTCAGTACTTTTTTGTGTTTTAAACAAGCAGACTAAATTTCCTTGACCTCAGTAATTCCATTTTAGACTCTTGGGTTGCCAGTGCTGTCACACTCACTCACTCACTCATTTTCTACCGCTTTATCCACTAGGGGTCGCGGGGGGCGCCGGTGCCTATCTCCAGCTAACATAGGGCGAGAGGCAGGGTACACCCTGGACAGGTCGCCAGTCCATCACAGGGCCACATAGAGACAGACAACCATTCACTCTCACATTCATACCTACGGGCAATTTAGAGTGTCCAATTAACCTAGTCCCCAAATCTGCATGTTTTTGGACTGTGGGAGGAAGCCGGAGTACCCGTTGAGAACCCACGCACCACGGGGAGAACATGCAAACTCCTTGCAGAAGGCCGTGCTGTCACACATACTGTGTATGTCTCTTATTAAGTGTTTTAAGCTAAATTTACGTTTAAATTGGCTTTTTTTTTTTTTTACTTAAATGGGATTCTGTGGTTAGATTAAAATAATACTTAAGCAGGTCATAAACTGAATCTGAATGTCCACTTTTCATTTTTATAAATTTAAAAAATATACCAACACATACAGGCAACAGTGTTACCATGTTCAATAAAACTCCATGAAATCATATTACTTATATTCATATTTTTCAGGTTTTGTCTAAGTAATTCAGTTAACAAAAAGTAAAAGATTCACATCATCATTTGAATACGGGATGTATTAGTAAAATATTTTAAATGTGTGAAATAAAAGGTGAAATAAAAGTGAAATACAACCAAAGACATCAAAACCATATAGTGGAAGGAGTATTTCCCATGTGTCACTTCCTGTGCAGGTCATGGGTCACAGTTGTCAAACATAAACCTACATTTATATTATATTTGATATATGATATATTATGATATTATAATATACAAATTCATCCTTTGAGGTGCTATAAAAGACTTTAATATCTATAACTGTTCTATTTCTTTTTAATATAATTACATACATACTGTATATATACAGTATATTAGCTCAAGGCTATCCAAGAGCCTGTAAAAAAGCAAACTATTTTATGCGAGGCACTTAAGCAGGATCAGCCCATCTTATTGGTATCTTTCCACACCTGATCTGGTCTGCTCCATGCTGAAGGCTATAATATGTAAACCATGGAATGTGACAACTGCTCAGCTCTCCTGCACTTCCATTTGAAGAAGGAAGAATTATACCCTGTGTGAATCTTTCCAGGCTGCATGTAAGGTCTGGAGTTTAACCCACATCAAACTGCTGCCTACCACCTCAGTGCTACACCAACCAGAACTCTCTGGGAAAAAAATTCTCCCTTGAGTCCTGCAACGCATCTTGAGGATACATTAATTATCCTTTGAAATCACCAATGGACATGTCTTCATGCAGCTGCAGAGCTCTGCTCTTAACTGAGTTGCATGCTCAGTTAAATTTCTCGGGCCAGTCTTCACTGGTGACATACACAGTATAGCCTTGGAGATGCAAGACAAGGACAATGATGTCCAGATGCTGCCATCAAGCACACTGACCAGCTGACAACCCCCCAAATCATAGATTGATTCACAATAGATTTAATATTTACTAAATTCAAGGGAAATTTGAAGTGGGGTTATAAATGTGTATTATTACATAGTCAGTGGGTTACATACAGCTCTGCATGTTCTCTGTGCCAAGAAGCAGTAGGGAGCGTGTCGGCACAAGTTTAGAAAATCAGTGCAGATAACTGTCAAACCTGATTTCAGCCATCTTAACATCTGTATTCACTTAAGTGTACTCAACCTCAAGGATATATTTACCAGTTTATCTCACATTAAATAGCATTTTTTTTTCAACAGGAAACTGTAGTTGGTGCCTTTTTTAAACTACTCACTCCCCTGCACCAGAGTCAATTGAACAGGAACAGCACTTGTAGCTCAGAGGACATGTTTTACTGATAGGCGAGTCTCCATTTCTTAGATAAGGCTTTTAAACACTGAAACAGAATGATACAGTTTAACATACTGGTGTAAATCAATACATTCTTCACACTGAAGCCAGTGGATGATCTCATCAGTTTCTCTGAAAAGTGATGGTCTGACAAACCTCCAACTTATAAATAATCACAGAATCAAACACAGAAAAGACATTTTCACTCATTCAACATCTGCCTCTTCAAGTCATAAATTCAAGACCACTGCTCTGCCAAAATGTGTAGAGCAGCAGTGCCAATAAACATCAATTTATATATAAGTATCAGTAGTATATCATGTAGGTTTATGGCACAGTGCTACAACCTATGACCTTCATTGTGGAGTTGGCCTCTCATTAAAAAAAAACTTCAAATATCTAGTAAAAGGGATTTTATTTTTAAAAAAATTTCAGCATCTCAGAATAGTTTTCAACTGTACAGCAGATGTCTCTACTGTGTGTGTGTGTTTGTAATCATCAGTTATTTCATTCTTCCCTATCAAATTTTCCTCATTTGCCCCCATATAATCAAACTCACAGTGTTGTGTCCTTGCTGTCCTATTGATATGGGGGGAACACTAATGAGTGTTGCATAATAAAATCACATGATTGGTTCAGCAAAAACATTTGGTATGATGAATTTATGAGCCATTTTTATGCCTAATAAATAGCACAAGTTAAACATTTCCAGTTGATCTAATTATAGTGACATAGTTGGACACAAAGAAACCCCCCAATCCGTTTCTTTTGTTAGACACCCTCTGCTGAACTGAAGTTATTGGATGTCTAATGATTTGTGTGTGCGTGTGTGCTTTTGCACGCGTGTGTGTGTGTTTTGCACTGTTTTGCACTAGGACCTTTTTCTGTCATAAATACTGACATTGTCAGGACCAGTAGTCGTCATGGGGACCAAAACCTGGTCCTAATGAGTAATAAGGCAGAACTAATTTCTGAGCAAATGATTAAGTTTGGGATTAAATGGTTATGGTTTAGGTTAGTTATAGTGTGTCTTTCCAAATGAATGGAAGTAAATGCCGAGTCCAAATAAGAATAGCTGCACAAACCTCTGTGTGTCTTTGTGTGTGTGTACTTATATTTGTTACTTATTTAGGACATTTTCTTGCATAAACAATGACCCTCTCAGTACTAATAGTCTTCATGGAGACCAAAACTTCAGGACTAAAATCTGTATTATGGTTGGGTTCATTTTAGGGTTAGTGTAAGGTGCAGCACTCTAATGAGGGCTTCAAAGGCACAAGCACAAAGGGATGTTTACTACATTGATAAATTGTTTATGGTTAAGGTTAGGGATAATACATATTTTAGGTCTGTGAGAGTCCTTCAAATTCAATTTTTTGGCTTAGTAAACTGCTGCTGATTTCACTGTACTCTCTTTGTGCAAATAACCATAAGTCCTGTCACTTGCATATTCGTGTCATTCTTGCATTCATTCATGTCATCCCTTGTTTTTACATCAGTCTTTCTTATATATACAAATAGACAGTTTCACCACCGCTTTTATCACCAATTCACTAATCTCATATGAGCTCATCTTTGTTCTTTTCTGATCTGTTGTTATTGCAGCTGTGCCACCATATAACTGCACAACAATCAGTGCCAATCCCTCTGTAATGGCATCCCGCAGTAACAATGGCAAATTGTTTTCTAGAGTGAAAAATGCAGATTTAATATAGGTTAATGTGTTTCTGTAGTTGGAGACAGTGGAAGGAGAACATTTATTCCTCCCTCACACTCATGTAATGTTTAAGCTGTGATATCTGTTTTGTTTGAGTCAGATGTTGAGGCAGTCTCATACTTCTTATTTGCTGACACAAGCTTTCACAAAAGCTCATTTACCTTGTGCTAGGTTAATGAAGTAAATCCACGTTATAATTCTGCTTTATAATCAAACATAAAGCTGGTTTACCTTTATGTCCATGAAATTAAAGAATAAGAGTAAACATCCGTAAAGAATCAACTGATATATTGAGTAACGTCTGTCCAAAGCTTTTTTAATTAGTGATACTTTACAAAAGGAAAACAAAACAAACTTAAACTAAAGCTAACTGCTGCTATGAAAAAGGTCACTCAGTCTAAATAACAACTTCCATATGTTGATTTGGACATGTAGTTGTTAATATTGTAATGTGGGGACTGGAACTGTATACGACACTAAAGAATGCTGTATTTTTATTATTTTTGCACGTTTCCTCAACAGTATTAAAAGACTCAGTATGTTTGCACTATTCATTACATCCAGGTAACTATTGTACATCATATGAATAAACCTGGTGCATTAGACCTTAGTCACAGCAGCAATTTGTCGACATTAAAACAAGTTTTACCAGTAACAGTAATTAGGTTTCCACTGCTGTTTTAAGAGAGCCAGAGTAGATCACACTAAATACTAGACATTAGAAGCTGTAACAGCTGGTTTTTATGTGTTGAAATAAAGTGACTGAGAACCAGTTGTATTGTATGATTATTATAGCATAAACAACAGATCGACTGGTGATCTGTTGTACTTTTCCAAAGTTCTGTATGTGCATAATTTTGCGCAACTACACTTTCATGTTGCTTTTCCACAGTGAGAGGTCTACTGTAGATACATATATATAGTATATTATGCCTCTCATATTTTATATTCTTGTTTTATAGTACTGTTTTTTTCCTATGTTGTATTTGTTTTGTATACGCTTACCTTTTTTTTTATTATGTATGGTATTGTATTCATATTTTGTACTTGTCACTTGAGTACTTCTGACCCTTTTACTGCTATAACAAGTGAATTTCCCCAATGTGGGATCCAAAACCTCAAATCTAATCTAACCTGGAGCAATGTAGATTTTGATGAAAACCATGAACTGACAGTGGAAGGATGATCTAATCATCCAGCAGATGATTGTTCCCCCACTTGGAATTAAGGTTCCAATTACGGTTGGGATTGGGACAGAAGAAAAAAACGGGAAGTCCAAGTTACTCAGAAGAAATTTGTATCTTAAAATGTCTTTTTATAATGTATATATGTTTTTTACTGGTGCCATGTTGATGTTTTGCACACCAAAATAGCTGTCAGTCACACTTATGTCCCACCCATACAGTATGAGCTGTGCTTTATCGTCTGTTTCCTGGAACGTAATTTACAAAATCGACATCATGTTCTACTGAAGAGGACCCAAAAATTATTAATTGAGAACATTAACTCCTCAGTAAAATGTTTACTGATGTTACAAATCAACTGTAAAGTAAACTGGCATTACCTTACATTGAATCTGACCTCTTTTTGTAGATTTCTTCTTGTGGCTATTCAATATAATATTAATTTCAGGTTTGCCTCAGGGAGGAAACCAGAACACGTCTATTTTTTTTATTTACACAGTTGATGGGAAGGACACATGAGGGGACAGATGGAGCAAGAGAAAAAAATGGGCAAACATGAAAGACCCAGGGAGGGAAAGCACAGAGGGAAGAGAGTGATTGTTGTGGTAGGAGGGATGGAGACCCTAACTGTGGTTTCAGTGGTTAATTAACGCACAGTCTGGCTCTCGCATGCACACAGCCACAGTCACAGGGACTGCCAATGATCACACACAAACACTGGTTATACAGCTATCCTTTTAAGGACTCTCACCATCTTCCATGAGTCTACTGGTCCTGACAAAGTCAGTGTTTATGGTCCGCACACACATGCTTAACCCTCACCCTAAACCCAATTCTAATAATAACCCTAAAACCCCCCAAAAGCCCTTTAAATATGTGAGGATCAGACTAAATGTCCTCACTCCAAATGGTCTCTTATTTTTTTGGTCCACACAAAAATACACATACAAGAACAAACACACACATTTACATAGTAGAGTTTTTTTTTGTCACGTCACTCCATTGATCTCCATTCATTTGGACAGCCTAAGATTATCCCTAATCACAATTCACATCTTACCTGTTACGATGACCAAAGCTGAAGAAATTAGATTCTGCCTCATTTGGACCAGGTTTTGGTCTCCATGAGGAGAAAAGGTCAGTCAGAATCAGGGAAAATGACACAAACACTACATCTGCTGGAGAAACAGGTTGATGTAAGATGTAATCTTTAACAGTCAGTGAGTAAAGTAAATGTAGATTGCTGTACACACATTCACAGGTGAAACACGACAGCTTGCCCTTGGTTTACTACATGTGACAGTTTAAGGTGAACGGGCAGAAGTATCTGTGCGGCTCCTTTATCAATGTGTTAAATGTGAGAGGACTTGTTGCAAGTGGATTCAAGCAGCAGAGGAATATTTTCTGACAGAAATTATGATCTCAAAACAATACAGAGAACAGGCATAGGTTTATACAAGGCTAATAAGATTAACATTGAGCACTTTTCTATTGGATACTTCTTCCAGCTATGTTTACAGCAATTTCTTCTCTTTTTTTTCTGTTTCAATTTTTTTTTCCAGAGAGGAAAGTTTCATACTTGGTCTTTTGTTGTGTCTCCCAATTGTTTTTGATTCACATGTCATGAATTGCCATTAAATATACAGTACGTGTCAAATTTTCTAAACACGCAGCCCCTTCTTTAAAACTGTGGGTGAGAAAAATACTGCTTTTTTTAATTAAAAGAAAGCAAATGAACGAAGTTAAGTTGATGCACTATATAGATTCATACACGATAAAAAAAAAAGTTTATAATTGCCCTTTAGCTTTGCCGTAAAAATCAGACATCATCTAGAGAAGTCAGCTTCCCTTTTCTGTGTGAGCTCACCAAGATTGTATCAGCACAAAGTGGAAAAATGGAATCTGCCTTTTGATGAGGTAGCAGCCTCTCACACACAGACACACTCTGCAAAGACATACACTCGTCTGTCCTTAAAAGCAGCCTGGCGTGTGAGCATATGAAAAAGTGCTCCCAGATTTTCCCATCATTCCTGGCTGTAATCCCCTCAGACCTCCCTCTGAGGGCTGAATTTGCACGCTCATGTTCCTCAGGGTCACACACATACACACATACACATAAACAGTATATACAACCCACACGTGCAAACACGCAGGCTGCTTTTAAAATGTATGGTACACTACTTTTGCAGGGCTTGACTTTTTTTTTTTTTGATCATCAGAGAGCGGGAATTATATCTGACAGTGGAACACACATGCTCAAACAAACATGCACCACACAGACACACTCACCCCATTGTTTGTTACATATTAAAAATGCTTCAGCTTCATTAAAATAATCCTCACTTGGGGGTTTTCACCAGTTAAGCCTTAACTACAAAACAAGAGCATTTTGGTCACAAAAAAGGGGAAGGACCCATCTATTGCAAATGTTCTTATTTCTGGTAGGTATAGCTTCATAATGCCTGTAACTACAGGATGTCAGTCCTTCTTTAACAAGATTGGAACACTTTTAAATGAGCCTTAGGGCTCGATCTTAGCATCAAACCTGCACATTCATGCAGGACTGTCTGTCTGCATTTATTTACGTTCTCTCTCACTCTCTCTCTCTCTCTCTCTCTCTCTCTCGCTGTGTGTGTGTGTGTGTAGGCTTATGTGATTAGCCACAGCCAGTGGAGTGAATAATATTGTGTCTGCCCTGACTAGAAAGAGATTGTAGCTGACGCTCTCTATTATACTCGTCTACTCCACACAGAGTAATGTATCGCCGAGCACAGACACAGTTCTACACAGTTCTGTGTTTTGTGTGTAGGTGGGTTTGTTTCATTATACCTCTTTGGTGAATAGGAAATAGATTTTTGTGATGAAAATGTGTGTGGGCTTGTTAGTAAAGTTATCCTAAGAACTCCCTCAAATGGTCAGGCCCTCCTCTTATCGCTAAATAGGGTTTATAATTTATACCTACATATACATATATATATATATATATATATATATATATATATATATATACACTTTGAGTCATTAATTTCTGCTTATTATTTCAGGTTCATGTGGGGATCTGGTACAAATTGTAGCTGAAATGGAGCAAAAGGCAGGGTAGAGTGTAGACAGGCCAGTGTGTGTAAAAAGACAAACAATCATCACATTCACACCAACGGTTGATTTAGAGTCTTCAGTTATCCTAAGGAAATAAGTCTTCTAGTGTTTTTGAAGACAGAGTGAGACTCTGCTTCTCTGATAGAATTAAGGAGCTCCTTCTACCATGGGGAAACCACAAATGAGAACAACCTGGACTGAGATTGCCTCGAGTGCAGGGAAGGCAGTGTGAGATGGAGTTCATTGGAGAAGCTCAGTGGTCATCTTACCACCATGTTTTATTAGGTCAAGGAAATAAAGCCACCATAGTTCCTCGATCTGCTTGAAAATGGAGGGTTGGACGGAGGAGTAGCTCCGTAATTCTTACACTGGACCTCAAAATGTCTCTTCTTTCTTTCTTTCTTTCTTTCTTTCTTTCTTTCTTTCTTTCTTTCTTTCTTTCGTATGTCTCTCTGTCTGTCTGTCTGTCTGTCTGCCTCAGATCCACCTCCCTCTCTCGATCTCCAGAGACTGTTGGGAGTTTTCTTGTATTAAATATTCATTATGTAACCTGACAGGATCTTCTAACGATGAAGCATCATTTAATTTTATTATCAATGTTGGCTTACACTTTTATCTATTTAACTGCACAAAAGTGCTGTGCACTGTTCAGAGTTTGTGTTGCCTGTGTTTGTGAGTACTTCATTCATTCACTGTTAAAGCTAATTTCACATCTACTTGTTTGTCTAACAAATGTAGCTTAAAACATTTTGCATATACATTTCTCTGATTTTCATTTTTTGCGCTCCTTCATACTCCAGAAACTAAAGTAGCCCAGTGACTGTGAACATGCATGTAGTTCTCATATGGGGATCTTAAGGCATTTACAGAGGAATGGTATGTTTTGGAGACACATAATTAAGTGAAGGAATGACTTATTCAGCCTGAAGGTAGTTGCTTCTTGGACATGGAATCCAGTTGTGCTTTTGACCTTATATCACATTTATCTCCAGTGGATGTTTGTTCTTATCAGATTTAAGTGCATACCTTTTAAGGAGATATCTGAACAATAAATGATACAAATGTTTGTATCTCATACTTAATGTGTGTGTTTATAGAAACATACTGATAGACTCCCATGGTCGAGCCCTGAAGAAGCTGGAGAAAGACCTCACACAGCGAATGGCTTTGAAGGTAATGCTTTATACCACTAATCTAATTTCAGTACAGTTTTGCAGATTAGATATATACCAACAATAGGGTAAAAAAAAGCTGATTAAAAGGACCCTGACTTCCTGTGTTGCAAAGTATTTTATTTTCTGAAATGTTTTTATTTTAAGCACACAGTATTGAGTTACAGTACCAGCTGCCAGACATATTTAAACCACATACTTTTTAATTTACTCAAATGTTACAGGAAGGATACTCTGTGCAGCAAACTGTAATTGAAAGAAGTATAATGTAATAAACACTGTTCTTGACTCATTTTCAGGTGACGACTAGGAATGGGTAAGGAAAACATGACCAGGCATCCTTATAGCTAACTGCAGAATTTACAAGCCTAATCTAGTCTTTGCTGAATTGGATACTGGTTATATTATCTATACAGTCGATGTAATGGTTTGAATTATGTATGATGAACTCAAACAAATCAAAACATGAGTCATAAGCTTCGCGACTATGGGGCTTTAGTTTACTACTGGCAGACATTTAGTTCCAGAGTGTTGAAGTAAACCGACGTTTAGGACAGAATCCAAGCCTTTGTCACAGTTCAGAGGAGTTTAACATTGAAGATCCCGATACACAAAATGTGGATAAGATTATGAGGCTCCAAGACCACCAGTCTGTTTAACACCAAAAAAACACACACACAAACTGGTTTCATGACTTCAGGGGACATTACATTGACTTACATTCATTTCCTGGAGACTTACTCTAACCTTAACTTCAACTACTATTGATCTAACCCTAACCATACAACATACATACATGTCTTCACCTTAAAACATAATCATTTATTTTGTGGGCACTTGCATTAAAGTCCCCATAATGTGACTGTGTAAACAGACTTAGATCCCAACAATACCTGGAACACATACATACACACACACACAGTCACAAAATCAAGCTGTCTTTTATTAGTCAGACAGTGTAGCAGTGTCTCTTGTCCTGTCTGACTGTCTGGCAGCAGAAGTCACTGAGGTTTGGTTGAACAACAACATCTTAGAAAGTGTTCCATTAAATCAGTGTGGTATCATATTTTGTTTCCGTCTCGTTTCCGGCCCTCTTACATAAATCATTTTTGTTATAGGTAACACATTGTTGCTGCTGGGCCTTTGCTGAAGCACAGGAGCAATATGTTTGAGTAGGAAGCTCATGCAGTTGTCAGAATATGAGTGAGAGGTGATCTGTCCACACAGCGAACTAGAGTAGAACTAGAGCAAATTGTCTCAAGTTACAGCAAATTTTTACACTGGTGGTTGTTTTTTTTTTTTACTCATTATACTCAGTGCCATCACATTATCGTGGGTGAGGAAAATTCTACTGCACTTGTATTCTCCTTCAAAATACAATCAATACTATATACATGTGATGATGGCTCATTTTGAAGGCTGTATTAAACATGGCCAAAAAATGTCTTCTTCCATTCTCGAAT
Organism: Brachirus orientalis; assembly: GCA_016785285.1. Classification (NCBI taxonomy): domain Eukaryota; kingdom Metazoa; phylum Chordata; class Actinopteri; order Pleuronectiformes; family Soleidae; genus Brachirus; species Brachirus orientalis. Next base: position 346,080 of record JAFBJR010000147.1, on the reverse strand, counting down.
AACAAATGATCCAATTTGCAGGTTCTTCTTAGGCTAACATATCCCAGGATTGTTTGCATGCCTGTGACAATGCCATTCTATTCTATTCTATTCTATTCTATTCTATTCTATTCTATTCTATTCTGTCAGACATGCTGAAATGTAAAACTCTGTAGTACATGCTATATGATAGATGGACACACACACATACACACTAAACTCAGACAGATGTATGACCTGTATGACCATTCTTCCAGACACACATAGTCCTATTCCATAGCGGTCATTGTTCACTCTGAACTTCCTGTCTTCACATGGGTTCATACCCATAGAAAGGAAGTGGTCATTCTTGTGCACTTAAATATAACTTTAAATATAAACGGCAGCTGTGCATATACACACACTCTCACATTCGCACAAAAGGATACAGACACAAACCATCCATGCTCATCACCTCAGCAAAAAAGGAAGTACTGTTTTCTCATTTGCACCAGCACACGCAATCTTTGCCGCCCAAACAACAAACAGGCAAAAATAAACACTTTTTCACATGCTACTCTGTGTCTTTATCTGACACTCGCATCCACTGTTTCTGTTCTCTTCACGCCTGCATGCAAAAACACACATACACGCATACCACAGCCACAGTGATCTCAGCCCATGGAGTGCTAGTGGAAAGAAAACATGGTGGCCCCAGACCAAGGCTGACTAAAAATAATATGCCCCATTCAGCTTTTTGCATCAAACGTTAAAGAGCCAAAGCTGGTGTTTTATTTCCCCAACAATTGCATTTGTGACTGACAGAGGGCGATGATACCGCAATTACACTGCTGTCATTGTTCTTTGAGGAACTTTGCATTAAAAAGTCCTCCTCATACATCATAAAAGGAGTGAAGGCATTTTTTTTTATTTCTATTTGAAGCACACACCAACAATGACATGAAATGTAGCGTGGAACAATAGAGCATTTGTCAAATGTCTTGTCGAGGTCAGGGACTGTGTGTAGTAGGGCAACATTTTTGCTGAGATAGAATGTGTTTACAGAAGCACTGATGTGTTTTAAAATTTTTGGCAGCAATGTCACATTTTTTTTTAAATTCTTTCCGTGGCAGCAACAGAAAATTTGATAGGTTTTCATCAGTGACATTTTCAGGTTGTATGAGTGTTTCATATCCAGTGATTTCAAACAGCACTGCTGTCTAATTCTGTCTCCGTGCTTTGTGTCACACAAAACTGTGAAACCTTCCTTGTTCCTGTTTATATTATGAAGAATTAAACACTTCACACAGACATTAGAATGTGGGCACGACTATTTTTATACACTGATGCTTTTGTTGGTCTATTCTCAAAGCAAAAGTTTTTCTCTATTTTAAGTGGCAACGCAGTGGTGCATGTGCATCATAATATCTTGACTGTGTGTGAGAATGAACACACAAACACTCAAGTTTTTGGTTAATTTACCCACTTTCTTGTTCTTTTGTTCCAAAGCTGGCTGATGCCCTGGAGGAGCAAAAGACCCAGAGTGCACTGCACCTGCGGGAGCAGATGGAAGAGTTTCGCAGAGAGGTGGAGCTGGAGCTGACCATTGACAGAGAGAAGAGTCAGCTGCTGCTTCTTCAATACCAACGAGAAAGCATGCAGCTTCAGCAGGAGGTCTGTACTTCAAAACGACCATGAAACTCATCACATTGCATTAGATGAAGTAACAGGGAAGGGCATTTGTAAAATTCAGTATCTAATCCTTACTTAAAATAAAGCTTCTTTTGTAGTGCTGATGTTTCTGGTTTGTTCCCATACCTTCTTCGGTAGCTTCCCCAACTGTCCTGTTTTCTTTTCACATCAATTAATGATCATAGTTTGAGAAAGAAAACCCTCACAGACCCACAGATAGTCATTCAGTGACCTACCGTTCTTCCACTCTCTTTATTTCTTGGTCTTCCTCATCTTGCTTGTTCCTTGTTTGACTGACTTCCCAGTACATTATGTTCACTTCCTGTCTCTCTGTCTTTTGTCTCTGACTTTCTGCCTTCAAGACCAGGATTTACCGCTTTGTTTTTGTGTCTACTCATCAGATGTTACTGTGTGTATGTACGTGTATTTGTGTGATTAATTCATGCATCCTCTGCATCATCCGAACCACACTCTAATGACGTCTGACAAACAAGCTTGCATGCAGACAGAGTGAATGACACTGTGGTTAGGCTCTGTAAGTAACAGGAAGTAACAGGAAACATGTTGCAACCAGCAGTGGAAGCAGAACCCCTTAGAGTCATAGTGAAGTCTGTGTATTGACTCAGCCAAAGTCTGTGTCTTTGGCTGAGTCAATGTAAAAAAGCAAATTCTATTTAGCAGAGTTGACAAAACACATAAACAGTATAATTTTGTGAAGAAATATGCTTTTTTCCAGCTAAAGGACAGAGAGCAGGAGCTGGAAGAAGTGAAAGAGGAGCTTCTGCAAGAGAGGATGAGCATGGTGGAGAACAGGAGGACACAAGCTGAGCAGGAGAGGAGGAGAGAGGAGATTCAAAAGGAGCTGCACCTATCCAGACAGCAGGAGGCACTACAGCTGAGCAAAGCTCAAGCCGAACTACAGCGAATGAACGAGAGGAATGCTGAACTACAAGATGAGGTGCGTGTATGCACATGTGCATGTGTGCACGGATTGTCTTCACCAGAATCAGGTGACAGAAAAAGCCGTAACTACAACTATTAGAACAAAATGAGATTTGCATTTACCCTCCTGGTCTGTTTTCCAGCCAGCACTCTTCAAGCAGCGCTAGATTAAATTTAGTTTGTGTGAGTGTGGTCATAGCAAAAGGAGGAGGAGAGTGAGAATGTTTTAGATGGAGAGAGAGAGAGAGAGAGAGAGGAGAGACAGACAGACAGACAGACAGACAGACAGACAGACAGACAGAGTTCATGCGGTATTTGCTTTGACAGCAGAGTGTGCGTGCTGATGGATTTCTGAGCGTTGGCCATCTGAATGGAGATTAATTGAATTGTGAAACACAACGTAAAAAAGAGAAAGGCAGTTCACAGGGAAACAGGATGTGGTGTACATACTGTATGAACAGCTTAGAGGAAGCAAGCAATGCAACAGTGGAAGTTGTTTAGAGAGAAAGACCAAAAGTGGAACAGGAAGAATGAGGTGTGTGTGTTTTCCAGGTATTCCTTATGTTGTGGGGACCTAAAACTGTTTACACTTCACCTTAAACTGTAATTATTAAACATTAAGGTGAAGACATGTTTTAAAGTTAGGCTGAGGTAAGGGTTATGTTAAGGTTAGGGTTAGAGCGCTAGTAATTATGTTACGGTTAAGGTTAAGATGTCTCCAGGAAATGAATGTAAGCCATTGCAATGTCCTCTGAAGTCATGGAAACCAGTGTGTGTGTTTGAGGCTGCATTTACAATGCACTTCAACTATTTGGTTTTACTTAAGGAAGAACCCATCATATTTGGGAACTGATCTGACTAAAATTGTGGCTAGTTGCTTCTTTCATTTTTTATGTTGCGAGACAGGGTGTTTAAACGTTGACAGGGGTATATGCTCTCGGAGCATATTCTGTTGATATGAAATGATAGCGGACATGAAAAATAAGGAAAGACAGGTCAACAAATATGTCTCCAGTATATCACAAGATTTGTTACTTGATCCCCTTGACCACATAGGGACAATGATACAAGTTATAAACACTGCATCAATCGGTAGTTGTGTTGTGAAACTGCCAGTTCCCCTCACATTTTCACCACTATTACATTGTTTGCCATTTGGTAGAAAACTGTCTGGTGTTGCTCGGTGGGAAAAAAAAAGAGGTTGATTAGAGGAGTGAGACTAAAGTTGTGAGCTGTAAAACCTGTTGAACTGAACAGAACTGCGCCTCAGGTGATAATTTGTGTGAGTTCATCACAACAATTGTCACCTTTTCTTTTGCACACACTAATTATTTGATCTTTGTTCATTTGAGCAGCTTAAAATGGTAAAACCTGAAATGAAAATACATGACTGAGCCCAGCACAATTTTGGCATGCACAGAGCAGCAAAGAAAGAACACTGAATGTTCAAACAACACCAGAGCTTATTTTTTTTTTTTTTTTGAGCCTGGATAAATGCAAAAAAGAATAGATAAATAAAAATAATTTCAACATAATAAAACAAAATTAGATATAATTATCATATAATAAGGTATAATTTTGAAGCTTTTTTAATCATTTAATATTGAGGGACTTGCCAAGTAATTTCAGCACGTTCTTCATATTATTTAGCTATTGTTATTTGTGGATTACATTGAAGAGTTAAGAAGCTTAACCTGGTTTATTTGACCGTGGTCAAAGCTGTGTTAGTTGTCATCTTTCATGTACATAATTATCTGCTGTGAATAGTTAATAATTATAGAGCTGAATGCATTGGTTTAGTTGACTTACATGTATATTATTGTTATTAAACTATTGTTGTAGAAATAATGTTTTATTTCTGTACAATTTCTGTAATATTTAGATATACTTAATCTAAATATATCTAAATATCTAAATATATCTAAAATAATAACATATTTTAGATATATTTTTATTTTACATCAACTATGTTTAAATTGAATTCTAGCATGTTTTGGCTGATTAAGACTTAAATCCGCAGTTAGACTTCAAGAAGCAGAAGAACTGTGATTCAGGACTTTGAACTGTGGAGGTCAGCATGTGGCCTCTCGGTGTGCAGCCTGCCGGAATTTATTAGGAGAGGAAGAAAGGAAAGAAAGGAGGCAGAAGTAACATGACTATGACTTCTGCCTCCTCTGGAGTGTGCAGCCAAGGGAGGAGATGACTTTGTCGGCTGCACACTTGGGAGGATCCAGACCCTGGAAAAAGCAACTGAGTCACTTCAGTGTCTCATGTCCTTTTTTCATCACTCCTTCATCTGCTCCTACAGTACATCTCTCATTCACCTCCTGCTGTCTGCTAACAGTCCCTCCATTTTTGTCCATGCTCTGTGTCTCTAATCATCTCCATCTCTCAGAGTGTCTGTTCATGGAGGTTCGACCCATTTAAGGTGTCCTGATGCCAGTTTTACAGCTGACATGCTCTTTTATGTCACTCATGGAAATCCAACACATCAACTCCTCCCCACGCCTCCCTTCTTTCTCTTCTTATTCATCCAATTTAAAGGCGACATTTTCACTGCATCCATACTTTTATGGCAGGCCAACAGTATCATTGAAGATGACCTTTCTTTCTTTCTTTCTTTCTTTCTTTCTTTCTTTCTTTCTTTCTTTCTTTCTTTCTTTCTTTCTTTCTTTCTTTCTTGTCCTTCGGTATCTGTCTCTCTTTCTGTCTCATTCATGCCTTAGTTTCAGTCATCCTCTTGTATGTTTGTATGTGTGTATGTGAGGGTTAGAGATAATCAGGTTATGATCATGACATTGTGATGTCCTCTGTTGCCAAGATACCGTTGCAGTATCAAATCTTCTGAGTGCATGAGTGACCTCTTTTCCAGTCAGGTTTCAAGGCAACGAAACAGAATGTTTTGCACTTGAAATACATGAATACAATATGTTTTATTCGTAATCTCTTTTTTTTTCATTCTTGTCCATTAACTCATACAACCCCATTTACAGCAAAACATTTCAGTTATTCATTTTTCAATAAAGCATGTCGTTGATATTCAAATAATGTATTTGTTTCCAGTGACTGGCTGCTCACTTTCTGAGAAGCTAATCCAAAGCACAAAGACATAAACGCAGCATACTTGTTTGTCATATTATCATTGCAAAATTCAACAGCATTACAGAATGTTTACCTATTATCATGAAGCCTGTGGCCCGTCATTCTGAATCTACTCCCTACTGCATGCTCTTTTGCTCGGCTTCATCCCAACTGTCTTTTATGTATTATGTTTCCTTCTCTCCCTCTCTTTATCTCTACCACTCTCTCCCCCGCTCTGCCTAGTCTTGACTTCCTCCTTCCCTTCAGCTCTGTTGCAGATGGACCTTGATGGGAGGAAAGGTCACTTTTTCTGGGGGAAAAGATGATTGAACGTTAACCTCCCACTAAAAACACCGACTGAGGTCACATGATGTACAGAATGCACATAAAGTCACATATTTTTGTATGTGTGTCCGTGTATGTGTGCATTTCTATAAACTGCACTGTATATGTTGATTAGGGTTTTTGCATGTGTGTGTATGTGTGTACCTGGTTTTCCTTATGTTGTGGGGACCTAAATCTTTTTACACAGTCACATAGGGGCAAAAATCAAGTCCCTTCAATGTAAAGTACTACATTTTTTAAGGTGAAGACATGTTTTATATTACGCTGAGGTTAAGGTCAGAGTTAGGGTTAGGTTAGTAGTAATTATGGTTCAGGTTAGAGTAAGTCTAAGTACTTATATGTAAGTAAAAGCAATGTCCTCTGAAGTCATGGAAATCAGTGTGTGTGCATGTGTGTGTGCGTGTGTGATTTGCCAGTGGAATGTGGCTTACAGTGTTAGATTTAAAGTATGGCCTGAGTGGGTCTGCATGTAACTTCCATCTAATAACCCTGTAATCCTGCTCTCACTAGAAGCCCCTAATGATGCCTGTCTCTCTCTATGGTGAGACTGGCATGCACAACATTGCGCGCGCACACACACCCACACACACACACTAAAGATCTAACACATGCCATCATGTAAACAGGCAGGAAGTCCTTCCACACATTCTGAAATTGGACAAACACGTGTGCCAAATATCACACACACTTTCTCAATAATTGCACACAATGACGTGACACATGCCACATGGAATGGATATAATGGCATATTAGGCACCTATTAAAATATACACACGTTTTGACAATTACAGACGCATAGAATGAAAGCTATACACACAAGTGCTATACTTACTTGGGGATTCTCTTAACCCTGGGAACTAAAAGTCAAATATACATTCCTACACAATACAGTATGTTTTCTTCTATGTCTCCTTCCCAGAAACTGTAATCTTTCTGCATGTCATGACATCACTTGTGTGACAATTGAAATTATGACAAGCTTAAGGAATATCTCAGTCCTCTGTATTTGATAAATCATGTTTTTTCGTCCAGTTACTGAAAAATATTTCATATTTAATTTTGTTGTAGATGACCTGTTTTATGGCTGTAACTATTTGAAAACACACCCCTGCCTTATAAATAGGAGAATGTGAATTGGTCAGAGAGTAAAAACACATCTCTTAACAGTTGGGTCAGGAGATCTGCAGACTTGCTTTGGTCTGACCAGTAGCTAAAGCTGTCCTATTGTATGTTTAGATAAACACTGTATTGCTGTATACTTTGAATTAATATTTACACTACTGGTCAAAAGTTTGGGTACACTAGTGTGCCCAAGTGTGTGTATTATATCCTTGTTACACAACTACAAAGGCTCCCACAAAAGTATCATCCATAAAACATCTGTTGACTTTACCACATTTAAGTTTGTTACCCACATATTTTAAGATGCAAATATGACACATGTTTGTTATCAAACAGCAGATGGCTGTAATAATGTACTTTTTCCAAATGGCATGTGTTTGTAATTTAATGAGCCACTGAGCAGTGCTTATGGTCATACACCATATTGGTAGAAAATAAATGTAAAGCCTTGAAAGACCATGTAGGGCCTTTGTGAGAACAGTTTTTAGAATTTGACTCTGGACATGAAGTGAGCAGCCTTCTCATATCTCTTTCCTGTCATACTGTCGTATATTGAGCATTATAGTTTTCTCTGATTTGATTAAGTGGGTTTCACTTGATTCAGTTGATTCATAGAGGATAAACTATATAGTATATCAAGAATTGACCCAATTATGAACTGTCCACTGTGCTGTTTTATTTTATTATAATACAATAATTCTTATATTATTGCTTAAGATTGCACTGTATGATAGTGTGCTGTATGTACTAAGTGCTAGTAACACTATACCACTGTGACTGTGGTAAAGAACCTTACCTGTGGAGGCGGGGTTGGGAGGGGTGACTACGTGTAACAGGAAATCAGTTTGCATTACATCCTGACTCCATCTCTGAACATCACATGTTAGGTGAAATAGGTGACATTATCCTCAGCTGTTTACATTAGTACTCTCTCTCTCTCTCTCTCTGTCTCCCTTAATACCCTCCAGGTGGTGTTACTCCAGGAGACAGTAAGGAGGGAGTGTCAGGAGAGGGAGGATCTGACTGCCGCTCTGTCCAAAGCTCAAGAGGAGCTCCATTGTCTGCACTCCCCAGTGTCTCATCAGGACTCCAAGTCTCCTTTAAACCCCATAGAAAGACACACACCCCCAGGGAAAAAGCATTTCCATTTCCTTAGTCAATCTCGAGTACCACTTACCCGTGCTTCAAGCTCACCGAAAACACTCCAGCCCTCTCCTACCTGGCATTGCACAGACCGCAGCATGTTAGGTGGAGGAAAACTACCCAGGCTGAAAGTAAGCTGTACAGTGAGTGAAGTCAAACATAAAGTCACTTCAGGGACGGGGAGGAAGTAGAAACTGAAAAAAGTCATAAAATTAAAGCACAATTTTAATGTTTTGTTGAAATAGGATTTTAAAATAAATTGTATTATTCATTCATTCATTCATTGTGTACCGCTTAAATCTTCCACATGATGGTCGCAGGGATGCAGGAGCCACTCCCAGCTGACATAGTGTAGGTCGAAAGGTGAGATACACCCTGGAGAGGTTGCCAATCCTTTGCAGGGCAAACACACAGAGACCATTCACTCGCACATTCACATCTATCGTCCATTTAGATTGCGTGTTTTAGGACTTGTGTAAAGAAACATCAGCGAACCCCCCCAGAAAACCCACACACATGGGGAAAACATGCAAACTCCGCACAGAAAGGCTTAAACCAAGATGTGAACTGGCAACATTCTTGCTGTGAGGAAATAGTGCTAACCTTCTGTCTCCCTTTCCATAAAATTAACGGACGCATATGTAATCATAAACAATAGCCACAAATGCTGAATCCTGTTGGCACACCAGCAAATTCTCAGGACACAGACTCACGACACAGGATGACCCACGCACGCACAAACTATATAGACACACAGTCGTGAACGCACAGATTCACAAAGCCTGTCACAAGAGCAGTGCTAAGGGGGCACGACAGCATGTCCCTTGCCACCCATAGACAAAAACAAAAGGCAGCACAAAAGATACTGTAAGGCAAGCACACACACACACACACACACATAAAAACAGGCAGACCCACAACTACTACCAAGCCCTCTCCCCTCAGGCATTGTGTGTTATTGACATTAATAACTCCATGCAAGGTCTTTCCATCCCTCCCTCTCCATTTTCCTTTCCATCTGTGTTTGGGATGAATTGTCATGATGGAGAGAAAGAGGGAGAGAGAGAGTGTACCTGGTATTCCTTATGTTGTGGGGACTTAAATCTGTTTACACTAACACATTATGGGGACTTGTCTTCCTTATGGGGACAAAAATCAAGTCCCCATAATGTGCGTAAATGACTATATTTTAAGGTGAAGATGTTTTAAAAATAGGCTGAGGTTAGGGTCAGGGTGGGTTATGGTTAGAGTAAGTCTCCAGGAAATGAATGTAAGTTATTGCAATGTCCTCTGAAGTCATGGAAACTATCGTGTGTGTATGTGTGTGGGTCTGTGGCATGTTACTAATTTCCCTGCCTACTATCACACATGGAAATCTTTTTGGTTTGACTTCCCTGCATCCTCTCTCTTCCAGTCTGTCTGCAAGACAATGCCCATCGTTCATAGCCAATGTAATGATTTTATCCTGCCAAAGTTTCCTGTTTTGCCAAAACACACACATGGTTTATCTGCTAAAAGCTTCACTCTGGAAGCTGGAAAAACATTTTGAGTCACAGAACAATAAGCTTTCTGTGCTACCGAAACCTAATTTCGACCTTCTCGATTTTTAGGGGATGGAATAATAGGAAATCTCCAATCACCCATAACAAACTGATTCATGTTTGATCTTGGTTAATATATATTTCTAATAAAGAAATGAAGTTAGGTTTTTAATTTGTATAATCAAGTTAGTTTAATAAGTCTAAATTAACCTTTATCATTCCATAAAAAAAACTGACAAAAATATCTTTTACATTTCTGTTACTTCTGTTACTTGAATAAAAAACAATATATGTCTGTGATGTGATTTACAGTATATGGTAACAGTATCATTTATTTTGTGCTTTGTGGATGACGTCTTGTTGGCTTCCTGTGCTTGATTGTTTGGTGCTGCATGTCCTTGTGCCTGTTTACTCAGTGTCATTGCACGACACTTTGTCTTGTGTGTGTGTGTGTGTGTGTGTGTGTGTGTGCGTGTGTGTGTGTGTGTGTGTGTGTGTATGTGTGTGTATCTCCAGTGAGTGATTGTTTCTGAACACCACTGTGGCTCCGTTTTTGTAATCATGTAATGTCAGTGAAGGACATCAATTGTATGGTCAACATCACAAAACGGCGTGTAAGTGTGTGTGTAGGCTGTCACATGTCCTCTAAAATGTGCACAATATGTGACTGAAGCCTTCGTACTAGTGGCTTTTGTTTAAAGTGCTTTCAGGTTAATGCAAGAGGGCTATTCCGTTAAGGCACAGGTGATAATAATAAAAAGATGACAGCTGCATTTCATTTAGATGAGCCAGTTTCACGGCGTGCCGACTCACTGACGTGGCTTTTCTGTGACACCAAATGGGCTCATTTACACCTGTGCTTTTCCTGATTCCAGATGACGTGTGTCTGCCTTTTAACGAATGCTCACATTCTCCCCACAGATGCTTTTCTGACGTTTGACTTTCCCTTTTTATCCCTGCAAGAATTCCTTCCCCACCATGACCTAAATGCCTGCGGTGTATTTGAAGAGATAACTGTCACTGCCAGTCTGAAAAAAGCACCACAGGACAGAACAACCACTGACTATAGGAATGGTGGCTCTCTGGTTTCCTCCCAAAGTCCAAAAACATGCAGATTTGGGGATTAGGCAAATTGGACACTTTAAATTAACCGTAGGTTTGAGTGTGAGAGTGAATGGTTGTTTTTCTGCATGATGTCAGCTTATGGAGCTCTATAGTAGAGCTCTAACTGGTGTTTAGTTTGTCCATTGTGGGCTACTGTAAGGACATGGTGGTCCAACATGGCAGCCTCTATAACAGGGATGTCAAACTCATTTTAGTTCAGGGGCCACATACAGTGCAATTTGATCTCAAGTGGGCCGGACCAGGAAAATAATAACATAATAACCTATAAGCAACAAGAAATCCAAATGTTTCCCTTTGTTTTGCTTTTAATGAAGTAACTTTTTACAAAATATATTATAAACAACCTGAAATTTCCTGACAAAAATAAGTGTAATATTATACCAAAGTTATTATTATTATTATTTACACATGTGCATTAAAACTCACAGATCACAGTGGATCTACAAAAGCACTGAACAATGTGTCACATGTATGTGGAACAGAAAAATATACACATACTGATTAGATTCTAATCATTATGTGGAACTTTTACAAATTCACTGTATTACTGTATATCTGGCACACACACACACATACATACATTAATACATCTCTTTGTCAATATGCTTTTAATCTCTTCAGCCTTCTTTTGGTGTTCAACCCCTTTGACCCTGTTGCTAAAAAGCAAACCCGCTCAGCCTCTCTTCCTCAGCTATCTGTGCCTTCACTTTATTTTTGATCCAGTCACTGCTCTCATCTCTACTCCCCTCTGCTTTTTTTCATTTGCTCATGCCCTTACTTTGTAGCCCTTGACTGGGTGTCCTTCCTGGTTTGTGTGTGTGTGTGTGTGTGTGGAAAAAGAGCCTCTGGTCATGTGAGTGGGATCTGGCTATAATAGGTAACACCTTGAAACAGTTTATACAACTTGATACATGCAGCATAAAGCCTCATTATGTTGGCATGTGTGACATTTTTGACTGACTTTTTTTTTTTTACATTAAGATTTTGTCAACCTTAACAAAATAACCCCTCCCACACACACACACACATATACGCACACACATTCATGGGTAGACACACAACATGCCATGCACACACACACATTTGGAGCATGATCTCCTCGCAATAATTATCATAGCAGGGCAGGCATGCACATGTGTCCGTGGGGAATCTGTGCAAGTTGCTCATAAACACACACTTGCTTCAGGGAGTGCCGTGTGTGTGTGTGTGTATGTATATACAACTCAGCCCTTGTTCGTCACTGGGCGTCCCTGTACGCCTCTCTTCTGTGAGGTTATGGTCATTCCAGTATTCTGCCGTCCCGTGAGCCCTCCCACACCCTATAATTTGCGTCACCCGGGCAACTGGAGAAAGAATGCCCAGCATTCTTGTCGTCGTCGTGGTAATTGCATAAGTGCAGGGGCCAAAGGTGCTGTTGTAGGTGTTGGCAAATGACAAGGACAATGAAACCTCAGTTTGCACTTACTGTATGTGGTATATTATCAAAAGTGAAATGTCTCTCCCTCTCAATCTGTAAATGTCGTTTACGCACCACATAGAGTTCCAAACAGCTTATAACGATAGAGCTCCATGTTATGTTTGCATAATTACAGTTATTGCTTTTAATTTAATTTTCTTTTATTTGTATAGCACTAATTCACAACATACATTATCTTAAGGCAGTGTACATAGTAAGGCAGAAACATTTACAATATTATAGAGAGAAGAGAAACCCAACAGGTCACCCTATAAGCAAGCCCTAGGCATTAGTGGAGAGAAGATACTCCCTTTTAACAGGAAAAAATATCTGACAGAACCAGAATCAAACATATGTGGTCATCTACCTCGACCCGTTGGGGAGAAGGGGAGAAAGGAAAAATGGGGGACAGAAAGAGGGGAGAGAAAAGGAGGTGAGACCAAGGGCAGATATGACAGTTGCATTGTTATAGGTTTAAACAGAACTGTTCTGAATTAGTTATGACATGTTTATATATTATTATTATTATTTATTATAACAATATCATTTGTGAAAAAAGTGGAATTTTTTTTTTACTGATATCAATTTAAATCACAACTGCTAATGATAATAATAATAGCCTCAAAACTGGATCTGGATCCTACAGCTCAGGGGTCAGCTGCATGAGCAGTCTAGGCCTATAGGAGCATAATTATATCTAAGAGACAATTAAGGTTTCTCTGAGCCAACTCTATATATAAACTTTATCAAAAAGGAAGGTTTTAAGTTTAAATACAGGGAGAGTGTCCACCTCCCAAACTGACACTGGGAGCTGGTTCCACAGGAGAGGAGCCTGGTAACTGAAGGCTCTGCCTCCCCCTCTGCTCTTATAGACTCTGGGAACTACAAGTGAACCTGAGTTTTAGGACTGAAGTGATCTGTTGGGATGATAAGGTAAAACTAGTTCTTTAAAATATGATGGGCCCTGATCATTAAGTGCTTTGTGTGTGAGAAGGAGGATTTTAAATTGAATTCTAAACTATACAAGAAGCCAGTGTAGAGAGGCTAACACTGTAGTGCTGTGGTCGTACTTAATAGTTCAAGTAGGACAAAATGTTTTCATAATATTTCACGGATGGAAGAATGCTGTTCTGGAAATGATTCTTATGTGTGAGTCAAATGACATGTCCTGGTCAAAAATAACTCCAAGGTTCCTTACAGTGGAACTGGAAGCCATGGTGATATTATCTACAGTGACAATGTGGTCAGAAGGCTTTTCTCTAAGCTTCAGTCATGCACAGACACACACGTTAACCTTGGCAAAGAACCAACTGTGATAAGATTTTACTGTGTGGGTGTGTGTGTGGGGGTCGTCCTCTCACTTCCCCATTTCCTCCCTCCATGAGTAAGTTATCCATGAGTGTGCCCTGTTGTCCACATGGAGACTGCACACAGCGAAACAAACGCGACAACTTCACTGTATTTTCCTGAAGAATTGGAACTAAACCTGGCCCAAGCTTTGCTGTGCGTGTCAGTTAGTTTGTTTCGACATTGGTAAAATTAGTCACAAAATGAATAAGAATACAATTATTGGACGTTTTCTTGTTTTGTGTGGAAGTGTTACATTTTACCACCAGCTTAGGAAACAATCTGGGGGTTTTAAGGAAACTATGTCATTAATAGGGGCCTTCAGCCAACAAAGATTGTTGATATAAGGTCTTAAAATGGAGTTTGAAAAGAGATTACCTCAAGCTTATATATACAGGCTTCCCATTGTTTCTCTCCCATTGTATTTGCAATTAATAAAGTCGACAATGACCCAGTGACCCCTACTTTAGTAGATGCACCAGTTCAATTTCTTGTTCAAATATTTAACTTATCACATGACAGTGACTCCGCACTACAGCATACACATAGCCATGGTCAAGATGACCTGCCGAAGGCCAAACTTAGCATGTGACTTATATTGCAGAGGTCAGAGTAGAATGGACAGCGCGGTTTGTAATGATATACAGTAAGGGCCACATTAACTCACAACAGTATGAAGAAGAGCATCTGTGAACACACAACACATCCAACCATGAGGCAGGTGGGTTACTGCAGCAGAAAGACCTCACGTTTACCACTCCTGACAGATTACCTGTATCTGCCTAAAATGGTCAACATTCACCAAACACACACACACGAGTTCCTTGATGTCAAAAGTATAATTAAAGGTTGTATCTAACAGTATCATTGGGTCATTGGTGGAGATCTTCTCCCCTGATCCAGCGAATCCACTGTTTCACTGACACTCACTTCCTTGAGACCCTACTGGGTCTCTGGTTCCCTCTTCTGTCTATATGTAGTCACTGCAAGGCCTCAGGCCATAAAATCCTGGCGGCATGACAGTTACCGAACAAACTGTTGTGTACTTGTCGTGTAGTTACTGTTCACGCGTAGAGCTGCTCATTTGTGCCACGATAGAAACTATTTTCAAAATTAAAGTAAAATTAGGTTTATAATTTATCCTAAACTGTTCTGACCTGTCTTTGTTTCTTTGACCAATGTATAGTTACTAAATGTTTGATTCGAACATTACAATCTCTATATATCTCTGTACCTCCACTACACTGTGCGTGAAACGAGTGTACAAACGACATATATATACTTCGTTAGAATCTGTTTCGTTGCGCGGGCCGAGGAACTCCTTTTCTATGTTCATTTTAATTGGCGGATGGATATGTTCCAGAGGTGGCGGTGACAAGCCCGGACTTTCCAGTAAAATACGTCACTGGAATCGTTGGTGTTGAGTCACTTCCTCGTGCTTTAATGGGTGGCAACAAAAAACGTAATAATTATCACGATAATTACAATTTTCAATTAGATTGTTGTGGTATTAGTTGTGTGGAAAGGTTTTAGTTTTCATGTTTTTGGTCACGGGGAGACAGTGATGCGTCATTAAGGCCAACTGCCGTGAAACACAGAGGAAGAAATTGAACACTGTTGTATATTTTCTGCAAATCATCTTACCCTTTCCTTCAAATGCAACTAATATTACAAAAAGTCAAAAATATTCGACCCCCGTTACCAGCTGATATTCCAGACATGGAGGCAAGATGTCATCTATGTCATGTTTCTGGTTTTACATAACAGTAACTTCTTAATTTAGTACATAAACGTCTTAAACGACAACAAAAAAATAAGTAATTTATAGAGTGTTTCCTTTAACAGCTTGACGTGCTTTGGCAGACAAATGTAACACAAGAAAATAAAAATGATTAAAATAAATGCAGTGGAGTAACACAGAATGAATACAGAATGATTGAATCATGCAAAAGTAAACGGCAACTGTCGGTTATACAAACAAACGATAAAAGGCTAAAAGAAGAGAAGAATGCCAACTGTCATTTACAATCAACAACTTGGTGACTGGAAAACAAGTGCTACATGAAGACAGATGGAGTAAATTACCACCAACAGTAAAATAGAAATATGATGGAAAGAGGATTTGATATCAGGGAATATAGGGCTTACTTGAAATTTTTACCTGTGGCAATTAATGAAAAATGAGAGCATCGCTCTACTTCTACGGGCGACATTCTAACAACGTTTATGCGTGGAAATAAACGTATGTATATTCTGCTCAGCGATCCCAAACTGTTAGACTATTTAGTCCCGCGGATGTGCACATGCGTCTGGGTTTCAGTGTGGCAGTGACGTCACTCGGTTTGTCAGTCGCCCTGTTACACCGTCGTCCTGTCGAGGCAACAGACTGGGAGAGAGCTGCATTTTTGGGGTGAATATGGCTGCAGGTCCCCTCTCTGTATCTTCCACCGCATCCACAAACAACGATGGCATTCTTATTGGTGACAAAGTGTACTCAGAAGTGTATCTTACTATCGACAACTCTCTCATACCGGAGGAAAGGCTTTCGCCGACGCCGTCAATGCTCGATGGCCTTGATTTGAACACGGAGACCGACCTTCGCATACTCGGATGTGAGCTGATCCAGTCAGCGGGCATTCTTCTCCGATTACCACAGGTAAAGTACTTTAAATTGTTACATATTGTAATAAAGTTACATTTCACTCGTAGTACGTCGCGATTAGTATTAGCATGGAACGGCCTGGTTGTTAACGGCTAATAACGTTAGCTCCTGGCGTTGGCGTGGTGGAGTTAAAATGGCGGCGATCTATTGTCTAAGGTTGAGCTATGTTACACAATGCAGAAGACAAACGTAAGTTTCATTTTCCCCGCAGGTGGCGATGGCTACTGGTCAGGTGCTGTTCCATCGTTTTTTCTACTCCAAATCATTCGTCAAACACAGTTTTGAGGTAAGTTCGTCATTGGTATTGGAGCGATGTGAGGCCGCACTTTGCTATGTAATGTTAGCATAGCTGATCGTCGTGGTTGCGTTTGTGGCAGCCATGTTGTCGAAACTTCGCGCGAGACTTTACGAACATCTCTTTCTGTCAACGAAGGGACATTCTGGATTTTAATAGGAAACAAGTTTGAAAAAAAAATATCCGTTAATGGGCAAATTAGGCTGAATTAAACATGGGGTGGTTTAAATAGAGAGTTTGTGTTTTTTGAAGTGTAGTGTTCTACGCCCACATTAGTCTGCATCTAAATTTTGAAGGTGTAATCATTGCTAGTTGTGCCTGGACAGCAATGTACAACTTGAAAAACTTGAGTTTGCCGACCTTAAGGGATTTAAAGCTTCAGATTTCCCACTGCTGATACAACTTCTATTTGGCTTTCCATTTAATAATATGCCCAGATTATTGATCAGTATGTTAGCTGTGTAGCTATATCTGTTTGTATTTATGTATTTTTTTTAAATTTCTCATCTTTATATTATCTCAACAGATTGTTGCTATGGCTTGTATCAACTTGGCCTCCAAGATTGAAGAAGCACCTCGGCGAATACGAGATGTCATCAATGTTTTCCACCATCTGAGACAGATCAGAGTCAAAAAGTAAGTGTTGATATTGAATATGGTTCTCTCATTTTGGAAATATTGTCTGATGTTTCTGTCACAGTGGATATGTTGAACTGCATTTGATTCAATTTTTTATCCAATGCTGTCTATTGGATGTGGATCTGTTCTGCTGTGAAAGTGCTCTTCTGTTTATCCATGTACTCTAAACCATTTTAAACTTTTCAGTTTCCAGTTCAGTAGTAGTTTCAAAAGTGTAATTGTCTACGTATGACATTTGAGTTTGACATTACACTGAATATCAACCGTTTCACTGTTTAAATTAATGGAGTGCATTGCAAGACAAGGCACAGCTGGATTACTTTTACATGCCTTTGTCTTCTTAGAAATTTGTTCATGTGGGTACTATTGACCTTGGCATTAACTTGCATTCTTTTTTCCCTTGCAACCAACTAACAGCGACCAGCTACATTTACCAAAGCCTGGGTGATGTGGAATGGTACGTAAGATGAAGCAGTCGGCATGACAACCATGATGCAAGGGGGTCACTCTCCTCCCCCAGGCACACCCCACCCCCTCCTGTGGGAGACACCCGTGGTCTGAGCCACCGCGGGGCACTGGGATCGGGGATGACAGGTTGGCCGAAAATCCATGGCCCCCGGGGCGCATTGAGGACTTCTGTGGTTCATTCTTAAGCTTTGGGTATCTGTCCGTCAATCTGCGGACCATTGGGTAATGTAGTTCTCTTATGACTGATCCTCACCTGCATTTTGTTTGTGCTACATTAGCAAAACCTCATTCACCAAATGTTACCCATGGCTTTCATTGAAATATCACTTTGTCCATTAAAGTTACAAGAGATCAACTGAATTGTGTTGCAAATTTGGATTATGAATTAGGCTAGTCAGTGCATGTACTGCAGCTTCAGTAGTTTGGCTTTAAATTTTTGTAGTTTTAGAAGGGATTTTAGATGATGTCTCTCAAATTTAGATTTAAATTGCAATGATTATTTTTTTAATGCGTGGTATCTTCCCCCAAGCTCATATTTTCTAGCATGACACCCTTTACACTTCCTGTGTTACTGGGGGTGCTGAAACACTGAAGCCGATCATTGTTTCAGGGAAGTTAAAGTGCTAAATCACTGCTCAGTCACACTGAAAGTGATAGAGGGAATTTGGCTGGAATTTTGTGTTCCATAGTCTTATGTAGTGGGCTAATGGTCCATAAGGAGGATAGTACACAAACAGCACTTTGTTTGATCTGTGTGTTAATTTCTTACACACTTTGAATAATGTGCTTTGTTTAATCAGCATGATGATGTAAGCCATCCAGTATTTTGTCAATGATGGGCTTAAAGTGTAATCGTTGGACAAAGAAAACTACTTACTTGATGTTAAAGGGTGGGTATACTGTTGCATGACAGAAAATGTGGTCAGTGATTTTGAGGGTATTGTAAATATCAACATTTAATTCATAGAGAGGCATGTGATGGCTCATAGTTGTGCATTTTGTTGGATTTTAGAATTCTGGTTTTAAGGACTGTTGCTGCACCTTGAGATACGTGTTTTCTGTTGATATTTCTGTCAAAGCCGTGTCATTGGGTGGTGGAGGTTGAGGACTGTCTAAAGATCCCAAAAGTTTTCTTAGAAACCACAGGAGTCCACAAACCCCAGCAAACTGTCAGGCATGCAAACAATTAAACCTGTTGCTTTAAGTTGGTTGAAAGGGGAAAAAAGCAAAAGAGAAGTAGATATCAGAAGGGCACTTTCTTTTTTTTCTTTTTTTACCCTCATTTTGAAGGGGGAAGCCATTATTTTGTTTTGATTCCTTTATAAACTAGGACTCCAAGTCCATTGATACTTGATCAGAACTACATAAATACCAAAAACCAAGTGATCAAAGCGGAGCGGCGTGTTCTGAAGGAGCTGGGCTTCTGCGTGCACGTCAAGCATCCACATAAGGTGAGTTAAGGTGGACACACAGTAGAAAACTAATTGCTCATCAGAGGAATGTGGCCTTTTTTTGTAAACCCATGATTATTTTGTAATTATAGATTATCGTCATGTACCTTCAAGTCCTGGAATGTGAACGGAATCAGACACTGGTCCAGACGGCTTGGTAAGTTGTTTACTAGTTCACCACTGACCATCCGTCACAGCAGCAACCTGTCATGTCTGCAAGAAGTGCCACCAGACCTGGGCTAAAGATGAAGTTGAATGAGTTTCAAAGGTTGAATTGAAGAGCACTTGGTTTATCTGCCTGGAACTCGGGACAGACCTATATGTGGAAACAACCTATGTCAGATAAGTGATTCAAGTGCCCTGCATGTTATTAAGCTCAAACTTAAGAACCATTCGACATCCATTTTGCCCAGGTCTGAATGAGACATTCCCTCACTCCATTTTAAACCTTCCACCTTTTGTTTTTTTTCTTCTCTCTGATACTACAAGTCGTTTTATTTGCAAACTTATTGTTACCTGTGAGTCACTCTCTTGCCTGTCTTTACATGGCTTTGCTGTAAGTCTGTTTAATTTGCGGTGCACAGGGAACTTGGTTTAACTTTGTCCTTTTTCTCTACTCTTTGATTAAAGGGTAGTCCATGCTGGTAAGTCACATAAAGAGCCTCTGAACTCTGCCTCCTCCAACCACATGACCTCAGGAAGCTCCCCCTTTTGGCTGACTGCCCCTCTCCAGACAGCTGAGATTCACTGAAGGGGGCAGGCGGGCCTTTCCCAACAGCCTACATCATCTTGTTTTCTCTTGGGTGTCCAAAAGGATTTGTATTTTTTGGTCTTGCTACATAGGTTTCATCTGTAATTCCTATTTTGCCAAATAGCTAATATTTTGACATTTTTTTTCTCCTTTAGTTGCATCAAGCAAAGAAGTAAACTAAGCCAGAACAGAGTTTTTTTTTTTTTTTTTTTTACCAGTTAACCTGCCTCTTTTTTTTTTAATTGTTAACAGTAGTATACTTTGCCTGTCCCCAACTGACGTGGTGTCAAGACATGTGTCTGTTTTACAGGCTGATCCAGTTCTCAGGTTTTGCCACCAAGGATCTGTCTCCTCCATGCAGCAGTCAGAATTCAACGGCCACATGTGTTCTGTAGTAAACTTTGCAAACTAATCTGCTTAAGAGCAGGTCTGACGTGCAGGATAGACTAGAAGTGTAGATGGCTTGTTTTGTTTTCTAATTGCTCACTGTGTGTATATACACAGTGTATGGAAATGGAGAAAGTGTCACCTATGTAGAAAGGAAGTTGCACTGCTTTCTGATCACTGGTTGCAGCCGTTTTTTTATTGTGGGATCAGTGCTGAGTTAGCATATCAGGGGTTTTATGTTTGTCACACATTTTTTGTTTTTTTGACTTCTATGTTTTTCAAGGACATAGATGCTCACACCACTCTGTTTGCCTGACATTCTAGCCATTGTATCTCCTCTAACTCTCCCAGTGGCTAATCCCAATTATCAGTTGTACTGGTCAACCTACTGACATCTGTTTGTTGTGCATAGACTCAGTAGCAAGGCATAGGTTTGTCATTTCATGTGCTGTAAATAAGTACAGAGCCACATAGTGGAAGTTGGAGTTATGGGCAAAAATAATCAGTAATCCTGTGAGAGATAGTTGCAACCTTAGAGAGGAAGGCGACATAAATAGGAAGTTTTGTTTCTTAAACCTCACTAAATGTGCTGAGTAGTTGACCAGTTTCATGTCATTTGATGACATCACTGTGGCACTGAACCACAATTGCCATCTGTCTTGCTTTCTGCCATACCTTCTGTCCTTCCATGTTACCCAAGGTCTAACAGTCAAAAAGTGGCCCCTGCATCTTTGATGGCTGTTCATCTGTATGCCTGCATGTTCCCACCTTACCAGGCGTATGTCATTGTCTTGTCACCATTAGTCCAAATATAGGAACTCCAGGGTCATTTTGTGGCGAAATGGTCTTGGCAGATGTTCAGTGTCTTCATGTTTTACTCTTGACACAGCAGCAACACGTCACATGGATGCCCTAGAAAGAAATGGACAAAGTTAAACTTAAATGATTAAATATAAGTGTAGCTGTTGCGTTATAGTTCCTCGACAGCTGAAGTCCACAGGTGGTCAGCTTTTCATTGACCTGTTGATGTTAAATTTTATTTTTGTACATGCAAGAATTGGCCATGGATTTATCTGCAATGACAATAGAAACTTTCACTTAAAAAAGAGAAATTTAAGGCACTGACTAAGTTGACAAAATATCCAAATATTAGACAATGGTTCTACAGTAGTAACGTAAAAATGTGGATGTGGGGGGGGACATTGGTTTTTTGTGGAGAAAATGCTATGTTTTGGTTCTTGTGTTTCTTCTGTCCGTATAGGAACTACATGAATGATAGCCTGAGGACAAATGTGTTTGTGAGGTTCCAAGCTGAGACTATAGCCTGTGCCTGCATATACCTCGCTGCTCGAGCTCTGCAGGTGAGAGAACATATTAAACAGATTTTATTTTTCTCCTTAATAAAGATGACTGGCTGTTTACAGACTAAAGCTATCGTTGATTTGCTATATGTAGCATGCCCTAATGCCCCATTATTTGATACGTGCTTTCTCCTCCAGATACCTCTGCCATCAAGACCTCATTGGTACCTATTGTTTGGTGCCACTGAAGATGAGATTAAAGATATCTGCATCACCACCTTGAAACTTTACACCAGGAAGAAGGTAATTTTTCTCTTTATTTGCTAAGGAACCCCACCAAGATAAATAAATATATTCTTGGGACCCTCATGAATCTCTCTTGGAATAACTTAATCTTACATTTTTAGAGAAGAAACATTGCAGGTGATGTAGATGACACAAATGAAAATTCTATTTGACCTGATTATTTTTCCCCAGCCCAACTATGAACAGCTGGAGAAGGAGGTGGAGCGGAGGAAGGTGTTTTTGGCAGAAGCTAAGCTGAAGGCTAAAGGCTTGAATCCTGATGGTACCCCTGCACTGACCACGCTGGGAGGCTTTTCTCCTGCTTCTAAGCCTTGCTCTCCAAATGTGGTCAAGGTAGATGAGAAGTCCCCCAATGCACAGACTCTCAAGCCGGTGAAGAAGGAGCCAGATAACCGGACACAAGTCAACAAGAGCCCCCACAATGGGTAAGAGTACAACCACACCTGGATTTTATTTTGAAAACATTTCAGCTGCAGTTGCTGTACTTCTGATGCTCATAAATTGCTGATAAAATTAATTTTCTGAGGAAAGGGATAGTAAATCGTTGTCTTTCATTGGTTCAGTTAACCCAACTTTGCTTTATACTCTATCAGGTTAAGGAAAGAAGTGAAGATTGGGAGGAACAGCAGAAGTGGAAGTCGATCCCGATCAAGAACACGTTCCCGATCTAGATCTCGATCACCTCGAAGACAGTAAGATCGCTTAGTTCATGACAAAGGTTTACTCAAGTATTGACTTGTTCTAATAATACTCTGAGCATCACACTCCTATCTTAAAAGGAAGATTTATTTAACCAGTTGAGTGTACCCCTATTGTTATTCTTTTCTGTTTCCACAGTTATAATAGCAGACGCAGTCGCTCCGGGACCTACAGCTCTCGCTCACGTTCCCGCTCCCACAGTCGTAGCCCCTCGCCGAGGAGGCATCCCCCCTCGCCGCATCTCCCTCACCTGAAGTCCAAGACCGGTCACCACAACAATAGCGACTCCAAGTCAAGTGGGCGTCATAGCAGTAGTGGAGGTGGAGGATCTGGTCACAAGAGGAAGCGCTCCCGTTCTCGGTCCCGGTCACGCACTCCGGTCAAAGCAGACAGGGACCGAGAGAGGGAGCGAGACAGAGACAGAGAGCGCAGCTCCTTTGACCTGTCTTCAAAGAAACACAAACATGAGCGAGGAGGACATCGAGGAGACAGAAGAGAGAGGTCTCGATCCTGTGACAGGGACAGAGAGAGGGAGCGTAGCCACAAGAGCAAACACCACAGCAGTAGTGGACACTCAGGACACAGTCGTCATCGGCGCTGAGACACATTTTCACTCCCAACAGACTAGCTCCAGGACTGATGATGAAACAAAACCAAATCTGTCATGTTCTGACATTTAAAATAGTTCACTGTCTGAAGGTAAATAGTGTGAAACACCTGGTCATTTAATGAACGTAATGCCAACTGAATGTGTCAAGATCTGAGTGAAAAAAGTTAACCAGATATTTGCAGCCTATCGGATGATAATATGTCATGGAGCTTAGTGACCAACAACTGTCAAAGCTAAATTCTGTACAATTGAATTTTAGTTAGTTGGTTGTCTGGGTTCCCCATATGTATCTCTAAACTGACCATTAAACTATATAATTTACAGGAATGTTGGTTTTCTTGAGCCATGATCTTTGTTGGCTGAAACTAAATAACTGTAGGAACACAGGTTTTTGTCATTATGGAAAAGTTTAATTAAGCTTGACATTTGAGGCAGTAAATCTAAATGCTGTTGAACTGCTGCCATGTGTACAAATGATCTGGTGATGGAACACCTTATCTCTGACTCTTATCTCCACAACAGTGCACCTGTAGGCGATATTTGGTCAACGTGTGCATCAGAGGAATTCAGGTGTCGGCAGTGACGACCACCATGATGAGCACTGTTTATGCATTTACATGTGATGAGCCTTTATTTTATTTTTCACCTGGTGTTTTTGATCAGTGGTTAAGGGGAGGCATTGATGCAGTGAAATGATCAGTCCAGGACCTGTAGGTTTTTTTTTTGTCTTCCCATCATGCCCTCCTCCACACACCTCTACCATCCCTCTAGTTTACCCTATTTTCTTTGCTTTTACATGTAAAGTTATTGACTTGGGAAAAAGGAAACCTATTTACAGTGTAAAGATGGATTGATATCCACTGACTAAATGCGAACGCTTTGATTTATAAAAGCAAATATCACAGTGGAGAGGGTGAATGGAAAAGATGTAAAATAAAAACAATCATTCAGGAAAGATCAATATGTTTGCACATAAAGTGACTGGCAGGCATCTTTGTGTTTCATTTGCTTTTGTTTTCCTTTATGGACAGGTGCATGTTGCTCAAGCTGTGTTGTACAGTTTCAAAAACAAACTGGTAATGTATTTGTGTTTTTTACAGCAGGGGTGCAGACATCTAAAAACATTTTAGGGTTGTCAATTTGTTACACTGGTTTTTAGTCTGCACGTGTTCATGTCCAATTTTTATTCGATAATAAATGAGTTATGCCACTGACCTGTATTTAATCTTTATTATTAAAATAAGTATGTCTACTGTCAGTTGATGCCAATATGCTAAATCCTGGAGCACAATTCTAATGAGCACTTACCTGGATAGACTTATTTACTGTAGCACTAGTTCTCTTCACTAGTCCTGGTTTTGACAGCTAGATGGTGGGGTAGTGGCTGGCATTGTTGACTCGCATCAAAAATGGTCACCGGTTTGAATCCTGGTTCAAAGAAGGACCTTTTCTGTGTAGAGTAGTGTGTGGGCTCTCTCCAGGTGCCCCGACTGCCCCTCACAGTCCAAGTAGACTTTAGATGTGAATGGTTGTTGGTCCTGCGATGGTAGGGCAACCTGTCCAGGGTCTATCCCACCTATCGTCCTGTCAGCTGGGACTGGCTCCAGTGACCCTCATGGAGAATAAAGTGATACGGAATGGACGAATGAACCTAGATTAGAGATGTAGTGTTAAATATTCTTCATGTGTATGTTTGAGCAGCAAGAGGGTGCTGTTGGTCTGATAATTCAAAGTGGTCCTCATGTAGCCATTTCTCACACTTTACAATTATCTGACATGCCATATTGTCTCTAGGTTTTAGGAAGAGCACCCTTTAAAAGGTGCTTAATTAATAAAATGTATTAACATTTTTAAGTGAAATGACCTATTGTGAGCCAGAAATGTACAGCATGAAGTTCTCACCTATTTATCATTGCTACTTTACTTATTCAAAGTAAAATAGTCAGAAATGTAATATGTGAATACATTTGTTCTTGTCCCAATTAGTTTTGTGATTTTAATCCCAGGTGATTTGTTGTCTTTAAAAAGTGGGCCCTTATATACAGTAAATTGTCTGGTTTATAAATTGTGCAACAAGAAGGTGGTGTGCACTCTGCCAAAGTATTGGGTAACACAGAGTCTCCTAAGAAGCACAGGTTGCACACAAAAGTGTCCACGGTTCAGCCTTGCTGCTGTTCCATTACATCTATAAATCTATGTCGAGTGAAAGGGCCAACTCTCGACTGAGACCAAAGTGTGTTTGAAATCCCACCTCACATAATCAGCACAGTAAAAGCCCAGCTCTGAACGCGATCACCCTCTCACCAGCAGCTCATGAAATGTTAGGCATAAGGTATAAAGAAGTTAACCTGGCTGGTTCTCTCTCTCTCTCTGCTGTGAAGAAGAATGGTTGGCAGAAGAGAAGATTTATGTCCTGTTCCTGGTAGTTAATAACCCTGAAACATAGTGTATGCAGCTGTAAGTCATTGTTTTTACTACAACGCATACTGCTGCATGACATAGTGTGACACTGATATGGCTCAGTCGAGCTTTTTATGTTTTACATTACCGGGTGAAAACACAGTACAAAACATACAGTAATGTTGCACGATACATTAATATATGAAGTCTGCTCGAGTCTGACAGTATAAAATGGTCACTTCAGAGCTTTTTCAGAAATTACAAACACTGGCTTGGATTTATGCCCAGCAATGCTCCGTGGGAGGAAGGTACTGTTTGTACATGTGTGCAAAAGGGATTGGACAAAAAAAAAAAAAAAAAAGAGATTGTTTATAGTGTGAACATGTGCACGAATATATGTACAGATGTCCAAAATCAATAGTATACAGTCATTTCTTCAGGTGTGGAAAAAGTTGAGTTGTCAGTTGTGTTTGATAACATCCTAAATTTTAAAGACTATTCTTCATCTGAAACTGAACGGCTCCCGTGGTTGAGCATTTTCATCTGAAAAAGACAATAGTGATAATATTGAATCTTAATTCAGTGAACTACCAAACAGTCAAAGGTTTCATAATAGTTCACGCTGATTGAGATGGTCTTGTTTGTTTGTTTGTTTGTTTGTTTGTTTGGTTCTTCCTCCATCCGTCTGTGCAAGTCACATCTGTTTGCTGTGTGCTTTGAAAAGCTTTGAATAGGAACAAACTTTGGGAACATCAAGTCCTCAACTTTACCAGCCTCAGTTCAACCAATTGTGAAACACATTTGAGGATTACATTATTCCTGACAGGGGGGGGATCCCATCAGAGACACTGCAGCAACTGTGTGGTTGATGGAAGAGAGAAAATGTTCTGGTTAACTCAACATATTAAATAATTATATATTTTTGTCCCTGAGTGGGTTCATTTGCGTGTGTGTGGATGTGTTGAGTGTTGACACAGCTTCTTTAAACCAAGGCATCATTCATTTACATAGTGATATAATGTCACGATCTCCAGGAGGTTAGTCACAGATCCCTTCACTGTTTCTGCGTGTACACACGCATGTTTTGCAAAGCGTGTTTGTTGTTTTCTAAGCGCATAGTCCGTGTTTTGTGTACGTGTATTCTTTGTTTTGTACACGAAAAGTCAAGTTGCGTGTCACAAACGTGTCACAATTCCAACCAATCACTGGCTGACTGGCCTCCTTCGTATCATCCAATCAGATCGCCAGAGAGACGAGCTAGGGGACGTACTATGGGAACGCTGTAAAAAAAAAATTGCCGGACCACGTGGATTTCGACACATTCTTGGTCAGTATTTGTTTTAATTGTAGTCTCATTGTGTCCACAACTAAATCATGAAGTTTTACTGTTACATGGAGCAAACGTTTTTGTTTTTTTTTTGTTTTGATTATGTGATTATGTTGTACCAAACAACAAACTCGCGTTCAAAACACGCCTGTGCACGTGCGCAACAATATGACACAAAAACACTGTTGACTAAAGTGGAAAAATTAGCTAAAGCAGGACATGAATAGAAGCACTTCCCAAGTTGTTGTTGTTTGTGTCTTTGTGAAGATACAGAAAATCATTTTAAGTGCGTGTAAAGCTATAAAAATATTTCTTCTAACTTTCACACACGTGAGGACCCTCATAGACATAATACATTCTCTAGCCCCTTACCCTAACCTTAACCATCACAACTAGATGCCTAACCCTAACCATAACCCTAACCTAAACCCAATTCTAACCCTAACCATAAGACCAGGTCTTAACCCTGAAAAAGCCCTTTTAAGGGGTGAAAAAAAGTGAGGACCAGACAAAACTTTGTCAAAATGTCCTCACTTTGTAGGGTTTATATGATTTTTGGTCCTCACTCTGCAGCAAGTACAAGAACACACGCAGATTTACTTTTAGTGAAAAACCAAAGCCGGTGAACGTATAAACATAAATGCTTTGCTATCAAACCAGTCGTTTAACAGAGATTTTAGTCGCAGTTGAACTACCCTTTACGCAAAGTCAGAGCTGGTTTAACTACAGTCATGTCCTCTCTTCTTCTCTTCCTTTAAATCAGGGCCTGAGCTTTTCTGACACATAAAGTCTCACGTAAGGTGTTTGTATCATTACAGCAAATGAGGTGGCGTCACTGTACTGTATACTTGCTGTGCCCGTGGTGCGCCATGTTTTTAAACACATCTTTAAAAGTCCTGAACAGAACACTGAAAAGAAACTGTTTTCAGTCTTCACTCTTTTACTATTTACAGTTGACATTTTTTCCAGCCACTATTTGCTAACACACACACACATATATATATACACACTACTTACAATATGTTAGGGATATTGTTATTTATATGAGTGCTTTTCCTATTTGGTCTGAACTTTAATGAAATAAGTAAAAGTTCCCTTTGATATTACTAACAATGAATGAGAAGAAACACCATTTTCATTAGTTCAATATTTATTACCCCCAAAATTTAGACAATAACAAGGATAGCCCCAAATAACAAAAATTGACAATGTTAATGGCGGGTGTTTCCACCATTTGCCGCAATGACAGCTAGACTTAGTGACAATACCAGCTTTTTATACCCACAGAATGTTGAAATTGATGCCACATTGAAAAGGGTATGACATCCACAGAGTCTCTCACAATATCCCTAACTTATTGTGAGTAGTGTACTTATATGTATATGTATGTATATATACATATGTGTGTGAGGAAGAGAATCTGCATTTGCTTTACCCACACTTAAATTGTGTTACTTGAATTTGTTTTGTGATTTGAAGTGCCCGAACTTTAATGGAGGTGTGACAGGACACAAAGAGACACAGGGAGAGATTCATTGATTTCTTTATTGTACAATTAGAAAAAGGAAAGGGTGTCAGTGTTGGACATGCACAAGATGCAGCTCGTCAAATACAGTACAATCCATAGGTTTAAATGTCAATACATTACAGCAATAATAATTTGCTTGCAGGAAGATAGAGGGAACAGGGCAAACGTGTCATTTAGTGCTGGAGGAAATCCTCCCAGATATGACTGAAGCTTAAAAAAATATAAAAGCAACAGAGTATTTTTTGTTTTTTGAAAGAAGGAGAAACTTTCACTTCTTTTATTCCATGTGAATGATGGATACTACTACTCAAAAATGCCTTTTTCATAGACATTTACTGAGATGATCACATACACAAAGTCAACAGTTTATGTGTTGATATCTGCTTTTTAAACTGTAACTACAGTGTCATCTCATTGTGCTTTAAAGTCATGACAACTCACTAATCTCCATTTTGAGGGATAGATAGATAGATAGATAGATAGATAGATAGATAGATAGATAGATAGATAGATCTACACAACTGCCTACAAATGATTTGCATTCAGAAGAAAAACCCTACAACAGTAGTTTGTTTGGTTAAGGTAGTTGACTCGACAGGTCAGCACAGCAGTGGGACAGGCAGACAGCTTTTACATTGTTAGTTTTTTAGACAACTTTAACATTCATAGACTTAATTCACTTCATTTACCTAAACAAAAAATCACCACTGAGAACTCAAAACATCAATTAAAGGAGGCAGTAGAATTCACATTTGCTTGCCTGCAGCTACAGTCAGAAAATAATGATGATAATAATAATAATACTAATAATCTGTGTAGGATGCTAAACTTAACTGAGAGTGTTGTCCTACTACATAACACCAGAGCTTTTCCCAACTTCAGAGGTTTGAGACTTAAAAATAGTTCACAAAACGTCCAAGGCTCAGATTTGTACATACAGCAAGAATGTAGCACAAAGACAAAAATAGATAACATTATAATTAAAATATTTTGTTCAAATTACCTATTAATACAATAAATAATATTGATGTCAATATAGATCAACACAATTTTAATGATTTGGCCATAATTGAGCAGACTAATGTTGTGGTCACATATATATATATATATATATATATATATATATATATATATATATATATATATGTGTGTGTCTGTGTGTGTGTGTAGAGTATAAAATCAAAGCCAAAAGCAAACAGAAAGGCTACGTAATCATCTGTGGGCAGACCCACACCTCACATGTGATCCAAATAAAGATCAGAATCAACCATCATGCAAAATAATTGATTTGATACAGCCGACCTTAACTGGGTCAAGAAATGTTTGTAATGTGCATCACAGTAAAAGAGTAACATAAGGGAGTTACAGTATTTCACCAAAGTATCAGGTTAATCCTTTTTTTTGGGGGGGGGGCATCGAGAAGTCAACCATTCTGTACTTAAATGAGAAGTCACTTTCTGCACTTGGCTTTTGAAACAAAACCTTTCATTGAATTAGTGGCACAAAGCACAAAAGTACTTAAATGATTTCTTAGAAATCTGTGGTCGACACTCCAATGTTAAGCAACAACATTGGCCATGTAAAACATGGAGTAAATTGTCGCAAAGATTTCTTGCTTGGGAAAGCCAAAAATAGCCTAAACCAAATTGTGCAGAGATTGCAAAAGAACAGAAATCTGAGCACTGCACAGATTCTCACTTTATACAAGAACGAAAAGAAAATGTAGTGCACACATTCTCTTTTCTGAGAATGTGTGCAGTATAATCCAACACATGTTCCCAGAAAACGTCTAACATTTGTGGACGTTCTGAAATTCTGATTTAATAGCAAAACATTATTGACTTTTACAATCAGCTGCATAAAATATATCTGTTTTTTTTCCTATATACATCCTTGTTAATAGTTGTTTGTGTGAGAAATACTATAGGGACAAAGACCCAGAATGTAGGTCACAGAGTTCTTGGTTAATCAGGAGTTACAAGGTGCATCTGTGTTCTCCCACAGCTGAGGGCAATCAGACTGGCCGGGAGGTGATACATGCAGGTTGAAGATGCTCACTTGTACATTTGCCTTTTCTCAGCTTTGAGTGGAAAT
The DNA here is from genome assembly GCA_016785285.1 of Brachirus orientalis. Lineage (NCBI taxonomy): Eukaryota > Metazoa > Chordata > Actinopteri > Pleuronectiformes > Soleidae > Brachirus > Brachirus orientalis. The sequence continues at coordinate 315,410 of JAFBJR010000147.1, read as the reverse complement.
CTCAGTTTATTTTATCCAGTAGCTTGTGGTTTTGGATCCAGTTTTTTAATTCATCTGTCATTTTGATAAAAATCTGTGGCTGGATGTGGGGTGTTTTATTTCCACATGCCACAAAGGCCTATTTGTTGAAGTCTTTTGTTTACTGGGGAAATGTGACAATCCATTAAAATGATGACTGAAGTGGAAGGTGTTGGCATGGAATTAAAAAATGTAATGTTACCCTTCATATGTGGAACACAAAGCATTGATGGAAGTCCACCACACTGAGGTTCACTGAATGCTTTTATAACAAGCATTTAATCAGTTTGAATCAAATAATAAATGATGATTTTATTCTGTAAAATGCATTTAATTGAGCAAAACCAAACTTAATTTAAAATTTCTCTTTGGAACTGTAAACACAAGACTATTTATGAACATAAACAAGTGTCTTCTGCATTACTGATGCAGCAGTTACCTTCTCAAATGTTTGGTGGACAAAGACTGTGAATTCCCCATTCACTGAAGCATCAGTGGTGTTTCCTGTTCTATGATCCTGGATCCTGTAGTCCCGTTTCCATAAAAGACGCCACTAATGTTATTGCTCAGATTCAGGCCCCTTGGCATTCTTTCCTCATCCTTGTTTTTTAAAATTGTTTAATTCAATTAGCTCCACTGGTGCACACATTGGTGATGTCTCCGTTTCCACCGACCCTACAGATTAAACATCCTATATGGTTTAGCCTTTTGCTGAAAAAAGACCAAGTAAAAATACAAATCTATACCTCACACCCCCAGTGAATTACAAGTATTTATCCAAGATGCCACATGGGACTGAAACTGCTGGAAAAAAAGTAGTCACTAAGCATCTTCAATCATCAATCATGTGGCAAAGCCACATACCAGATATAGTGTAGAATGTAATAACCTGCCTGGGAGTGAGTCAAACCTGTTGGGTATATCCACGAGTGAATTAATTTTGTCAAAGTTGCATTTAAAGGTAGGGTGGGAGATCCTGGAAAAGCAGTTTGAGCAGGCTATATTTTGAATTCACAAGTCAAACCCCTTTCCTCAAACTCTGAACCCTAACCCTCCAGAGCACAGGTATGCTCTACAAATGGGGCCACCATGGCATCACTTCGCAGCCCTTTCTGGTCTTTCACTTGTCGCCACCATTCAAACGTAGCACCGATGTTCACTCTGGTCTTGGATTAGTCTTTTTCTTAGCAGTAGCTTTTCTCAAAAACATGAAGTGGGCCGTTATAACCAAGGGCGTCGGTTTGCGTATGGGGACATGTCTCCACCAATATTAGCAGAAAGCCAGAGTGTCCCTACCAATATTAGAGACAGGACGTGTATATGTGTGTGCAATGCTGACAGAGGAGAGTGAGAGAGTGAGTGGCAACACAGCGGTGACTTTTCAGGTCTGTCAGTCCAGACATTAAGCACACAGGCAAATTCTTTTAGAAAACATGACCAGGAGCCCGGCCCGTCAGGGCCCGAGGAAGTGTGTGCATGTGTGATTAGTGCACAAAGAGGGAGAGGTGCACGGGGAGATGGAGGAGTAGATGGTAGTTTGATTGATGCATCACAATCAAATTATTTTGTTCAGGCTGTTCATGATGATTGGATGGTGTTTTTACAGTCCTGTCTGCTCCACATGTGACTATTTTTATTTTTTTTATCTCTGTGACAATGCCGTAATTGGTTACAATATGGATGTGAATGAGGATTTGAAGCATTTCAGTAATAATAATTTCCCACCCCACCTTTAACAGCAGGTGGTGATGATGGACTAGAATAATGGAGAGCAGCTCTGTTGACCAGTGCAAATGAAAACGCGTGAAGTGAAACCGATCAGCGATTCTGACGACAGACACAGCAGTGAGATGCTGCTGTTCCCTCTTCACACAAAAAAGATGAAAGCACTCGTCTGTAGCTATAGTATCTGTCAGTTATCTTCAGAAAGACTGTATACAACATTAACATTTGTAAATAACATTTGCGAAAAGTTGACGTCAGCTCATTATTTAAGCAGGGAAAAAATGGTTTCATGTCGGAGCAATGTTTCCCTTAACGTCTGAAACTTTGGTCATGTTTAGTACAAACGTTTGACAATGTAATTATTGCAACAGATTGTTATGAGGTGTGTTAACACCTTTATTGCTAAAGCAAAGTTTCTGTTGGTTGGTGGTTGAATCTCAGAGCAGTTTATCAACTCAGTCTTTACCACTTTATATCCTGAAAAATATGAGTTACCATATAAGAAATGGCATAACGGTAAATATAGAGACTCGGTATGTAAATGGTATGACCTTTCTTCTCTAATGACTCTTATTGCTGGTTGAATACATTTTATTTCTAAAAAGAAAGTAACAAAAACTAAAATACTCTATTATATGATAACTTTTGAATGGTGCTGCATCATGGCTGAAATACAAGATGTGCACCACGAAGTACACACATAAAGTTATAGCGCTACTGGCAGCGTATTCTATCCTGTGAGTTGTTGAGTTGTCGAGTTGTTGCTTCCTCTGTGTGTATACACCACTCTGTGTGTGTACACCACTTATTTATCTTGACAGTCCTGATAGGTTGACGGATTTAAAAAAATTGCCCCACCAGTAGAACATACGTTACTCAGTGTATGTTTGGCTGCATGAGTTTGCGTCAGTATCCGTGTCGGCCTCACAGGTAGGTGGTGGCCTCTCTGTTCTCTCTCTCTCTGGCCTGAGCCACAGCCACATTGATGCACTGCAGCCACTCCTCTGCGTGTTTCTCATCCTGAGCTTTCAGCACATACGTCTTATTATCGGTGAAGATCTCAAACGCCCGCGGCAGACTCCGATCTCGATGCTTCTTGGCCACAACCTATAGAAAGAGAGGAAGGGTGATGGTAACTGACTGAGTGAGAGAAAGGAGTGTTTCCTTAGTATGTAAGAAAATGAATGTTGTGAAAATATGCTGCACTTGACTTTATTAACTGCTCACCTTCACACTCTGCACTTTACTCAGCTCAATGGGAATGTCATCCAGCTCATCTTTCTGTGGGCAGGATAGACAATGACAGTAAAGAATCCAGACTGTCAAATGAAAAGACGAGTGTTTGTCATTTGAAATTGTGCTTACTAAGGTAATTTAAGCTTAAACTAAGATAATAATTCATACATTTATTGTGTCTACCACTTAACCCCCTCAATAAGGGTTGCGGGGTTGCTGGAGTCAATCCCAGCTGATAAAGGGTGGGGGGGGGGTCCACCCTGGACGAGTCGACAGTCCATCAAAGAGTCAACACAAAGAGACAAACACTCTCACACTCACACCTATGTTCATTTAACCTTTTCATGTTTGGAAACATGCAATTTCATGTTTGGAACATGCAAACTCTTGGCAGAAAGGCCCTTGGTCGGACCGGTCTCAAAGGTCTTACCCACAGGTCAAAGTTCTTCTTCTTCTTCCAATAATTTCCAGCAGAGAGGTGCAATGCTGCCCTCCACAGGAAAAATTCTTCTTCTAATAATCATTTCCAGCAGGCTGTTATTATTACTGATGTATAAAAATGTAACTCTAAAAGCAACACAGCACATGGCCACATACTGCACTCACAGTGAACACGGCTGTTTTATTTAGGATGATAATGGAAGAAGACTGATACAAGTTTTTACACAATCTTAGTCCACGTTTTGGTGTACTATATCAGTGGCCAGAGGGTAAAAGCCCCTACGCAGTGTGAAGGACATGTGTTGGTCAGCCAATGACTTGAGGGAATTGCTGTTCTTCCTTTCTTATAATTTTTAATGGCAGTCTGAAAAAGCAGTACGGACAAGTTACTATAATGCAATCTGGTTGCAGTTCAAACCCATTGTCAGACAGCTCTTAAAATATAACTACCACACGATTTCAGCACCACGACACTGTGTCCTAGTGTTGTTTCCAAACCATCTGCAGGACGAGCTGTTAGACTTTATTGTTCTGCTGCTTCTCTAGGGCAGAGAAAATGAATTCATCAGCCTTTTGTTTTACCCCTACGTGTGTGCGATTCTGAATGTGTGCACTTGTAAGTCAAATTGCTCCAGTATAGCACTTAGTCATTTTGTCCCACAGTTAGTCGGGCCTGTGGTCATAACCACATAAGTAGCTGCAGGACTCGAGGCAACTGACCACATCCTCTGTGAAAGATGTGACTGTTAAACTGTGCTAAATAGGAGACGACATGTTCACAGTTTTACCTCCAGGCAGAGTGTTGAAAGTCCCACTGAGGACCAGAATGGACATTTTATCTTATGTATGCATTATAACATTTTGGCTTATACTGAGTATACTGTATACTGAGTGTCGCCAATATTTTGTAACTTTAGTGCATTTGGCAGTTTATGAGACAATGGTTCTTATAAACAGTTTATACAATGGTTCAGGAAAACCAGGAACACCAATTGAAGGACATTGAGTAGCATTTACTGTTGTAGCTGCACACAGCCTTTAATTCATTCATTCATCATCATGAGGGTCGCGGTGGTGTCAATCCCAAAAGTGGGGTACACCCTGGACAGTCCATCACAGGGCACACATATAGAGACCAACGACCATTCACTCACACCTATGGGCAGTTTAGAGTGTTTGCCTCTGTGTGTTTTTTGGGAGGCACCCGGAGAACCCGGAGAAAACCCACGCATACATGAGGAGAACATGCAAACTCCACACAGAAAAGCCTAGACCCAGCAACCTTCTTGCTGTGAGCCAATAGTACTAGCCATGTACTCCACTGTGTGGCCCCACAGCCTTTAATAAAAGTTTCACAAACTGTGTGCACGAGCACTCCCCAAAGTGAAGTTGAGGCCTGAATGTAGTTTGGAATTACTCTTTGTCTGGACCCAATAAACAGAAACCTGAAAAAAAAAAACCTGGTTCAGAGGCAAGCACAATGCAGCTGAGCAAGCAACACACAAAATACAAATTCATTTTTGTCAGTCGGTTGAATGCTTATTGAAATAATATTAAAACATTAATACCAGAGTAAGATGCTCATCTCAGCTTTGTGGGAATGTTTCAAAAAAATTCCTGTGTTGAAGCTGCTCACATCTTTCAGTATGAACACTTTTTTGGTTCTTAATCCTACTCTCCAGATGGGAAAAGGTCTTTCACAACATATGAACTATCTCCACAACATGCTGGCAAACACAAACAGAGCTGCGAGAACACAGACAGAAAACCTTTCCAGTGTGTGACTGCAGTAAAGAGAAAGAGGAAATCATTACCATTTGGATGGGAGCGCAAAAAATATTGTTCGCAGTTACCAAAAAAAAAAAAAGGATACAGAGAAAATGTTCCCTGTTTCCAGGTATTTCCCTGTGATGCTTAGCTTTAGTTTTGGAAGATGAGTGCTGACTGTAGAAACATGACAGAGTGAGAACAGCCACGTATCCTGGCTGGGAAAATTGTAATCATTAGTAATGATTTCACTCTCTTGGGTGCCATAAACCACGACAGAGGCATTATAGGGCCGTTAACATGAAGCATCTTTTGCACGTGTGTCAGCCAGGAGTGTGACCTTAAAGCATCTCAGCTAAAAACACCTCTAGCATCCATATGCTTTTAGGCACTGCATGTGAACTATGGGAACTGCCCTTAATACCCCAGAACTTCCACATCAGTCGGATTTGGTTTTTTTGACGGTAAACGTTTTCCATTCGTCAGCTGGTTGAAATCAAACTTGACCTTACGCACATGATGCTTACTCTCCATGTTTTTCATTAAGCAAACTTCTTTCATTGCAAACAATTCTCTGCTCTGTGACCTCATCCTTTGTTTAACCAATGAGCAAGTCAGTAGCGCACAAATGGAGGGGAGCAGGAGGGAAAACTGTGTTTAATCAGCCCAGAGGGAAATCTCCTCACCTATACTCAGATGTGAATAATCAGTCTTTCTTTTACTCACACACACACACACACACACACTGTAAAAGGCAGTGCCTCTTTATCTGTGTGTGTGTATGGAGGGGGAGCGTGAGTCATGTTGCAGCATCATGCTTTGGCCTGGTCATCCCTTACTGGGGCCAGTCATTGACACAGTCAGACACACAAGATGCTCCTGAGGGACACTTAAACTTATCACAAAATGCAATTTCCACTGTTTCATACAGATTATCATCATGTTTAAACAATACAGAACAGGAAAACATGAATGACCCTGTGTGTGAGTAAGCATCTTTGTCATTGGCTACGTACTGATTTGCCTCTGCGGAAGAGTAGCTGGTTTCCTGCCAGGGTGAAGTAGCGGGTTTTCCAGCGCTTGATGAACTTCCAACGGACTTGTTTTTCCTTCAGCTTCCCCTCAATCAGAGGCTGCCCCTCCTTGTTCACAACTGAGGGATCACAAAAAGAGATAGAGAAAAAAAAGAAGAAAGAGGAATAATTAAATGCATGGATTATTCTGAAAGGGGGCCCTAAGAGACACGAGTCACTGGGTAGAACTGTGTTCATGAGCAAAGATAGCTACATAATAGCAAATCTAAGAAGAATAAAAAATTGAATGATAATGTCCGCCTTGAGCAAGCTGATTTTCAAGCCACATGTCAGGCAGGCAATTTAAATTATTTTAATTATTATATTATTACATCTTATACAGTAGTACATGTATATCATAGCATTAAATTGTTTCTAATTTTAAAATAAAATGACCCTTAAGGGTTTTAGTTTGATCCCCATCATTAATAGCTGCATTCTGAAATTATTATGGAAGTAGCATAACTTTTAGTGTGAAAGTGTTCTTTGCTTATTACAATATACATTGCATCTTCTGTGAAAAACACCATTGCAGTGTTTACATTCGTGGTGTTAGAAAAAGTTCATTTGCACCAAATAAACTGAGCTAAAATTCTCCCCACTTCTCTGACATTTCCAACACTTAATTACTATAAAGCCTAAAAGCTCCCATACTGTCAGTGAGTAACTTTTCTCTGCACGCAACACACTTCTGCTTCTTCAGTACTTATTTGCAATATTTTGAAACCTTGAAGCACTTAAAACTGCATTTGCATGAAATGTTCTAGAGCTCTATCCACTTCCAGGCAGCACCATTGTTTTTCAGTGGAAACTGACAAAAGCCTTTTGTCTTTCACACACACATGTGAGTGCATAGAGGAGAACTCCCACATAGATGCATCTTGACTGGTTGGATAAGAAACTACCTCATCAGCCTCCTTGACTGGGTTGGACCATGTACCAGTTTGAGTGTTTGTGTATGTGTGGGTGTATCTACAATTCCTTCGTGTATGGGTGATGTGCTTGTATACCTGCTTATTTTATCCGAGTGAAATTAATTGAAATGTAATTACATTGGTAGTCTATGGTAGAGTGAGCAGTTGTTTCAGCACTGATGTGTACACTACCAGTCAAAAGTTTGGACACACCTTATTTTTCTTTATTTTCATGACTATTTTCATTGTAGATTCTCACTGAAGGCATCAAAACTATAAATGAACACATATGGAATTATGTAGTAAACAAAAAAGTGTGAAATAACTCGAAATATGTTTTATATTTTAGATTCCTCAAAGGGCTTTGTTGACAGCGCTGCAAACCCTTGGCCTTCTCTCAATGAGCTCCATGATGTCGTCGCCTGGAATGGTTTTCACTTCACAGCTGTGCCTTCTCAGGGTTCATTTGTGGAATTTCTTGTACAATTTCTTGCTTTATTAATGGGGTTGGGACCATCAGTTGTGTTGTGCAGAAGTCAGGTTGGTACACAGCTGACAGCACTATTTGACAACTGTTAGAATTCATATTATGGCAAGAACCAATCAGCTAAGTAAAGTGAAACGACAGTCCATCATTACTTTAAGAACTGAAAAGAAAATTGCAAAAACTTTGAATGTGACTGGTACTGAATTGACTGCTACTGTACATTTTTGACCCCAGGACAAAAACTGATCCATGTCTATCCATCATGATGACCAGCACAGATCAGAGATTTCCACAATCTGCTGAAGTGTGTGTGTGTGTGTGTGTGTGTGTATGTGAGAGTGAGTGTCTTTGTGTAACTGATGCCAAACTGGACAAACTATTAAAGTTCATCACTACACAACCTTGGAGTTGGAGAAGAGAGAGAAAACCCTTTGTGGCTTTTCTGTTTCAGATCATTTATAGTATTTATTGCTGTATGTACAAATCCATGCAGTCATTTGATACAGCACTCGGGGTGTTTTACACAACATTTTTAATTCATTCACACACACAAATACAGCACATCTACTGTACTGCAATATTTTCTATCGCACCCATTCCCACGCTGCCCTGGCAGCTGCTGGGACTGGGAGTGATTTGTGGTGCAATGTCTTGCCCACACTACAGGAGCTGGGGATCGAACCACAGACTGTGTGGTTAGAAGAAGACCCGCTCGATGTTTTCATTCTCAGCTATCCCATTTCTTTGACACATGGTGTAACTGCTTTTTGTAGCAGGATAAATTATCCATTATCGCAGAGTCTGAGAAGTTTGACTCAGCATTTAATGTTTGGACATATTATATACCTGATGATGATGATGATGATGATACAGTGAACATGAATAAATAATGACAATAAACAAAACAATGATGAGAACAATTAAATAAATATCTCTGGGCTGGGAAAAGGTATTTCTTAAAGTTTATTTACACATATTTAAATGCATCTTCTTGCTAAGAAGCAGATCCTGTGATATTCAGGCATGATTTTATTGTTTAGGTTTTTAAAAAAAACACACTTTCACAAAAGTTTCCACACTAAAAGGTTTTTCCTCCACCACCAATCTCAGCTCTTGTTTTGGGGGGGTAGAATAAAGAATTGACTGTACATTTTTAGGAAGTGATGCTTGAATTTATTGATTTTAATTATTTGTATAGAGTATATTTTACTCATGATTCACCAGGCTACCAAGAGTCTGACTAATGCAGCATTCATCGAAACCAACTTTCAAACTTCCTGTCAGCCTCTTGCAGAGAAACGTTGCTCATTTCAAACTGGACATATTGGTTTCCAGCTTGTCTGAGTCAGTAAACAAATATTTCTTATTTGGGTGCAGAAGCAAACTTGTCTGTTGCATAAATCATCAAGCCTTGTTACGTCACTTTGCTTTGAAGTAAACACCTGGAAAGTGATGTCCAAATTTGTGGTCAGCCTGAGGCGTGTGCTGGAGTTCACAACCCTTCATTCAAGACACACTGACGGTGCACAACAAATCTGTTCAGCACCACAAGGCATGCAGTCAATGGTACTACATGTCCTAGGCAGCAGACAGGACAAGTGAAAAAAAAGGAAAGACACACTGACGTCAAAAAAAAGAAGCTGCAAAACACACACACACACACACTGAGCCACAAACTAATACTGTGGATGCCAGTGCAAGCAAAGTAAACACAGAATGCTTGGGTCCAAAACCCTGGATGTATACTGTATATGAACAATTGGTTTCTGTTTCTGCCTTTCATAGGTGGGCCTGGATCTTTTTTTCCTTTTTTTTTTTTTTTTTTGGCTAAATCTGACAATAATAACTCTACTGAGTTCTCCCGAGTTTGACAATATGGTCAGATCTTCATGTATATTATAGACAAACTTCATATTTTATAAATCAGCATAGACACACTGACGTCAAAAAAAAGAAGCTGCAAAACACACACACACACACTGAGCCACAAACTAATACTGTGGATGCCAGTGCAAGCAAAGTAAACACAGAATGCTTGGGTCCAAAACCCTGGATGTATACTGTATATGAACAATTGGTTTCTGTTTCTGCCTTTCATAGGTGGGCCTGAATCTTTTTTTCCTTTTTTTTTTTTTTTTTGGCTAAATCTGACAATAATAACTCTACCGAGTTCTCCCGAGTTTCACAATATGGTCAGATCTTCATGTATATTATAGACAAACGTCATATTTCATAAATCAGCATATTATTTTTGTCCAGAATGGAAACATCAGCCAAACATCAATAGGGAGAGAAAACGCATTTCATCTCTTGGCTACTGACACCAACAGAAGCAAAGTGGAGTTTGTGAACCTGGACTCAGTGAAACTAGATCTGGGTTGAAAGTACGTTAGAGCTGCTTAAGCTACTGCATCTATCTTGACTTTGCAATTTACAAGAAGCATTTGCCAACACGAACCATGTCTTACAGTAGAGAGCTCTCACAAGATTTTCCATCAATGGTTGATTTGCATATGGGGCTGCTTTGCCGCCTCAGGGCCTCAGTCATTTACGGTATTTTACAGGTTGATGTCAACTTTAGGTAAATGCTTTGAAAGGAGGTTCAATGTCTGATTAAATCTTACAGTTCCATTACTTTTTTAAATGGGTGTGTTGAAGCATCATATTAAAGATTATAGATTAAGTGGTTACACCACCGTGTTATTATCTTAATCACATTGTGTTTATCTATGTATGTGACGAACTGATTCTAATATCTTGTATTCTGTACGTTGTGACAGAACACATTGACTTTGGGTGAATCGTGGAAGGGGATACTGTATGTAGTGGACATAATAGAGACAATGATGCTTGTGTATTATGTCATCATGGTAAACGGTGCTGCGAGGTGCTAAAAGCAGACTTTACGCTGATGCTATGATGTCCGTGAGTTGTGAGCTTTAAGGCATATGAATATTCGGCCACATGGAGATCAGGTAAGTCTGGTTCATCCCTGCAACTCCGACACAATTGTTTTTTTATTGTCAGGGTGCATTTGACAAGTTATGGGAGTCACAGAGTTTCAAAACTGTAACATGAGTCAAAACGCAATACATTACCAGAAACAGCTGTCCCCCCAAACTTCACCCTCAGGTCCACACATAAAAAGACCTTCTTGCTTCACATTTTTTGTACAGTTGATTGGGTTGTTCATTGTAACGTATGGCTGTAAGTGTGTATCAGTTGATGTGCTGTATTGTTTAGCAGCGAAACGAGGCCTGAGGTGAAAATTATGGTTACGAACCTGTCGACAGCACATTTAGCCTTGTTAAAAAATACATCCCCACCTACTTCTCATATTAAATATTAAATGTCAAGTCTTCCTATAAAATGACTGTTTTTCACATCTACAAAAAAAATGCAGAGTCATTCAAAAGACAAAAATGTTTTTCTCACATGTCTAGCCTTGCAAAGAATTTGTTGCAAAATAGACTCAAACACACGCACACACGTGACCCGCATTTCCTCATACATCAAAGCACCACAAGTGTTGAGCACATTAACATGATGATGTGTCCAGTATGTCTAAAGACATGCACATACAGGAAAATCATTTTGTTCCATACTAACTGTAATTTAGAATGCAGTTAACTCTTTTGAACTGTCACTTTTGAGGGAAAAGGTCATATTCTGACTCAAATCAAGTTAAATGATTTTAAGGGCTGATGCTACTCTTGTAAAAACACCAAACAACCGAGGATCTGCAAGTCCACCTTAGTCTGGATATTCACTGACTGAAATGACCACCGAAGTCGGATTTCTGACTTCAATTTTGGAAAAATATTTTCAATTCACTAATACTTAACATTTCAGTGGCTTTTAATGAACACCACTTGCTAGAAGTCTGTCAGAGTCGACTCAGACATGAAACAGCAAGACAAAGGCGACTAAAGGTTATGGAAGTTTTCAGGTAAAGAAGTCAAAATGAATAAAAATTATTTTTAACACAGTCTGTGGTGAAAGTTTGAATATGGATGTGACCATGTTAGAATGAGTTAATGCGGTAAGAAGCTGGTGGTGCCACCCATGTGGTTTGTTCGTAGCAGTTGTATGTTTTCTTATTGAAAAATTACAAAAATATAAACTTCAGACTGAAGTGAAAACTGAATCCAACAATGGAACTGTACATTCATCTAGAATCTAAGATTGTGCACTCTATATGCACCGTATTGTGACGAGGTAAAAGATGTTATGTTAGTGGACTGGACATAAGAGCTTCATAGATAAATTAAAAATTATTATTGGGTCTTGTAAGTAAGGGGGGGTGTTTGGTAATATGTTTCCTTCTGAACACAACTCTGATCAAATTACCAGAATATCTAACATCACCCACGAGAACAGTGACAAAATCTCCTGAATTTGGAGCATAATTTCTGGTCGTGAAAATTTATGTCCAGTATGTCTCCAGTGACCTTATAGTGAAATGATGGAGAGTACTGCTCAGGGTTTTCCATCTTTTTCAGACAGAGGATTTGTCTTCCAGGCATGAGTAAATGTCAGTGAGGCGTCAGAGAATTAGATTACATAAGCTTATTTTGACAACTGTGTATTGTGAATGCCAAAAGTCCAGAGTTACAAATCTATTTTCCCCTTTTTATGGATCTTCATAGAAACCAGTTACCTCTTAACGATCAGGCGCTGGCAAGATGTAGTAAAAAATACTGAACGATGACGGAAACACTGAAAGAAGTCAGCCGAATGGATGTGTCAAATCTGCGTATCTTCTTCTGGCACGTCCACACATACAGTGCAAGCACAAACACACACATGACTTGGCTCATTACCACTCACTTCAAACGCATTCCAGGAGTTAAACAGTGCAACTGTATATCATAAAGCTTCATGGGTCTGCAGTATCCACTGGCTCCACTTTGGCCTTCACAATGAAAACACTTTCTCTCTTTCCTGCTTTATCATTAAAAACATGAGACCGGCTCCTCTCACGTGTGTGTGTGTTAAGCTCTGTTGGAATCACTTGCACCAAGTCAGCAAGTTTTAGTTATGGCAAAGGAATGTAGCGCAAGTAAAATGTTTACAAACATATGTATATACACACTGGTCACTTCATTAGGTGCATGAAGTGACTGCTTCAATTGCTTAGTAACACAAATATCTTAGTAGCAACTCACTGCATTTAGATATGTAGACATGGTCAAGGTCAGTGTTTCTCAATCCTGGTCCTGGGGACCCACTGATGTCACCCTGCTTTGGTTTGATGATGAGCTGAACATTTGAATGAGTATTTCACAAACTGCTGCTTTACTGGGATTTGCACACTAAACCATCTCAGAGTTTACAGCGTAAAAGAAAAAATATCCATTGAGCAGCAGGTCTTTGAGTAAAAACGCCTGCTTGGTGTTAGAGGGCAGAGGAGAATAACCAGACTGGTTTGAAATGAAAGAAAGGCAACCGCAACCCAAAAAAAAAAGACGACTCATTACAACTAAAGTATGTTGGCAATCATTCCTGAAAGCAGACGGGCTAGATACCAGAGGTCCTGTGTACACAGTAAAGTACTGTAGTCAGTGAGTGTTCATAATGTGTATATATGCAAGGGGTTGCAAAAATAAAAGGTTGTGTCATCTTAAATCACTCTGAAGTTAAGTCATTGTATTTTTTTCAGCGTGATGAGTCATCATCACTGCCACTTACTGGAACTGCACCTAAGAGGATTGGTACGGCTGGACACTGTTCAGTTGGGTCATTTCATTTTGGTGAAAGACAACCGCATAAACTGTCAAATGTGCGTGACCCATTTGATTTTCAGTATTTGAAGACATGGACCCAGGCAGTGTATTCAAATCCCTGGTCTCCCATTGACAGTTTTGAGAAAACTTGTTTCAGGGGAACAAATCAAGCGCTTTTTAATGCACATCATTAAAAAGCTGCATGTCAACTGTGTGATTACATCTAAATCTTTGTCCAGAAATGCCATTTTCAGTGTGTACGTTGCCAGCTTGGAGACTGTTGTTACCTGTATCCTAGGGGATTTTTCGAAAACAGGAAGATGCCAACGGCAGATTTTACACACACTGGCTAGATGTCGCTACCATAAAAGCTCAGTATGTCTTTTTCTTTATCAAATCTGAGCCCAATCTTCCATTCAATCTCCTAAAAGTTGATTTGAAGCTCAAAATATATAGAGAATAAATAACCTCACTGATATGGAATGTATCCTCCAAGTCGAACAAACAGCCCATGATGTAAGCGAGGTCTAATGTGTGTTTTATCATTAACCATCCTTTTTAGGAAAACACGTGACAAGTACACAGATTATGACATAAATAGCATGTCAAATAATTTGAATACAGGTGAATAAATGTGACAAACACTGTGACTGTGAGCAGTATTTTGATGAGTTGCTCAAACAAAGTTTTTAACAAAAACATTTTGTGACATGCCTTACAATTTTTCCATTTTCACAAGGGTCTTTTGTTTACCTTGACTAGATACAAACTGGCTTTAAGTCTATCTATCTATCTATCTATCTATCTATCTATCTATCTATCTATCTATCTATCTATCTATCTATCTATCTATCTATCTATCTATCTATCTAATATATACACATGGCTGTTACACATGAATCAGCATCAACCTTCCTCTTCTTCGTCAAACAGATTTGGTGTCATGTGATGATGTCAGATTAGAAATGAGGCTGTGTTTGGAAGAAATCTTGGTTGTTGATTAAAATGTTTCATTGGCCTTCCCACCTGATTTTAGATGAGTTTGGCCCGAACGTTTGACAACAGATCATTCTGAAGAAGGATTTAGGATGAGGTAAATCAAGCAAGTCCAGTTGCCTCCTTCCACTCCTGGGGATCTTTGTTCTCTTGAGATGTTAAAATAATCCTTATTGTTGTCTCATGATCTACAATTACAATCTGTGTGCAATTAAGTCATTGAAACGTGTCTCCCTCCAAAGAATTCAAACACAAATAAACATACAGATCACTCACATGCACACAGTGAAGTTTAACTACATCTCATCCACCTTTTTCAGACCTTACCAAACAATTTCATGCCTCTGGCTGTAACTTTGAGAAAGAAATACCTGCTGCTTTCTTATTGGCTGCCATAAAAAAACAAGGGTCTGAAAACAGCATGTTACTGTATGAAACACAGGTTTTAAGTACTTATTAGTGACTTTCTTTGACTCCCTCTCATTTTTACCTCCAAACGCAACTGAAAGACATGCACATAGATGTCAAGTCTTTTTCTCTACTGTATGCGCTCCTAAGGCTAAACTGATTTTAGACAAATTAACTGTCTCAACACTCGCCTTTCATCATACAATTTGTCATTTCCACGATCCTCACGAGTAGAGAAATGATTGAAAAGAGCCAAGTAACATGAGGAGAGATGATTCGAATCTTTGAGTTGTAAGGAGCACAGAGTATAAAAGCCATTTACTGTGTCTGTTATATTTTTGTTCATTTTCATACTGTTGTAATTGTTCAGTGTATAAACGTTGCATATCAGTCATCAGACATATGACATGATGGCAGTGATTGCACTCTCATTAGTGTGATGACTCACAACAATGCTCGGTGCTGGCAGAGATTGAACAGGAGGCTTTGCGCCATTTCCTGTCACACTTCTGGGAAAATATCATTCGCCTTGAAGGTGTTTTGACTAAAAATATCACATTGGAACTCTGCAGCGTCTGAGAAACGCTGAATTATCGGGCATCTGAGCCACATAAATGACTCACTCTCACTCATTTTCTACCGCTTTATCCTCCACTGAGGGTTGCGGGGGGCCCAGATAAATCAATATGAGAAAAATGTACATTGCTTTTGTTAGAGCTGTACAGCAGTGGTTAGGAGTAACTCCACTCTAAGCTGATGGCTGTTAATGTGCGCGTATAGTTGTTTTTGAAGGTGGATAGTCAATTTACCATTTTTTTGCTTAATTTCTTTCTTGCTGTCTTATTTGGACTTTGGGTTTAATTTGATGGTTAAGCACTTGGTAACATTGTTACATTATTTTGGTCACAAATTTGTTGATTTAGTTAGTTTATGTATGAGTTCAATTTAAGGGTAAAAAGAAACATGTTTTTACAGTCCAACTACATGAAGACACAGTGCAGAACTTCTGTTGGGCCTCTAAGGAATTAATTTCCAAAACACCGCCAATGGCTTTATGCCTGATTGATCCCACCCTTTCACTAACAAGCTGAAATATGCACTTATCCCAAAAAGAAAAAAAAAAAAACAAACAAAAAAAAACATCCATGTTTTTCATAATAACAGAATCCACTTCTTGGCATTTTCTGCTGTACTCAAACCTACAGCTTAAGTCTCACCTTATGTTCCACAACTGTCAGATACAAAAATGTGCTCGTTTTCTGTTTGTTTGTATGAAATCAACTTGTTTATGCAGTGTTACCAAACGATGAACTGGATTGTCTTTAATGTGTGTGTGTGTGTGTGTGTCTGTACCTGTGGCCTTCTCAGGGTTGTTACACATGAAGCAGAGCCAACTCTCCTCTTCTTCACTGTATCCAAACAAGTCAAAGAAACGCACTTCCTCCAGCTGGATCTGAAGACTGTCCAGGTCCTGAAGAGATAGAAAGCAAGTTTGGACTCTTCAACTCTCTTTTCTACCATTCTACCCAAAAAACTACCATTCATTCAAAAGACAGCAACAAGAACTTTAACCAACAACCCCCCAAAAAACAAACTATCTTGTCTCTCTTATTTATCTACCATATTAACTATATACAGTATATTATGAACCCCAGAACTGCATGAAGGCCTGCTCTTTCATACCAGACTGTAGGTATAAGAGACCTGAAAGCAGAAAACATTAACCCATGGGGTGGGAAGCTTGATCTATGGAATACAATAAACAGAAGCTCCCCGTCAAAGTGAGCATCCAGAACAGAAAGACAAGACCAGATGGGGGCAACGGGAGCAGAGGAGTGGAGAACGAGGAGAGAGGGCAGAAGATGGAGGCCACAACTATCACCCACTGTCAGGTGCAGGACACACTTGTAGAAATTCACAGACAACAGGTTAATCCTTGGTACATGCTCTATTGTCTTGTGAGGCAGAGGGAAGTCGTTGATGCTGAATATCACTTAACCTTCACATGGATATGCAATGCCTCTGAAAAAATGTACGTTTCATCCCAATGGCCTTTCTCACATTGCTGGCAGCTGTGTGTGTGAATACTCTACCCTCTTTGGTGCCTGTGCAGTTGTGCACATGCTCACAAAGCTGTGCAGTGGGTTCAAAGGGGTACGAAAGGAAATTTTTGACAGCTAAATTATCATGATAAAACAATCAAAGAATCAAAATGTTTTTATATATGGGTTTAAACATAACCACTGGTCTAGTTTTCTTTGTATATATTATAAAATCACTGTAAGCGCGATGAGAAAACAGAGGGGAAAGCACAGTGAGAAGAATTTTCTCCTCTGTGTATGACAGAAATAGATCCCCATTAGAAACCTCTGAGGACTGCAATACATGGTAAGAGCTTAAGTTCACTTGAAATACACGCCGTCACACTTAAACCCTTGAGATAATATATTTATGTTATGGTACTGGTAAGATGATGATGGATTACTGTCATTAGTCTTCATGGAAAACGGGGCAGTTTTATCTCTCTGAGAATCTAGAGTGTATTTACAAACGCTTATCTATGTGTGTGTGTGTTTTCATACAGTGATTTTCTGTAATGTGGTCTGCAGTTTAAATATCCACCAGTTGACCAGTTTTTGCTCAATCCTGGTCCTGGAGACGCACTGCCCTGCATGTTTTAGATGTGGCCCTGCTCCAACACACCTGATCCAGCTCGTCATCAAGCTCTGCAGAAGCCTGATAACGACCCATTTATTTGAATCAGGTGTGCTGAGGCAAAGAAACATCTGAAACTTGCAGGGCAGTGGGTCCCCAGGACCAGGATTGTGAAACACTGCTGTAATCGGAACTCTGACCTTGCTGCAATCCTTTGACTTTTTCCTGATGATCCACTAAAGATCAAAGCGCTATTTCTCAGACTCATATGAAAGGCCGTGAGGGGGCTGGCTCTAAATGAATGTTAAGACAAACAGGTAGCTGTAATGGCTGAGCTACTGGTGTGTTTGACCTTTTGACTTGTGTTCCTTCAGTCTTTGATATTAATGAGCTCGGATGTAAATGCGAAAGCTGCTTCTTATCAGCGTATTCCCACGTGGATCCCAGAGCCCTGAACTCAAAAGCAACATTTCAGCTCACACCGAATGATTGTCAGAGAATTCAGAATAATCCATACATCAGAGCTTGTTTTGTGTTGTTACAAGTTGAATTATTGACATGAAAGGGCTTTGATTGTGGATACAGATAAACGAGGACCATGTGTGGCTGTGAGAGACGCACATCTGTAAGTTTACGCGGACATTAAAAAACCCCCCTCCAATGATAATTAAGTTTTGACATTGTTAACATGCCCATATGGAGTTTTTATATAGAGGTGACCACATACATATCATGAGTGAAATAAACAGTCAACACAATAACTCTCTATAATCCTCAAACCTTCTCACAAAATGTAGTCAGACATCAAGTTTCATACATTACATTCCAGTTTTGTCATGTACTTAAGTACACAATTCATGTATCTGTACTTTACTGTGCATTTATATTTTACTCCACTACATTTCCTAAATAAACTGTATACTTTTACTCCAATACATTTCCCTTAACTATCTTTATCGCTTGTTTCTACCAAACAAAATCAGAGGAAGAAGAGTGGGTAAATGGTCTGTATCTGAGTATCACTCAAAGCTGCTTTACAGTTTTGCCATTCACCCATTTATACCCATTCACTCTCACGTTCACACAGTGCATCTTCTATCACACATCTTTCATGCCCATTCACACACTACCAGCACAGCTGTCAGGAGCAACGTGTCTTGCCCAAGGACACATATAGACACACAGAGCTGGGAATCGAACTCAACTCTCTCAACCACTGATCTACCTTCGCTCAATTAAAACTCAGTTTTTTAAATACTTTTAATTCTGAAAATACAGTGTGTTCTAAATGAGAAAATTACTTTTGATACTCAAGTACAGTAAATGTCAATGTCATTTTCTGGTACTCAATCATCCCTTTAAGGTACTTTAGACTGTTGCATTCCAAAGGAATTTCTTTAGATTTCTGGTGATCATTTTGCTGTAGCATTATGAAGAATTATATAGGATTATATTACTGCTGTATGTAAAAAGGTTTCATCGAACATATTTTTCCCCCCCGAGCTGAGGAATTTTGACCAGGGTGCATGGAAAATTAAGCAAATAACAAAATAATTATGAGGGAGGAAATAATCATATTGAGAATAAATCTGCCTCCTGTGAAAAGTCTGACTTTGCTCGGCCTATTTACACCACTGCAGTTTGACAGCTCAATATTTTCTCAGGTGGTACTTGGTATAAAAAGTTTGAGAACCACTGCCCTACAGGCATCATCACCTGTGGGTGGTTAGTTGATGAGAGGTATTTGTGATTTCACGCCAATATTAGAATATTTTGTTATGCAAATAAACAGTTTGTGTTTATTTAGTATAGTATAATTTAACACAGTGTCTCTTAAAGCCTGGTCCTGCGGACCCACATCGCTCCATGTTTAAGATGTTTTCTTGCCCCAGCACACCTGATTCAAATAAATGGGTCGTTATCAGGCTTCTGCAGAGCCTGATCACGAGCTGACCATTTGAATCATGTGTGCTGGAGCAGGGGAACGTCTAAAACATTCAGGGCAGTGGATCCCCAGGAACAGAGTTAAGAAACACTGATTTAATATATATACTTAATGTTTCTGTTACAGGGTTAAGGTTATTGAGCTTTGTCTGTTTTAGTTTGCTTCACATTTACCTTCATGCAATGGTCCAGTCCAATTAGGGTACGGCCAGGTGGGCTATAAGAAGCCACGTTTCTGTAATGTGTTGGGTAGAAAGATTGTGGCAGCTTGCTGTGAGGCTGTGTCAAGGTTAAAGCTGTTTATACTTTTGCTCACTTTTCCCTTTGCTATTTTTTCCATTGCATTGATTTTTGGCAAATAAAGCCAATACCCCTTTTTGCACAAACCCCTGTTTCTAAATATTCAATTATCTCCAGTGCTGCAAGCAACACTCCAAAGAAAAATCCCTAATTTATGTAGCCTTTCCACCCATAATGTTACACTTGGTCCCTTTAAAGGACTTGAATTCTCCAAATGTTTATTCCAGGATATTTACTGCAGGTTAAAATGAAAGGTAGCTGAAATTGTTCTTGCAAACCTTGCCACTTAGTTACAACAATTCCTAATTGAATACTTTAATATCATGCAGCAGTGATATAGAAACCCCAAAGGAAAACTGGTAAACACTGTTTTCTTGTTACAAAGCAAAACAAATCATCTTTTCTCTAGAAAGTAACAACTAAAATAAAAGACAGAAGGGGGGAGCCAATGAAAAACAGACAGTCAGTTGTCAGAGTGAATGCAGAGCTCGAATCTAAGGAGAAAACGAGAAAGATAACACATTTGTTGCCATTACCAGAAACCATCAAGCCACAGTCTACGCGGTGCCAGGTTCACCACACTGTAACCCACAGCTGACGGCCCACAAAGCACAGGCTAAATGACTTGTATATGCTTTGAATAAGCCATGTTTAGAGTGACAAATGTGCAGCCGAGCAACAGGATGATGTGAACAAAACACAAGCCCATATCTGATTTATCAGGACCAGAGCAGTGGATTCAGTAAAGACACAAAGAAACAAAGGCTGGATTATGTGAATCTGAATTTAATCCGTCTATCCTCATGTAACCCCCTCTTCCTCTTCAGTAAACACCCCCTTTTTTTTCCTTTTTGCAACTCTCTCCATCACAGTTTTTAGATCCTAATTATAATTTGAACAAGATGCGGCTGCAACTGCTCATGACAGATTTTGATTGTAGGCAGCCTACAAATGCAGTATTAAATCTGACCTTTTGGAGACATTTAATTTGTAAGTTCCATTTACAACTCTATTTACAAATATAAGACATCATTTCAGGCATTAAGAGTAATAATTTCATTTGTTTTCTATTTCATTTGATTTGTGTTAAAGTCCTTTTTTTTTTAGTTTTCCAGACCAAAGGGAGAAAGACAGTGGGGGGTGGAGGCAGGATGAGGAGGAGAGCCAGGGGGGGAGTGGAGGCCAGGAGAAAGGTGAGTGGATAAGAAGTGGAAAAGAGTGGAGAGGAGATGGGTGAAAGTGATAAACAAGACACAGTATTTATTTATTCAGGCCTGTTTTGTTTGTCTTTCAGGGCATATGCAGATGCTTTATGTACTCTTCACTCCCACAGCTTCTTCTTTCCATCCACTTTATCCTCTTTCACAGTAAAATATAAAGTTGACCCAGGATTTTTTTTTAAACCCAGATGAAGCTGCTCAAGGTCCCTCTTTAAAGCAAATGTTTAGATGATGCGATAGATGAAATAAAGGCGTCGTCCAAAGATTTTAAAACTAATGATTACTACAAATATTAAAATGAACAGCTGGAACGTAAATGCGAGTTGGAGCGTTGCACATGAAGTAGTGCATCTTCAGCAAAAACAGGGCAGATGAAGAAAAAAAAATCATGATCTTATGTTCCCACTTATCAGAGCTGAAGCTGATAATCACCCATATGACTCAGGGGTTGAATGCGGATCAAACACATTCATAGTAAAAAAAAAAAAACCTGTTAAAACTCCAAATTACACATGTTTTTGACCAGTGGGAATAGATTATAACTTTCCATCTTGCCTGAAAAGTCTTAATCTAATCTTAGCTGAAGCTTTTCCTTTAGTTGAATTGTATCTCTTGGTTTTCAGCTGCTCTTCCCCCTATCTCCCCCACAGTTGTGTCAACAAATGCTCTCACTCTGGACAATAAAGGGAAAAAAAGGTGAAACAATGCTTGTTTAAGTATCTCCTCAGCCTCAGACTTCCACTTCCACTAAATTGCTCATCGTATCTCAAGTCACATCTTCCCCCTTTTCCTTTTCTCACTTCCTCTTTTCTTGCACTACATCCTCTTTTCTGCAACAAGTTACTTAAAGCCAGTGCTCACCTTATCCAGCATTTTCACAATCTTTACATTTCATCCATATTTTATTTCTGTGAGCTTGCTATCTTCTAGATCAGAACAGTCTCTTCAGATCTTTTTATTCTCTGATTTCTTTTAATATATTATATTTTTACCACAACTTTATCTGTATCAACCTTTTTGTCAGCATTCTTATAGTCCCTCCTTCATCACTCCTAATATTTCTCACATCAGCTTTCTATTATTTCTGTGCCATAAAAGTACTAAACTGACTTCTCAGAGAAAACAAGTGTCTTAAATCGCTGTAGCCTCATAAAGTCCTTTAGTCTTCCTTTAAATCTCCCTGTCATTGCAGATATAATTGGTAACCTTTCAGTCTCATATGAATGTAATAGCTTTCACATCCTTTCTCTCTCCTTCTTCCAATCCATGTGTTTCTGATTGGGTGATGGTGACAGGGGTGAACCTGTAGGTTTGATGGAGAGAGAACGCAGAGAGGAAATGCAGTGCATGTGGATGGCGGGAAAGGTTGTGACCTCTCTCCTGTTAAATCTCATCTCTTCCTTTCAGTGGGTTTTTTTTTCTTTAGTGCTTCATGAAAACCCGGAGTGAGCTCATTTTAAAAGCAAAAAGAGACATTAATAGTAACTCTTTTCATTTGCCCTCTACATTTGGTAGGACTGGCCCAAAACACATGGGCTGATACTCATACAGTTTTATGCAGCAAAGTAACATCCATAGATCTGCTGTTTAAACTTCACTACTAGTTCCTGCATGGACTTCACAGGAGCACACTTTAATGGGAACATAGTGGTAGGAGCGTACTGTTAGATTTTGGTGGTTCTCTTTTCACACTTCAACCCTCCTTCCAGACAACCCCCTGCTGCTCACTGGCTGTACTCAGCTATGTGAAATATACATCCTTTGTCCTTTCACCCATCTTCAAACCTTCACAGTCTCCCCCCTAACCACACCTACAGACCTTCTCCTATTGGTTACACCTTCCTGACATACTCTGACAGGTAACACTCAGACTGAGAAACCACTCCCCCAGATGGAAATATAACTACTATTTCCATTTATTACAATTCAGAGTTTTGCTTCAAGAGAACAGAGTTTTATTTTAAGAGAACAAAGTTTTGCTTAGTAAAACTCTCCAGTTGTTATTTTTATTTGAGGACCGTCGACGCATTGTGCATTGATGTTGTTTGTTCATTTTCCTGAATAAACAGATCTTTCGCCAACCGGCTTCCTTCGAGTCTTTTGCCTGAATCCATTCAGTTTTCTGCAAGAAATCTTTTGGAGGAAAACAACAAGAAGTTTTCTTCACCCAACAAACAGCCGAAGTTTTTCAGTACTGTGAAATCTCAGATAACAATTCTTTGTGGGGGTATTCTGTGTTGTTAGGCAGGTCAATTTAAGTCACCAAAAAAGGGAGGGAAGAGAAGTGGTTTGAAATAGTTATGGAAGAACTTCTGTGTTGACAGGATGTTGATTTTCAGACCAATACTGTTTTGAAAAATCACTTATCCTTCCTGTGGCAAAGAAATCCATCTGAGGCAAAGAAAACAGTCATTAACTCACTGGTGACTTGGCAGAAAAAAAAAAAGTTCTGGGATGACATTTTAACCATTTAGCATCACATGGGTGATGAGTCTTCCCACCCTCTGTGGAGTGAGGATGCAGAAAGGGACAGTTCTCATCCTTCTTGTTCTCCTTTAAACATGTGTTCGGTTTTACATGAATGAGAATGAATGTGTGTGTGTTTGTATTTTCAGGTTCCATATGGTAACCATAGCTGCTCCATCTCATTGCAGACACTGTACACCCTTTTAGAGAAAGACAAAGAACAGCTGTATTATCTTTGCAGGTCTAATTACGTCCTAGGAAACACTTAGCTTGTCACATTACGCGGAGCGCCACCCACATCCACGCGTTCACAAAAACAAAGGCAAAAGAAAAAATAAAAATCACATGGAACCCCATATAAATTCCCACATTGTTTTTGTCTTGTTCACACACACACGCACACCCACACACACAGAGTTTGCGGAGGTCTTGTATACACAAATGTCAGATTCATATTTACATGAAGCCAATGTTGAACCTTGACACTTTCCTACATTTTCAGTTTTTCACTCATGATGACTTCATCCTCTTTCATGCAGACACACACACACATACACTGGTCCAGTACCTTCCTGTGAGGGGTGGTGTGCTGTGTCATAGCCATAGGAAAACTATGGGTTCCTTTCAACTGCGTCCTCTCCCAAAGAGAAGACAGTCTTTGGACGCACTTGTCCCGGGTGCACAGGGGGACACTGGTCTTACTCTGGTTGAAAGGGAAAACAAATAATTAACACAAACATAAATATAATGGTGTCTGAAGAGAACTTAGTGAAATATGGAGACAGAATTTTGGCAAACAAAGTCATTTTTGTTTGACCTAAAGTGCATATGCAACCATGTCTTACATTCCTGGACATTTATTAAATACCAGGTATTTTTTTAGATATGACAACATACTTCTCCTTTGGAGACAATAAACGGCAGCATCCACACTACGTAAATAAAGGTTTGATTCAGTGCTATAAAGCTATTTTTCCTGATTTTCACGACTCAGGAGCCAGTTGTAGATTACATTTTATCTTTTGCAAACAGAGTATCTGGAAGCACCTGCAGATGCAGCAGCATGATGTGAATCCACAAGTGAGGCTGTCTGCTGGTCAGGTTAAAACAGGACTTGGCATACAGGCAGTAGTGTCCTTTCTGAGGACATGAGAAGGACAGCTTGGCCACACAGCCTCGATTTGTATCTAACACACAAACAAACATAAGTGAAAAAGGATTAAAATATTCATATTTACTTGTGCAAAACCTGCAGAGCCGTAAAGCTTGAGTTCAACCTCTCTTAGCTGGCTTTCTCTTTGCTTCTTTGTGTCTCTTGCACATATGGACTTGTGTAATAGTGGAAACATTGACTGATTCATAGCATACAAGGGTAATGCATCATGTAAAGGACTTCTCTTCCCAATAACCGCCCCCACCCCACAAACAGTTGCTGTGCTTCACAATGAAATTCTGGGAGCTTCATTTTAGTATTACATTACATTTGCATAATTATATTATTTCATATTGACAAAACAAAGATATAAATAAAATTATAATTACAATTATTTTGTTAGTCGACTTGAGGTAACAAGTGTTTTCACTTTCGGGCAAAGGGTTCCATGCCACTTGATGCCGCTCAAATGAAACAAAGTGACACAGTGTACACAAACAACCTACTCGATGTTTGCAAAAGCAACATTATAAAATTACGATGAAATTCCAATTGAATACACACCACATTTGATGGTTCACACTCAGAACTACAAATGTCTTGCGTCTGAACTTCCATGAGAACGAGGCCTTCGGGAACAGCACATGCTGTATCTTCATCATCATCCTCACCGAATCTTATATTGACACTGTAATTAATCAGATTTCTGTGTCCCCACACAGAAATGCACACAGAAATGCACTGACTAATGCACCCCTGGAGCATTAGTCAGTGCAGCCTGGTAATGTAAGCGTATTCTTAGTTGAGTCTGGAAATGGAGGGAAACAGATTCTAGCTGTTTCCCTCCATTTCCGTTCTCTTTTGCTAACCGGCTGCTTGAGGTAGTTACCAGCCAGGCGCTCTCAAATGTCTCTCTGCCAAAAGCTACTCTCTTCACCTGGCACTCATCCTATGCTTAGGAAATTGCAAAAATCTGCTACAAATTTAAATGAATCTTAACTGCAGGGAACTGCAGTAATTTACAGCAAAACTCAACCTTCATTTGTTTTCCTACAAATTATCTTAAATGCCTAAGTGGTTCCATGACATATTTAAGCAGTAGCTCCTAACAGGCTGTGTGAGCTGTGATAAAAATACGGAGTATGATATACTAAAGAGATTCCTGTTCTGAGGCAGGGGTTGAATAATAAAGGGATGTGACAAACATTACGTCATATTATTTCACGTCATATTAAGTAGTCGAAACGGTCAGAAAAGTTAGGATGAATGGATTGTTTACATATCCACACACATACAATATTATACCACTTCACTTACATGTGTATGTGCACTCTTCTAAACAATCAAGAGTGGGACAGTGAGCAACTTATATGTAATTCAGCTTGCAGTGTGATTCTAACTGCCTTGGGTTTGATTCACCTTAGAATGCAGCAGGTAGAAACATGTGTGTGTGTGTGTGTGTGTGTTCTTGTACATGTTGAGGAGGACCAAAAATCGTATAACCCCTACAGAGTGAGGACGTTTTGGCTGGTCCTCACTTTTTTCACCCCTTAAAAGGGCTTTTTCAGGGTTAAGGCCTGGTTTTAAGGTTAGGGTTAGAATTGGTTTAGGTTATGTTAGAGTAAGGGTTAGGGTTAGGCATCTAGTTGTGATGGTTAAGGTTAGGGTAAGGGACTAGGGAATGTATTATGTCTATGAGGGTCCTCACTCTGATAGAAGCGAAAACGTGTGTGTGTGTGGGTGTGTGTGTGTACACTTTGTTGCCCAGCTTAGTGTATTTTTTATCACAAATGATTCTGCTTCAGTGTACATTTTGTGTTTCATTATAGTGAAGTTTAGCAAACTGATTATTACAACACACTGACTTATTAGTTTGGGAGTGGCTGCATCAAGTGAATAAAAAAACGTTGAAAATAAAATGTGTTGACAGGCGCTGCAAAAAGGATGCTAATGAAATCTTACCTCAAGTGAAGCAAAACAAATATAATATATTCATAATTAGACATGAAAGAAGAGAGGTGGAAAGCAAAAGTTGGATTAAGTTGTAGATAATGGTTTGGATTCATTCAGAGACAAAGGGTTTTCATTCCATTGCTTATCAAATAAACTGACTGAACCTTTGTCTCGAGTCTGCACACACTGCTAAAATATAGTATGGACCTATGAGTGCACGCTCCCAAAACTGCATCCATATACACATACGAATGCATCACATTCATCTGTTTCTACTTAGACCTGGTTATGTTGTGGAGATGTAAGTGAATACAATGACTCCACTCACCTCAAAACTATTCTTTGACTGCATTGCTCAATTAATGTTTCCATTAACAAATAAGTCCATGACAATGCCACACGGGATTTCACTCACATTACAGTTCATCCTTTCTTAGTACAAATTAAGAACAAGTACAAAGTCACTGAGGGTCTGCAGTTCAGTCATATTCTGTGGAAAGTATAAAATAAACTCACAATCACACCAAATCTACAGCTGAAATTAGCTTGAGGAACATCTGCTCAAGAATGCACAATTCTGAAGTCTAACGTTGCCATCAATCAATTGCAGTACTGACTGACAAAGACCTTTACATTACCTTCTATCACACACTGCTCTGGTACTGGGATGTGCTTCACCATGTCTTTACAGAAGTCTCTGATTGTCTCCATATTGTCTCTTAAATGGATGAAGAGTCTGTCAGCTTCATCCTGCTCCTCTGTCGCTTCATCCTTCTCTCTGACCGCACTGTCTGGAGCAGCAGTGATGGGCGTGGAGCCATCACTGGTCCTTTTCCTGCCGCCTGGCGGTTCTTTCTGATTATCTGGCTGCTGATTGGGCAAAGAGTTGGAGGAGATGCTGTCTGGAATTTGCGCCACTCCATCACCGTCCTCCCCACTGTCTGAGGTGATGGAGCGTGAGTGCATAGCATGGGGAGCCGGACTCTTTGACCTGAGAGAGAAATAAAGGAGTCAGTCGAGTAGAGTTGACAAGCTCAAAGCCCAAGTCTGTTTCCCTCCTTTACTTGTTTTCAACACCTTACCATACAGAGGTTGGTTTGGTTTCAAGGTCTTGTGGAAAAAATACTGACCTAAAAACCTACGACCATCTGACCCTCCCTTTCCCAAGCGAATGGTGGGAACTATGGTGACCTTTGCATACCAGAAAGGATCTCATTCATTTTTGTGTGTAGTAAGCTTCTGCCTTGAAACCTGAAAGGCATGTTCTCGCTGGTTAGTCTGGGCTACTGCAAAGACATGGCAAGGCAAAATGGTAGCCTCTGTGAAGTACACATAAAAGTCTAATACTATAGGGCTTCAAAATCCAAATCATTTTTATTTTACGATGTTTATACAGTGCTTATACTAACATACTTACGGGTAAAGTAAATTCGGTAAATTCAGTTTATGCCAGTAAATAATCTGAAGCATTACTCACTGGACGTTTAAGATAACATTAAACAGGAAAAATGTCTCAACTTTAGCAGAACTGTGGCTACGAGCCATGTTTCTACT
This sequence comes from Brachirus orientalis, assembly GCA_016785285.1. Classification (NCBI taxonomy): domain Eukaryota; kingdom Metazoa; phylum Chordata; class Actinopteri; order Pleuronectiformes; family Soleidae; genus Brachirus; species Brachirus orientalis. Next base: position 287,374 of record JAFBJR010000147.1, on the reverse strand, counting down.
TAGGTTACTGAAGGTCTGTGTTGTCCTTATCAGAACTACACTCAAAAGTGCAATCAAGTCAAGCCCAAGTTAAACCTGCTTCAGCGATGCAGTCCAGTAGCCTTGGACTGCATTGCTCCCTAAACTAAGAACATGCTATCAAAACTAATCATAGATACATATTCCATATGTTTGCAGTAGCCTACAGACTATCAACACTGACAGAGTTAACGTTCCAATATCTTAGTTATTACATGGTATCAATGTATAAGCAGCTTTATGCAAGGTAAAGTTAAAACAGCTGTGCAGTTCAGCCTATGTTTCTACACTATACACTATCAGACGATTGGCTTTCATTTCCATTTAAGGTTTAGGAATGTTAGAGTAATTTTATTATTAACTTGTTCTTTTATACAAAATGGGAACATAGCTGCATTTCCCATACACTTTTAAACTATGATTTGGATGTCGGAACACTTGATTAACACACTGTACTGAGTTAATGAATAGAAAAACTCCATTCATTGTCCCTTTTTATTATTACAGCACAATAGCACGGTACCATTTCACTACTCGGACTACAACAAAAAGTAAATAGACAGTAGAATACTGAATTTTTCAGCTGTGAGTTCTGAAAAAGGATGACAATATCTAAATAGACTGACAACTTTTTTCTATAAACAGATGTAGTAATGTCATCTTGGCTCAGATCTTTTGTTAATTAAAGCAATAAAATCAACAGCACTACACAATGACAGGAAAAACAATCCCTTCTCCTTCAAAATTTACTGTTCGTAAATAATTAGAGGTCATTTGCGTTAAGCAGCTGGTCACTGGCTCGACTCCCAGCCACGTGAACCTTTTACTGAATGTCTCTCCCCAAATCTCTATCACTGTTTCTTGTCTCATTTTAATGGTATTTATCAAAATAAAGGTATAAATGCAAAACGATACTTAAACAAGCTGACCCGTTGAATCGCTCCTCCCTGACGGCTTGGCTCAGGCTGTGGCGTCGAAGGGAGGCAGGAGAGTCCTCCTTCACCCTCTCTCCCCCCATATTCTCCTCAGTGGCCTGGATCTTCACCTGAAGTTGCTGTGCTGACCCCTGTCCTTTCTCACCTCCTCGTCCTCCAGTGAGAGATGCACAGGGAGATGATGGGCTCGGCTCGTCCACCCTGTGACACATCAAATGAAAAGGAATTTTATCTGTATAACCCAAATGCACAATACAAGGTTTGCATGAGTGGGTTTTACAATGTGTACATGAAGCAACATCCTTTCGTCCTCAGACCCTACTCTAGGTTTGGGAAAAGGAACATCCAGGCCCCTAAGAAAATCTTTTAACATGGAAAAATGGAATAAACCTCAAATGAGCCACAGGGGAAGGATCCCTCTACCAGGACGAATGTGCAATAGATGTTGTGTGTACAGAGTAGTTAAAAAAATGACCCACTGAAAACAATTATGACAATAACGATGGTAGTGATGATGTATCGCAGTACACACACAACAAAAGCAGTATTACAGTTATACATATGTAATATGTACTGTGGATGTTGTAACAGTTGTTAGTGATGGAGGCAGAAGTTGCCATGGGTTGGTGGGAGGAGATGATGAGATGAAGATTAATTTGGATGAATTACAATCTCATCTCTCTCCTAAATTACTTTGATTTTGGTGAACTGTGTGAACACTTTCTCTGTTTTGGGGTCTCTCAGCCACAGTGAACATGTCTCGCTCTCTCTCCACTGAGGAGAATTAGTTCTATAACATTTCTATTTAACAGCTTCAATAAATTGCTCCGCTTGTATGTAATAACAGGGCTTCAAACTTTCCCATTGCGGTTTGTTTTTCTTCAGGTTTTTAATCCCTGTGCTCCTCACCCCCTTCTCTTTCAGTAATACCCTTCCTTTCTCAAGCCCCCACTCTCTCCATCTTTCTTCCAGTAGACCCCAAGCAAAGCCTCTAGAAGCCTCCAATCCTGCACATATTGTTCTTATTTCAGAGAGAGCTGTGACTTTCATTCCCACAAGCAGATGAATCCCATTCAACTTATGCACATTAACACGCAAATACAGTAAATGTACTGCTTTTAAAGCACATTCCATGACAGTCTGTTTGTTAATAGTAATTATTTATGGGAGAAGTCAGTTTATTAGGTTTTAGCATCAAAAATCTTTGAGTCATTGCTCTGTGGGACATGCAGATAAATCAGTCACTTTTTAAGGCAAAGCTTTGCTGCTGGTTGCGATCTGTGTTGAAATAATCTTAAAATTGTGCAATGTGCTTTGTCATCATGAAACCACATCTCTGGTATCACATTAAGGAAATATGAGTAATAATGTGTCAACAGTGCCAATGATTCCCTAAGGTGCCTAAATACTTCATGCAGTTTGTTGGAACGTGTGAACCAAACACAAAGTATTAATTTAAACACCTGAATTCAACCTATTTATTCAGCGATTCCACGCAGGCACTTATTCAGTAATGGTGAGCACTCACTGAGACATGTTACTGTCGGGTGATCACACAGGAGGATTTAGGAACACCATCCTCTGGAGACAGAAATCAATAAAGACCATGTCTAAACAGAGTTTTAACTATCAGCTGAACGATTTTTATTTTTAACCTGTTTAGAGTTGTTTTATTTGTCATTTGTCCTACTGTTTCAACCACTGAGGGTTTTTTATACAGCAGTGTATAGTGCAGTATTTTGAATTAGCTTGTGATATGTCGATAAATTTCACTCAGTTTCAAATTAGTTAGAAGTAGCATATTTCAACCTTAAAAACAAATTCAGTGCGTGTGTGTATATATATATATATAAATTTAGGTTTTTTCTAGTCATAATGAAAGTGCTTTTTGCGTTTCACCCATTTATACAGTATATCTTCAATGTATGCAGCATTTTTCTACAGTATTAGACATCATTCACACACTGACGGAACAGTCACTGGGAGCAATGTGGAGTTAATCGTCTTGCCTAAGGACCCACTGGCAATAGAACTAGAGGAGCTGGATATCAAACCCCTGACCTTCCAGTTGGAAGACAACCCATTCTACACTACATATTGAACCACTTGACACTGGGCGGCCCCAACGCTTGATGTTAAAGGTGGCTATCGGGGTCAGCAGAACAGTGTCTGTCATGGCCAATCATGAAGCAAGAGTTGTTAATGTTGTTAAAGTGATAATGATGTAATGCATGCTTTGTTCACCACTGCTGGGCGTACAAAGCATGACAAAAACTTGAGCAAAGGGAGCAAACAACCTAGTCTGAGAGCTCCGTTTGGGATGCGTCAAGTTTGAGTTGGCTAGTGCCTGTGTTGGAATATTTGACAGATGATTGGACTGGTGGCTGTATTGGAGTGTTTGGAGCCAATGTGCTTCGTAGAATATACAGTATAAGAGAATATAAACGCCTGTTAATCAGGTCAACGGGACATTCCCAACCTGCAGCGTGTAGCCATGCTCTCTTCCAGCCTTCTACCCAACAATTTGGCTATAGCTGTGAAGGAGTTGCTCATCCTGTAAATGTCTTTCCCACAGCCTCCCAGTAATAACGGGTAGCGGTCAGTCAGAGCTCGGATCTCCAACAGCAGCGAGTGGTGTAAACTGTGCTCCATGCTGCCCAGCAGTGACACCAGGAAGACCAAGGAGCTGTGTGCATGAGCCTGGAGAAAGGAGACAGCAGAGCAAATATTTGAAAATCTATCTATCTATCTATCTATCTATCTATCTATCTATCTATCTATCTATCTATCTATCTATCTATCTATCTATCTATCTATCTATCTATAATAATAATAATATCAAATCTAATAATATCTGCTGATGTGATCCTGATATCAACTGTACAAAGAAATTACAAAAAAGTTTCAGTTTTTATTGTAAGTAGGTATTGTTTTTCTACATATCCTCTGGTGATGAATGAGTACATTTTTTTTTTGTAACGTGACTCACATTGGTTTTATATTTGCACGCATTTTAGGGGATTTGTTTAAACTTCTTTTGCATTTTAATCATGACAAACAGTAAATACTAACACATGCAGCTGGCCTTTAGCTAAAGCTGGAGAATATAAACTTATTGTTTTCCCAAATGGCATGACCTCCACATTGGTGCATACACACTCACATACCAGTTTACGCAACCTGCTCAGCCCTAACCGTTCATCGAGCAAAGTTAAAACTCTCTCTTTAGCATATTTGTTGTATTTCCCAAGGCAGATTTAAATGTCTCTTTTATATGTGCAGCTTCCTGAAATAAGAACCAATCATAACTAATATAGTATTATAATATATAATATATAGTAATGTAACTGAAACACGTACTACTATTTAATTACTGCAAAAACTGTAAACCTTCATGAGCTATAGTACTGTGCATGAGTCTTAGGCCACCATTAGATTTGTTGTTTTAGCAATGCTATAATGACCATCATGTACAATTATTCCTCAATCACTTTATTGGAACACATCCTGAAAATATGGAGAAGCACATATGCAGTTTGAAAATAACATCTTTTTTCAGAAAAAACAAACAAAAATGCTTGTATAATATCAAATATTTAGTGTGACCTACATTTACACTTGAAAAATAACACAACCATGGCTCTTTAAAACCTGGAATGGAACCCTAATGTTATTGTGTTTCTCCTACTATTTCATACCAACAAATAGCTGCTGTGAAAAAGGTCTATTATACCTGGTTTACTCAAGACATGTTTGAGCATTACATACACATGTTGCATAAGTTAAACTCATTGACAGGTTGATCATATAGTATAAGACTGACTTTTAGCCACATCTTTTCAATCTAAACGCCAATGATCACGAAAACTGACATAAAAACAACAAAGCTGGCGGTGGCCTAACAATTATGCACAAAATTAAATTATTTTAGTAACATACATGATTTAAGGGTGTAAATCAGTCAACACAAAAACTGTGATAACAGAAGGGAAAAAGGTGACATGTTCACCTGGCTCCTTTTAAAGTGCTTCCTCTGCTTCACTGAGTGAGAGACGAACTGTGATGGATTGATGGGGGGGACAGAAAGATGGACAGAGCTAACCTGAGCGTGCAGTGCTTAAGGACACCTTGTAATGAGGGGAAAGGAATGCACTTACTGCACAATTTAGGCATGTTTCACAAGGTCCCACTGCAGGATACTTAATTTATATGAGGATTCTAAAAATGCCAGGAACAGTAGAACTTGACTGCTTTGAAGCAAAATCTATTTTGATGTTTACTTGTGGTGAGGATTTTAGTTATTGAGGACTCACTAAAACTTTTACCTTACACTCTGCAAGTGAGACTTGACCTTGACTGATGCCCTAAATCACTGGTATGACTCATTGCTCAAGAATAAGTGTAAAATCCTGAAAAGGAGGGAAAATATCAGGACATTTATGAGAACTATGAGAAAAAAACAGGAAGTTTATGAAAACTACGAACTGTCACACTTAATTATGAGCTTTCTTGTTCTCCAAACAAAAATAGGGAAGTGGGGCAGCTATCCAACCAAACTGCTACTCTGACAAGACAGATGTACATCTCAATTGAGAAATCAGCTCTTTTTCCTTCATGTGTGGGGAAATACACAACCAGATACACACACTTTCCCTCTGAGACAGAGAATTTGGCCCCATTCACTTCTAATTACTTCATCATCATCATAATTTGTACAACAATGGGAGCCGGTCTCATCTGGCAGTAGCACATGTGCTTGTATAAAAGAGATATCTGTTTAAATAAAACTTAATTTGAATAGTAAATGAAGAAAAACTGAGGAAAACACTGCATTGGTTTATTGCCTCCATGCCTCTGCTCACCAAAATGTCTTTCTTCTCTGTCTTTACTCAGACATCTGCTCACTGATCTCTCTCTACTTCGTCTGGTCCTGAAGTCTGGTTCTCAACCACCAGTCGACTTCCTAACAAGGCCCATGGAGATGTGGCTGGCTGAACTGTAAGCTTTCTTTCCTGGAAATCGGTAGCGACAATACTCATGGGAGATGGGATTTCAACGTGGAAAATGTGTTCATTTCTCCCTGGAAGTGTGAGGAATTTAAGCAAATTGAAGCAGAAATGATATTCCCTCAGTAACAAAACATCACACCTCCCTTGTAACGATAAAATCTGATATTAGAACATTTATCGATTGATGCCAAATATTAACAGGAAAAAGAGAGGTAATTACTAAACACATATCTCATTATCATGCTTGTATTCCTATCAATCCCATGTACACTATCAGTATTCTGTGTGTCCTTATCTTGTGCCTTCATTGCACATTGATGCTTTACAAACATTTACAAATGTTTAGCATTTACTGTTGTCTTAAAAATCATTTTCTGGATGGTGTCCAAAATCACCCCTGGACCCCATGATATTCTACCCCTCTACTCTATCTCTACACTAAATATCTATAAGTGGCTGTGGCTGAAAAGTTATCCTGTCAAAGTATTTTCATGAGCTGAGCACAAAATGTTTCATAAGACTAAAGAAAAATCTTCATTAATGCAGCAAATACAGTAATAACCCCCCCCCATCTTTTAGGTGTGCTTCATTTAAATCTATCTTCTGACACCCAGGTTGGCACCAAGTGCTCTATTGTTTTCAAATTACGTATTGACATCAAAATTCAATCTTAACAGCCTTACGTCACTGCAAACTTAAATCCTTATAACGGCTGGAAAAACCATTGGGTACTTTTATTCAAACTAATTGGTGGTAAAAAGAGAAGCATCTCGATGGAATTGTGTAATATGGGCTTGAATCGTTGTTACAAACAACACCATGTGTTTGAGTCTATCCAGTGTATAAGGCTTTATAATTTGTGGTGATGCTGACTGGTAAAGGTGTTAAAGGTATAATGGTCATCTAATTACAGCAGATAAGAACAAAAACATGAGACCACAAATACAATGCTAATAACTCAGGATCACCACGAACTAAAGCCTAAATTACCATAGGCTTGAATGGTAAATGGTCTGTATTTATACAGCACTCTTCTAATCCTGATGACCACTCAAAGCTCAAAGTACACTGCCACTCACCCCCATTTACCCATTCATCACTTTTACTCACTCATTTATAAACCCACAACTTTCCAATTGAAAGACAACTTGCTCTACCACCAAGACACCACTTGATCCATTACTTATCTGGATCTACCTCAAAATACCAAAATAAAATAATTTCATCCTATCAGTATTAACAGGGGGCTTGGTTGATTAGATGCATAGATCCTTAGATCTAAGTTAGAACTTAGTTTTAATCATGTCATAAACTAGATAAACTAGAATAGACTAACTTCCTTAAGGAGGTGAAGGAAGCCAAAGAGAGGGTTGTGCAATCCAGTTCGAATCAAGTATAAGTGTGTGTGTGTGGGGGGGGGCACAAACACAAGCCATCACCAGGAGGCCTCTGCAGGGGTATTTCCCGGAAAAACATGGGTTATTTATCAAATGGTTCCACTGTGAAGAAAGACAGGACACAATGGTTTGACCAATTGCGTTGGTGTGTATGTGTGTCCACAATGGATTGGCAGGTTTTTTGACAAGAAGATTGAGGAGGAAGAGGGACGTTTTGGAGGAAAGGTTGCCCTGGAGAAATAGAAAACTATGTTATGGTTTCCAGATCCATGATTTCTGTGTGTGTATATATCTGTTTATACATCTGTGTGTAAAGTCTGTGTGTGTGTGTGTGTGTGTGGGGTGCACTTAATTTACAGACAGATGATGTATTTTCCCCTTTGGTTAATTTCCCAAAATTGTTATTATACTGCCTTAAATGGGCCCTGAGGAAATGAGAGTGGGAACCTTCAGCCTGTCCTGCTGTCACTGTCATCTCTTTACACACACACACCCCTGCACACACGCACATCTCATAGTGTCTGTAATCTGTGACTTCATCTGACCTGTCATTACAAATCATGTATTCCATTTTATGTCTGTATAGCATCAGTTAACCCATTTATCTCAGGCTCTAAACATGCATAGGTGTGTAGTAGGGAGCGTTAACTTACAGAATATGAAATCACTGCACTTCTTGGGTGAAAAATCTCATGGAAATGCATTAGATAGTCATTGATGTATTTGGATCAGTACTGAGGTCGTGGGTCAACCAGCCATCAAAAGTGAACAATTGCTCAGTTCATGTTATTTCCATCCTCAGAGAAACTACAAAGACAGGATTCACTGCCTCACTCTCTGTATGATCACTCACACATTTGTCACTCACACATTTTCCACAGCGATGCCACCTTTGCAGTTTGCTCAGGCCATTATGCTAATTAACCTGTACTTAGCGGCTCAAGTGTTTTAGCAGGCAATTAGGGGAAAATGAGCAGCCAAGTCTGCAGGGCAGCCTGGGGTTTGGCCAGAGTGAGGCGCACAGGACAAATTCAGCTTCATTTAATCTAATGTTTGATTTCTCTTGAGTGTTGAGTGATGTATTAGTTGTCATGGGAGTTGTGGTCATATTCGTGGTACTCTAAAAAGTAAATACCTGAAACACATAACAAATCCTGTACAACATAAAGCTGCTATGTAGCCAGACCCATTTGAGAATGAGTATAAAAATGGATGTAGTCACCTCCCATTTGTAAGAGGTGTGACTAGCAGTCATAGACCAAAATGCCTCTATATAGAACTGGATAGACCTGCAACCAGTCAAACCAAGAATCCGGAACAATGCAAAACGTATCAACAGATGTGTATGTTGCAGCTCTCTAGGACTGGTGGCTCTCTAATAATGACATATAATGACATTTGCTTATCCTGCATCTCACCCGGGCTAAGCAACAGCCAAATCGAAATACAGGTGATGGCCACCGTGTTGGATGTATACAAAAGCTGCTTCACGTTGCTTCTCTGTAGCCATCATGTTAAGCCCACCACTACCGTGTCTGGGGGAAAAACCCTGTATGATTGGTTTCCTTTTTCAGAAAATTCTAAAGTTGGCAAAAACAATGTCCTTGCCAGATGTCTCTGTGGAGCAAAATTAAATCGGACAGACACTATTTTTACTCGAATTAACAGATTAGTGATCACGGTCAGCTGCACTGCACATCCGGAGCTCATTCCTGTCTGTGACCCTGTGTCATCTGTGTGGTCACTGTTTCTCTCTGTCTCTCTCCCTCTTTGTGTCTACAGTCTGACTGAGTCTGCAGTAAATACAGCTAGATGAAGCTCATTTCTGTGGCAGAACCGACGTGTTCTTTAAGTAGTTAGGACTTCGCCAGAAAGTTGCTATATCTGTTGCCAGTCGTTGATTTTTTCCATGGGGGTCTGTAAAGTTGGTAAATATATCGTTGACTTATTTTGGCGGTGCCCGTATGGATGGATTTCCGGAAACGATGCAGTATTTATGAGAAATATTTTCAAAACGACAAAGAAAATGATTGTTTCCATTTTGTTCGGTTTCCATGTGGATGTGGCCTCATTTGACAACAGTTTACATGAAAGTGACATTTGTTTATACTGCTGTAGTTCAGCAGGTGGCACTCAGTGATAATATTATCGATATATCAATATATATATACAATACAGTGGATATAGCATTTCTACCTGCATCTCTTGTATTTGTCAATGTCAAACATGGCACTGCACACAGTGGTGCCCTTTGTAAGTTTAAGTATGGAGCTAATTGAAAAATAAGACACACACAGTAATGAACTGTGGTCAATGGTTGTGCAACTAAATCTGATGACTTTTATTTTCAGTTTTTTTATTTATTTTAAGCACAAATAGAACTCAGTAATGTCCCTGAAGTTAATCCTATTTAAATAGTGTTATGGCTACACTGCACTGTAGGCTCAACCGCTCAATATTCCCTTAAATTAGATCTTTTCAGAGCAGCAGCATTCAACTCCTCTCATGGCTCAGCACGTGCCTGTCTCAGAGAGACAATGAAACACTGATATAGTAAACACTAAAAGACTGATATATCCACTGGCAGAAGTATATTATTCTCATGCCATTTCTATGTAAAGACAGCTTGTCTTTGTTTAAATTATTTCACTGGCAACGCATACATCTGCAGCAGAGTTTATTTCCACCGAGTGCATGTAATTTTGTGTGACAGAGAACTCCACATGTATGTTAGCCTCATTGTTTTCCTTTTTTCTTTCCTCCTCACATTCCTTAATTTATACTTGAAAAGGGTTCATTTTCTTAACATGTCAGCCCACTAAAATTAACCCACATCCGAATGCATTCATTCCCCTCTTCCCCACACTTCAAACTTTGTTCAGTTTCGAATGAACAGCGCACGTCTCTGCGGTGGCAGACGATTGCTGCAAACGTATGTAAATTTGTCGACCTGTTTTCAGTGTGTGTGTCTGTGTGTGTGTGTGTTTGTACCTCACTGATGATGCCAACAGCACTGTGGATTTTGGCCACATGGCCCAGAAGAGCAGGGCATCGCTGTCCCACAGTCCTCAGCACAGGTAGGAAGCTGACAAGTGAGGAGGGGCTGGCCTGTGACACGTCTACAAGCACACCCAACAGGGCCTCGGTCATTGATTTTTCACCAAGGTAATCAACCAACAAAGGCACCTGAGGGCTTAACATCTGCAATAAAAAAAATAAGGCAAATGGTTTATGTTTTTGATTGTGATAATCACATATAAGAAATTCTGCCACTGTTTGTGGTCCACTGCAAGATGAAGAGTCTGGTGACTAATAAGAAACAAAAGCTTGATTGTAAGACTGTCTGGAAAAACTGAGTGAATGAGCAGTTCCTCCTCATTATCTCTGCTGCATCAACAATTACCATCACTGCAGCTCCCCCGCTGAGCCTGCATTTATTCTTGTAATCCTGCTAAAACCAAACACCATCTGTTCCTCAGGGAGACAAGGTTTCATCACTAAATGAAGGGTATTTAATAATGAAGTTTCTTAATTGATCACTGTCTGTTTAAAATCTTTTCAGTTCAGCACTGATTTCAAAGAGCAACTACAGAATAAATATGAAAAGGATTTGGTAACTGCTGTAATTCATGCTACAATCACAACTGAAATACAGGTATGTTGAGTGTGTGTGTGTGGTCTTGTATTTGTGGCTTTGTGTGGACCAAAAATCATATAAACCATATAGAATAAGGACATTTTGGCAAAGTGAAAACATTTTGGCAAGGTGAGGACATTTTGGCTCTTCCTCACATTTAAACAGGGCTTTTCCCAGGTTAAGGCCAGGTTTTAGGGTTAGGGTTTGAATTGGGTTTAGGTTAGGTTTAGGGCAAAGGTTAGACATTTAGTTGTGATGGTTAAGGTTAGAGTTAGGCACTAGGGAATGCATTATGCCTATGAGGGTCCTCACAATGAATGAAGTGCAAACATGAGTGTGTGTGTGTGGTGTGTGTCTGCGTGGGGGGTGGAAATTAGAATAACTCCAGATGGCGAGTTTTCTTTCTCTAGTGCTTCACATGAGCGTGAGACTATCCATGTTTTATCACCATGTGCTGTGGTCACTGGTATGTGGTACTTTCCACTCATGTTGAATAAGAAGCTCTGCTTGAAAACACACAGGTTTAAGGGAATTCCTGTTGAGAGCTGCGTAAACCAAGTTCACTGATATTTACTCAGTTCCTGTGGATGTTTTTCTACATGTTCACACAAGCCCAACACAAAACATTGCACAGTTTAGCAGTAAAATGTTTAATTCATGTTTTACTAAGAAAATGCCACACATTATATGTAGTTTATAGTAATCCAAATATTTCAAAGCCACAGACACTCATTGCCGATTTACAAGACATATTTGTTTATAAATCAAGAGGCGACAAATTACAGTTTGTATATGAATTGCTGGCAAAGCAATACCAATAAAACATTTCCTTTTTAAAAGGGCATTTAAAGTAAATGTGATAGATAGTTTAGTAATTTCTCCATACTACATTTAGTTTTCTTTTAAATATAAAACTTCAAAAATACTCACAAGTGGATGTTGTTCTGCAACAATTTGAATGAGTCTGATCAGGTGTTGTTGCTCTGGAGACTCCAGCTGCGGCATCATTGTAGTGAGGTTGCCTAGGTGACGGTGGATAGTATCTGGTTGTCTGGGGTAAACTGACGGCAACACTCGCAGGAGCATGGGGTTACCTGCCGGAAAAAGAAATGGAGAGAGGGAGAGAGAGAGAGAGAAAAAAAAAAAGAACTACACATTTAAGTGGAATTAAAAAACTGTACAAGTTTTAAATACTAATATGGAGACCTCCGTTTGGATATTAAGAAGAGTAGTTCAAATATTCATGTTCATGTTATCAGTATGAGGTTTAGGAAGCAGTGAAACACCATTTTCTGCGTTTTATAAATGAAATGACCCACTGATTAATTGAGATCATCAACGTATTATGAAAATAACCATTAGCTGAAACTCTAGTGTGAAGCTGCACTACAGAAAACCTTTATGAGGCAGTCTGTTCAATAGTATTTTGTTTTTTTTTTCATTTTCATCTGCCTCTAAACACGTTTGGCAAACATGTATAACTGTCTGACTGCACATGTTTCCTGTGTTTTCTTGGCTAAAGCCACTTTTCCAGATCTCACTAATTAACTTAGTGAGTATAATTTTACTGCTACCAAAAAAATAAGAACCAGGTTATGAGAGGCTGGCATTCCCTTTAATTTGTCTGTGGCGTATTTAATTGTCCTCAGAAAGCACGCACAAGTTTCCGCCGTCAAAATAAAACATCTGTGTCATATGTTGTGAAAACTAAAACTTTTGCCATTTGTTGTCTGTAGGAAAAAAAAAGGAAAGTCTGTGGTGACGCATTATTGGAAATAATGGTATTTGTAAAAAATAAAATAACACACAGGGAACAACAAAACCCACATTACCCAACAGCTATTGACTCACGTAAGAAACATCTTTGAATGATTCACATTGCTGAACAAATGCATCGTTCATTTCAACATTTCAAACAATGGCTTTTGTGTCCTACATGGGACCAAATGCCAGGCAGCAAGAGATATTTTAAATTAAATTTTAAACTGCACAGGGATTTGGGAGCCGATTACAAAAGTTGCCCTTAACAAATGCAAAGAAATGTGAAAGTATAAGCATGTTTGGGAGAGGGAGGAACAGATGCAGGAGGTGTTTGATTAAGGAGGTAGTAGTACTTAATAGTAATAGTGGTAATATTTCGCCAACATTATTGATACAACACCTCACTCAGTATAATGAAAATGAAGCTACAGCACCCTTGATGACCACTCAAAGAGTTTTACACTATAAAACACATCTATCATTAGTAATGTTGCCATTACAGCCAGCAGCAGCAATTTGGGGTAAGGTGTCTTGGCCAGGGACACATATTGTAGGCATGTAGACCAGCAGAGCTTGGGGTCAAACCCCGACCTTCCAGTTTGAATATGACCCACTCTACCACTGGCCACAACTGCCCACCATTAGTGAAAAGAGCCGGTTTGGCTCTGTTTGAATGCAACAACACTAAACTACTCATATACAAAGTGCAAAAAGGAGGTAAATGTTTGTTTTTAGTTAAAGTCTATCCGCAAAAGTGGATAGGTCAAACAGGTCATAGTTGATATCAAGTTAATCTAACTACATGTGGTGCACATTTGTCATTTTTGATAAAACCTTCACAGAATCTTAAATAAATCCAGTGACACAACAGGGGACGCACACCCTGCCATAAATCACCTTATAAGCACAGGTTGTGCGCCCAAAGATGCACAGACGGCTGGTACTGATCAACGCGGAGGCCTGACTACACTGAGTCAAGGAGAGGAGCACACATAAATATTTAGGAGATAGTCACTGGCTCTTTTTTATGTCCCTTTCTCTTCCCTTTAAACATAGATTAACACCCCTGCATCCTTAACTTATGTTACAAATCAGCATTAAAAGCGACAGCTATAGTTTATGTACTGAAAGAGAGAGATAGTAATAACTATAAAACTGAGGCTGAAGCATTTACAGGTCTGTTCAGAGGAATGTTAAAAGGGCAAGAGGAGACGAAAGTCTGCACAGAGACACGCTCACAAGGATTTGAAGAGCTTTCCTGTACCCTCAGGCACACACGCATACAGTATGCACTATTATACATGTGATAACCAATTATGATAACCTGACTTTACTCCCACTCTGTCCTCTTCCTAAAGCTTCTTCTGTGTGTGTGTGACTACAGTATGACCTTCAATCCTTCAGCACACAAAGGTGACATTCTTGAAAGGCTGCACAGACATTTTCCAAGAAAAAAAAAAAACAATCTGCTGACTGATCTGCCAGACTGTCAAACTATTGTTAACAATATGTGAAGAGGCAGAAAAGGACTTGATGGGTTTTCCGTTAGTGTGCAAATTTTCCAAATGTCACATTAGAATACAAATTTGAGTCATGAAATCTAATGCTGGAGAAAGTTAACTTTAAAGAGCCCTTTATAAGAACTGCTTGCTATCTTACTATACTTGTTCGTTATTGCTCACCGCATAGTAATACAGGTGCAGATTAAGGCACCAAGGGGACACTAAATAATCTGAGTCATGGGGGAAATGATTTAGACTCACTTTGCTTCATGTAGTGACAAATAAAAAGAAATATTATGGCATACATTAGCAAAACCATAAACCCTGTAAATCTAAAAAAAATCTGAGATATGGCTTTAAAGCTGCACATACTGCACATATTTCATTTCACATTTTTTTAAAATGTAAAGCTAAAATATTTTAGCCCCTAGAGACAGCAAGATATTTTCTACAGGGTACAAACAAAAAAACAATAGATAACAGTAAGCGGTTTAATTGTTTCAAGTTAAAAAAGTTTTCAAGTATTGCTTTACACAAGAGGTTCAACTCATGATTATTTTCATTATGACTTAATCTGACAATAATTTGATCAATTAAGTGATTTCTGGACACAGACAGGAATGTGCACAACCTGCCAAAAGAAACTCATTAACATTGAACTTGTGTGTCAGGGAGGTCAATGCACAGCACAAATCTGCAGCACTCAGCACAAATGACATCCAGACGGATGTTTTTTTGGAGGGCTTTACGACTTAAACCTGTTTTCCATAGTGCTCATTTAATGTACGTGTGTCCCTCAAGTCATATCACGTGGCTCGACTAACTCTCAGGTGGGTGAGGGTGGAAAGAAACTCAAGTGTAGGAGACAAACCTCACAAAGTGCACATCTCTGGGATTCTGTGTAATTGTGTTGCATGAGCAAATCCTCCCCAGGAACAGAGTGGAAATTATTTTAAATAATATAGGCCCATATGAAACATGACTGCTCTCTAACAGGGGCTCCATTTACCAGAGCACAACACATGTACATGTGACTTGAAATGTTTGCTGCAATAAAATATTTTACAGCCTATAAATCAAAAAGTCCACGCCGCAGCAGCCAGCCAGATGTCAACAATGCACTTCATAATCTAAATCCATATGCACACAGACAGACTCGCTGGCTGATTTAAGGTAGAAGTGACCATGTTTCACCAAAGTCACTGTCATTTTTAGGACAGAATCAATGTTTTGAAAGTATTAGATCTAAATTTCATTGTGTTGACCATTGTGTTAACCATTAATTATTACACGCACTTAATTATTTCACACTTAAAATGAAAGGATGTGATTGCCTTCAATTAATTACAGTGCTGAGATTTCCTTGGGAGTGAACAGGAAGGACAGGATTAGAAATGAGCATATTTGGGGCACCGCTCAGGTTGAACAGTCTGGAAATAAAGGAAGAGAGGTAAGAATGAGATGGTTTGGTCACGAGAAGAGAAGGATCTGTGAATATGTTGGAAAAGGACATTGAAGACGGAGCTGCCGGACAGGAGGAAAAGAGTTAGATGACAGATGGATCATGGATGTGGTGAAGGAGGACATGAGGACAGATGGTGTAAGAGAGGAGGACACAAGGGATAGGGCAAGATGGAGGGATGGTCCGCTTTGGTGACCCCTAAAGAAAGAAGTCGAAAGAAGGAGAAGAATACACACAGCAAGTCCTGCAATATCCACTTCTTTGATCTCATCAGTCATCAATCAGTCTTTTTAATTTCTCTGTCTCTGACTGTTTTGCAGCGCACAGTTCTTCCTTTGGTCCAGTAACAGAGAACAGACCAGGCTACTGACCACAAGGTACAAACCACCGATATTAAGTTTTGTGGTGATTAGAACAGGCAGTGGAGCCGACTGAACCGTAAGGGTTCAAGACCTGCAAGAGCACTTTTCATTTGATCTCAGGTTTTCATCAGAAAATGTTTATTCAAGGAATCATACACAATGCACAGGACATAAAAGTGTACACACTGTACATGCACACACTGAAGTGATTTCTTTGCAAGCCTGATGTTTATGGTGTGTCTCCATCAGGCTTACTGCCAATCTCAGGTGGCAGCCATTAGTCAAAGACATGGAAACATTTTCATTGCGCACACATGTACACTGCACGTATGCACTTCCGAGTGATTGTGTCTTTTTGAGGTTTTGTCTTTCATACAGTGCATTCAGTGCAAATACAGCTTTATCTTGAAGCATATTTGAGTTTTGTCTTTTGTATTTCTATCGCTGAGTAACACAAACTATTATAAAAAAAAAAACAAAAAACCTTTCCTTAAAAATAAATGTGCGATCTACAGATTATAATGTGCTATCAATTGAAATATTGTAACCGTTGATTATACCAGCTCTATACTGCTTGTTTCTGTATTGTGGGTATGAGGACCATATACTGTACACATCCTCTCCAGGTTTCTGTTTACACAACTGTTAGAACTGTGGTCTAATTGCATTGTGTGTTTATACTGCCTCTTTTGGGATAAGCCAGTACAACCAAATAAAACTAAAACTCGTGACCTATGAATTGTTCAATGCAGGAAGCTTAATACCAAGGGGAAGGTCAGTATTTCCCCTGCCTTATGTGGTAGGTTTCAACCACAACTGCTGTAATGTCACATCCAGCAGAAAACATCGACAGCAACACATTCTTCAAAACCAAAATAAAGATGTTCAAAAAGGAAAACTAATTTTTAAATAATGAAAAAATAATTTCCATTTACAGTACTGCACAAAAGTGCACTGAGACTTTTGCACTGCGCAATGTTTTGGGAATCATTGAAATTGAGCAGAAACAAAACATGTAGCTGATGTTGTTTCACTTCTGAGGCGTCTCTGCAGTGTGACCACCTAAATGGTCAAGGTGTGTTTCCTGAGCTACATCATCTAGTTACCTCCCACATGCATTAAAATCATCATTATATGCAGATAAAGCTGTCATTTTGTAGTTATTATTGGTGAGGGTCTTCCCTCTGACTATTGGAAGTGGATTTTAAATGGATCTAAGTGGATAACTAGTCTCTTCTTGTGTATTACTTTTTGTTTTTTAAGAAAGACAGCTAGGCTAGAAAATATCAAATGCATACCTTGCAGATAAGTGATTATTATTATTATTCTTATTATTATTCTTATTATTATCAATTATTTTTAGAGAGAGAGAGAGAATCAATTCAGTGCCAGAGACAATGGTACTCAAAGATAAAGAGGGGGAGAAGGAAAGGGAAAGGGAGGGTGAACTCTGAAATCCCATAAGGAAATCATTATCTCCATTCCCTTGAAAGCACTAACACAAAAAAAAAAACAGTTTTCAGTTATTACAGTATAAAAGCTTGTAAATCTATTCTTAGGACATCCATTCATTGGAACAGCCTAAACAAAGCCGTATCCCATACCTTAGCCATAACCAGTTCATGCCTACTCCTAACCTTAACCTACATATAATCTAGATTTTAGCCCTAAACATAACCAGTTCATCGGAAACAAGGTTCTGCATCATTAGAAACAGTTTTTTTCTCCATGAGGACTACTGGTCCTGACAAGGTCAGGGTTTATGCCAGAAATGGCCCTGAACTCTTCACAACTACACAGACACACACAGTAATGACTGAGGGTGACAAATATATAAACAGGCAAGCAGGAGAACAATAAACCCATTTTGTTACTTTTTATGCCTGGGTTTCATTCAAACTCCCCCCCTCAGATGTGCACACACACACACACACAGAGAGACACACACAGAGTATTTCTTGCACAGCATTCCGAGTGAGGACAGTCATAGACACAATACATTTCCTGGGCCCTAACTTTAACCATCACAATTAAATGACCAACCCGAACCCTTAAAAATAGGTCTGAATCTAAATTTGTCCTCACAGAGAGAAAGAGTTGAGGAGAAAGGAGTGAAAGGTGTACACGCACACACACGCACACAGAGTCTCTGCATGGGGCAAAAATCTGTAAAGTTTGTGTTCCTCCTCCTCCTCCTCCCCCTTCCATGACCACTTTCCCCTCCCCTCTCCCTCTCTTTGTGAGACACGGGAGCTGTAGTTGTAACTGATTACGACATGGAGGCTACCTCCAACGACGCATTACTCACTGGCTCACCCACAGGAAGGAGATGCACCTCAGCCTTTTGCATTTCTGTACCTCTGGGGTGTCCACAGGGATACAAAGAGAATTCTCTTCACTCCATGAAAAATACACCCCATGTGTGTGACCCCTGAATCTGTTCACACAATCACATTATGGGGACTTGTCTTCCTTATGGGGACAACAATCATGTCCCAATAAGGTAAATTACTACATTTTAAGGTGGACATGTTTTTGAGGTTAGGGTTAGGGTTAGGGTTAGTTAGTGAAAGTTAGAGTAAGTCAATGCAATGTCCTCTGAAGTCATGGAAACCAGAGTGTGTGTGTGTGTGTGTGTACCCGATGCAGCCCTCTCTCTATGGCTGAACATCTCTGGAGCCAAAACATTGCTCAGCATTTGAGAACGAGAAGGAGAGGGAGTGAGCGAGGGGGAGAGAGAGAGAGAGGATGTCATGGAGGGGGAGGGACAAATCCGTGTGAGAGAGTGAGGGTTGAAAAAGTGGGTGGTGGACCTGCAGTTCTTGAGAGTGTGAGACATACACAGAGAAGCAGCGGAGACAATAACACACACACGCGTGCAGCCCGACAGCATCTTCTTCTCACATCACTCTTACAAACCACACGCGGAGAGAAAGCGGGATCTAGACGATCTTCCCTAAATCTCACCAGATTTGCACCCATTTTTTCCTCACACACACACACAACTTCACTCAGCAGCAGCAGCATGGTTCATTGGAGGCTCCCCCACACAGTGTACATCCTGTCGCTGTGCGTGTGCCTGCTTCTGGCATATGAGGATGATGATATCGAGGTCAACTTTGAAGACAACTACTTCAATGAAATCACAGAGGAACAAACACCGGAACGTAAGTATTAAACTCCAAATGTATGCGTTTAATTTACTGGCTCCAGAATTGTATGATTTTGTGTCCAAAAAGTAAGATCAGGTCATTCTATTCATTGTTGTGTATACCAATATATTTTGGTCTTTACATACTCCAAGTCTGAGAAAGTTTTGTATAATGATTTCTCACTATGAATGAAAATACAGAAATGGAGAAAAACATGACAATCTGTAACATTTATATTTGAAATAGTCAGTTTATTGATGTTTGAGTGAATGATAGTGTTATTCATGTTCTGTGAGAACAGATTACTGTATATACCACAGTGCAAACAGAGAGAAGGAATTCTGTTGTTTTTCAGAGCATCACTGTTTCCTTTCAGGCTTGGACTAAGACGTGATGATTGAGATGTGATGTGTTAAACCTGAATGAAAGGAGAAATGAAAAATGAAAGTGGCTCAGACAAACGACGGAGAGTATTAAAAGTACTGTACAAGCACATGAATTACAACATTCAATTGATTCTGTCTGACAAAGTGAGTAAATATGTGGGACAAGAAAGACTAAGAAGCACGCAAGAACTTCTTAGTATTTTGGACTAAGGAGGAAAAAAGTCATATCATTTGAGTTAAGTACAGTGTGTGTGCAGGTGGGTGAGGCGAGAACAGAGGTCACAGCCTGGAGGAAGACACAGATCATTCATTCTGACTCGCTCAAATCTCACAATCTCTGGGTGGAATTTAAATTAATGAGGGCAACATGAGAGAGGCCATGAAACAGATCATTATAAAGAGAATGGCAGGCTAAAACAAGACTTGGCTAAAAAGTACTGTGAATGAACCGTGTAGGTTCATAGGTCAGTGATGTTGATGATTATAGGTGTCCTGGAAACTTTTTAGTGATTAGTTTTAGTGAAAGGTAGCTAAATCTAATAGGCACATTCACAAAAGCTGTTGTGATTATTTAGCATATTAACGTCAGTGCTTTGTATCGGCATATGTTTTTTTATTTCTTCCTATTGTAAGACAACTGAATGCTGAATGTTAACCAGTTTCCAAATCCCTGCTCTACATTTGTGATTTGTGCAGATACATAATGGCTGGGCAAAAATTTGATAACCATATATTTCCTTTTAATTGCATTATCAGTATTGGCTTCATTGGACATTTTGATATTTTTGGCCATATAAACTATCCCTGCGTTCAAAGTGATACAAATTGATGAATCACAGGGAAAGTCTCACATGCTCATTCATGTGAAGCTCATTCATTTCTATGTCAGCAGCTGTTTGGCCAGTTATGTGAGACGCATCAAGAGCGGTGTCTTCACAGGGAAAGCCCATCCTCGTACTCACCAGGCAAAACTGGCACCCCGTTCTACGAAAAATAGCTATTCTTTTTTTGGCCTACTCACCAAAATATTTTTACTATGGACTATGAAATGAAGACACTAAATGGGTTTGACACTGGCAAAATGTCATGGTAATTGAACTGTACTTACAGCACATTTCCCCATCTTATCAACCACTCAAGGCTCTTGGTTCTGCGTGCCACTTTTTATGCATTTTGATGGTCAAAGATCCAAGCAAATGAAATCATACTCCAGAAAGTGTCTTTTCACTCAGCTTACTCCCACATGCTTCATAATCATTCATAAACCACTGTCAGACCTGAGCTGCTTGTTTGGTGAGCCATGGGGAGCAGAGTGCATGAACATTCAACCTAATTCACTTTGAACCTTAGCGACAGACGGCCAAAACAAATCCTGTAGCCCTGTGATGATTTCCCTCCAGAGTACCTCTGCAGGTATAACTGGGCTCAGGAGCTAATTGGAACAGTGTGTCTGACACATTTGTCATTACTGGATAAGGTTTCCCATGATTTTGTTCAAGTTGTTCGAGAGTTGTTGTACATTTCCAACAAGAGATTGATATCCTATACTTTCCAAAGAGCTAGTGATATAATTTAGTCTGCTGGGGACACAGTGTTAAAACATGTTTCTCCTCAAAAACATATGCTAGATACAGCAATGGTTTTAGTTTTTGTTAAATTAACAATACTCCCTCTCTCTCTCTCTGTCTCTTTCCACCATCTCGCTCTGCAGCCACACCAAGCTCTGAACCCTGCAGCTCTTCCGATCTGACCAAGTGGGACAAAATCTTCTCCATGCTGGAAAACAGCCAGATGCGGGAAAACATGCTTCTTCAGTATGCTGATGATATTATCAAGGTGGAGATGGGGTCGCTGCGTGGAGAGATACTCAAGTAAGTTGGAAAAGGGAACAAGAGGTCCAAATAATTAAAAATGAAAGATTCAAATGAGAATAAATAAGTGGCAGAGGTAAACCTAAAATGTATTGTTAGTGCTGTGAAGATAACAGCAACAAAAGTGAAACTACTGCAAACAGTATGGGGAAACAAACAAAAAAAGTATCAGAACTGAATTCTACTGCTCCAAAAAAATTACAGTTTTTCCATTCACCCATTGACACAAATGTATATCCACATTCATACAGCACATCTACAATACATTCACTGCCCTTTCTACCATTTTATAGTCATAGGCATTCACACACTGTTGGTACAGCCATCAGGAGCAACTTTAAGTACCAGGAACACATCGCCATATAGAGCCTGGGATTCAACCCCTGACCTTCCATTTGGAAGATGACCCACTCTACCTCTTATCCACAGCTCCCCAAAACAACAACCATTTTCTAGATGAAGGACGCAAGATACAAATAATATTACATAATTTCTTTTTGCATACACAACAGAGGCCACCAAAATACACCTGATTTTTCTTACTTCGCCTCATTTTGAAAGTCAATCATAAATATTGATTTCAGGCCAAATTCAGATCTTAGTGACAAAATCAAATCATTAATTAAATAATATTTACATTTGTCTATTTGGTCAGATTTGTAGCCCAGTACGGCGGGTCCTGTGGAGTTGCAGTGGAGACAGCAGGAAGGAGGATGGCTTCGCAACTTGAGGGTCGCTTCCGAGAAACCTTGGAGCGCCTCAAAATTGGACCCCAGACCTTTGCTCCTGCTGGGAATTCTATCAGGAATTCCAACAACCTGGAGCCGATGCTGCATCAGTTGCTTTCTGCAGCACAAACACAAGCTTCCCGACTCACCAAGCTGGAGACCAGCTGCTTCAGCAGTCCTGGAGCCAGCATGGGGAGGAATACAAAGACAAGGTTCCAGCTTGCAGAGAGTGGGGTGGCTGGGAACCCAGAACAGGAGGTCACACCAGGGGTGGAGCCTCTAGATAGGGCGCTGGCTGCGCTGCAACAGACAAGGGAGGAGCTGAAGGAGGCACTGGGGTCATTGAGGCAAAACTATCTACCCGCAGGTAAAGATATCGATCTTCCCATCAGTAATCTATATATCTGTCTTAACTTTTTCTCTTCACCTTTCTCCACAGAGCCACCCAACAACTTTCCACCTTAATTTTTTTCTGTGATGACACATTCAGGTCACACTTGAAGTATTAGAATGAGACCCCCCCCCCCCTACCTTTCCCACTTCCTCCGACTGTCTCCGGGCATGTTAACATCCTCAAGGGGTAACTGATTATTTTCATTTTACATACTAGTCAACATACTTCAACAAACACAAGACTTAGGGTGAGTTACAAATAATAAACCTCACCTATATCAATTTATGTATTTTTTGTTTAATATTAATTACACAAACTTTTTGATTGCATCCTCCTCGCTAAGGAAAACATTTAAGCTTTTCTCTTAACCAATGAAATAAAGTGATTAATACCTGTAACTTTAGTGGCCAAGTAAGTAATCCTGGAATAAGTTTTAAACATGAGTTGGGCAACATTTCCTATAGTCAGTCAAATACAGACTGCAAAATGCATATTACTCATCATGTAGTCATACACAGTGTGTGTGTGTGCACACACAAACACTCACATACATGCAGGTATATGTGCAGCTTTTCCAC
Source organism: Brachirus orientalis (assembly GCA_016785285.1). NCBI lineage: Eukaryota > Metazoa > Chordata > Actinopteri > Pleuronectiformes > Soleidae > Brachirus > Brachirus orientalis. The sequence continues at coordinate 264,182 of JAFBJR010000147.1, read as the reverse complement.
TCATCTAGACAGCCTAAAAAAATATTTTTCCTTTACCTCAATGTAACCACAAGTCACATCTTACCTGTAACCTGAACCAGTAACTTAGAAGTGAGGTTCTGCCTCATTAGGACTGAGTTTTCGTCCCTTTGGTTCCTTTGAGTTGAGAAATGCAAGTTTGCCCTACATACGTAGATAGAAGTGTAATCATTTGCTGGTGGCCACAAAACCCACACCAAAGCACCCTGGGAAAGTAGAACCATATGGAAAAAATCATGGATACACACACACACAGACACACATGTTCACGTTCCTCCATTATTCTTTGAGTGGCAGAAACTTGAGACAAAAGTAAGAACAATATTTGTATCCACCCTTTTAGTGGGTAGGTCATGTGGCTGCTAATTGGAGGGAGAGGAAAAAGAGGGGAGGAGGGTAGCGAGGGAAGCAGATGAAGAGTACAACACGAAAATATTTTAAGAACGTAAATGGTAAGAATGTAAAAAAAAAAAAAAGGAGACAGGTTGGTAATGTCTATTAAAACCTCAAACAGAGACCAAAATGCACAAAATATATTTACACCGAGAGAAGGAAAATGGATGAAATGCAGCTGGACAAACTAATGGATCAAATGACCCCAAGGGAAAAAAAATGACAGTGATTCATGATATCATCACCTGACCATGAACTGAACTTTAACTTTCTCTCATTCAGTCAAAGTCATGACAAGCATTTACCTGTACCTGTATATCATATTATGTACAGCCCCATCCTGTTGAGTTCAGAAACTTAAAGAGCTTAATCTGACAGTATGTAACAAAAGCTAGCTGTAGAATTATTTAGATTTCCTGAGTCTGATCATCAGCTTTCATTTTACGGGGGAGTCCGTCAAGGCTCAATTTCAGGCCCAGTTGTTTTCTCAGTTTCTTGCTTCCACTTCATTATTAAAATACTGTATTTTCTCTGTGATACTGATTTCACTTTACTTTATCTTTCACTAGAGTAAAAATGTACAAAACAAAAACCCCTAGGACATTAAATGCAAACATTTAAAAAGTCTGTCCAGCTAAACAATTTTTCCTTACTGTACATTTTGTAAATGGCCTTTCACATGAAAACACTTGGGAATCCCATCACTTCCTTGCATCTCCAGTGAACTTAGGATCATTTTTGCTTCATGTGCATTGTTGCATCTCTTCATGGCTTCCTGTCATGGTTGATTGCTTTTCTTTTCTTCAGCTTAATGCTCTGTTATTGGGCTTAATAATCATAACATAATTATTTTCATCTGCATAAGTCAGATTCATGTTCCTAAATGAATACTCTTGATGTTTTGTAAGAATCCAGCACATCCATAAAAACGGACACAAAGTTGCATATAAAAAGTTGCTTTAATTTATAATGATTTAATGGTGACAATAAATACCATCACATCTTCGTGTTGCACAGGCTGTGAGATGGGCCTCCTCTTCCCAATGCGTTCCCGTAGAATCTACACCTCCATCATACCAGATGTCCCTCTCTCCATCTCTTCTTTCACCATCTGCATGTGGTTGAAGCCAACCACGATCTCCAATAAGACGGTGTTGTTCGCCTACGGAAACCGTCGCAACCCGTATGAGATCCAGCTGCTGCTTGGCCAAACTTCTGCACGCCTGACGGTTGGAGGAGAGGCTCACCTGGTAGATGCACGAGGTGTGGTGAAACCAGGAGAGTGGATCCACTTGTGTGGGGCTTGGTCATCTGAGCAGGGTCTTGCAACCCTGTGGGCAGGTGGGAAAAAAGTTGCCTATATACCTGGAGTGGCTGAGGGACACGTTTTACCAGATGGGGGTTCACTCCAGCTGGGCCAGGAGAGGAATGGCTGCTGCTCTCCCTCTTTAAGCAGCGGGGGTGGTATGCCAGGGTTTGAAGGAGGCTTCAACCCTGAGCTGGCATTTACTGGGAAGATGACAGGAGTCAATATGTGGGACAGGGTGTTGTCAGAGGAGGAGATTTCCCAGCTGGCTTTGCAGAATGGCCAAAGCTGTGAGCAGAGAGGAAACATAGTGGCATGGGGCATAACGGAGCTGGTGCCACACGGAGGCGCTCAGTTCATCTACTAACAGACTCTTTAAGATTTCATCATCACTGATGCCATCATCGTCATCATCACCATTATCATCAGCCAGATCAATGTTTTCTGAGTAACTTACAGCTGTATCATCATAATTTTTGTCTCTGTAGCCACAATTTAAAATATTACATTGCATTTTCTTCTCTATTGCTACTCAAGGCTATGAATATGAATACTTATGCTGCAAGGAACTCTACTGGATATGGTCAAATGAAAGGAAGCCAAAACTGTGAGAGACTGAGGTTTATTTTTCTTATCTAACCTCTTGAACTAAGGCTCTCTCTCTCTCTCTCTCTCTCTCTCTCTCTCTCTCTCTCTCTCTCTCTCTCTCTCTCTCTCTCTCTCTCTCTCTCTCTCTCTCTCTCTCTCTCTCTCTCTCTCTCTCTCTCTCTCTCTCTCTCTCTCTCTCTCTCTCTCTCTCTCTCTCTCTCTCTCTCTCTCTCTCTCTCTCTCTCTCTCTCTCTCTCTCTCTCTCTCTCTCTCTCTCTCTCTCTCTCTCTCTCTCTCTCTCTCTCTCTCTCTCTCTCTCTCTCTCTCTCTCTCTCTCTCTCTCTCTCTCTCTCTCTCTCTCTCTCTCTCTCTCTCTCTCTCTCTCTCTCTCTCTCTCTCTCTCTCTCTCTCTCTCTCTCTCTCTCTCTCTCTCTCTCTCTCTCTCTCTCTCTCTCTCTCTCTCTCTCTCTCTCTCTCTCTCTCTCTCTCTCTCTCTCTCTCTCTCTCTCTCTCTCTCTCTCTCTCTCTCTCTCTCTCTCTCTCTCTCTCTCTCTCTCTCTCTCTCTCTCTCTCTCTCTCTCTCTCTCTCTCTCTCTCTCTCTCTCTCTCTCTCTCTCTCTCTCTCTCTCTCTCTCTCTCTCTCTCTCTCTCTCTCTCTCTCTCTCTCTCTCTCTCTCTCTCTCTCTCTCTCTCTCTCTCTCTCTCTCTCTCTCTCTCTCTCTCTCTCTCTCTCTCTCTCTCTCTCTCTCTCTCTCTCTCTCTCTCTCTCTCTCTCTCTCTCTCACTCACTCACACACACACACACGTTTGCGCTTCTATCAGATTGAGGACCCTCATAGACTTAATGCATTCTCTAGCCCCTTACCCAAACTTAACCATCACAACTAGATGCCTAACCCTAACCCTAACCTAAACCCAATTCTAACCCTAACCCTAAAACCAAGTCTTAACCCTGAAAAAGCCACTTTAAGGGGTGAAAAATAGTGAGGACCGGCCAAAATGTCCTCACTTTGTAGGAATTATACGAATTTTGGTCCTCACTCTGCAGCAAGTACAAGAACACTCACACACATACTGACACATGGCATTCTTTGTCACACCTATGTACACATGTGTTCACACTGAGCTTAGAAAAATGCAATGTAGCACAAAATGTGCTCCAAGCAGCATGTACCAACGATTTATTCAACAACAAGAAAGACAAAGCGCCTGTTGTTAATGTGAATGGGTTTTGAGCTATAAACAGTGTAATGGTGAGACAACTGAAGAGGAAAATGAGTGGTCACAAACAATTACAACTTTAGGTCATCCTAAAAGTGTAGCAGTGTGTCTTTTATGTAATAAAGCATTTTTCTTTAGTATATCCACATTTGTATAACTTGCTTCCCCTCTGCCTTTTACTGGAGGACATTAATATAATAAAAATACTTAGTTTGCTATCTTTGCCATCTTGTAGGTACATTTAAGCTAAGGTTTGAAAGATTGAAAGATTGATTGAAAACAGAGGAATATTACTAATGCATGAATGATGTGTAGTAATGAAATGTGTAGTGATTTATGTAATAACTATGGAAATGAAAACTGCTGTATTCGCTTTCACTTCAAGCCTGGCCAATAGTGACTTTAGAAGAGCATCCACATTGTCATTATTTTACTATTGTCATATCCTTTCGTGAAAGAGATTAAATCATTTAAGGCCTTGCGTTTCCAAATGTGTGCACCTATTAAAGTGTTTACATTCATATTAGTTATATGATTGCAGGTTTGTTTTAGTTTTAAAATCATTTTAGGTTTATTATGTCTCCTTTTTGATATTACATAAAGTGACACGAGTAAAACTGTTGTATTATGTTAGTGGAGATTGAGAGTGTTTTTTTTTAAGTGTGATAAAGAAACTGAGGACAATGTTTACACAATTTAATCTTTTATGAACTAAGTTGCATTGTATTATAATTGTAAATGGCTTTTGTTTTTCTTATGAAAAGGTAAAACTGAATGTATTTTGTACATAAATATATTTTTACGTAACATGAGTGGATGAACGGAGAGTGAATTATGAATAAACATTTCAGTCTATTGTTAATCTCATTTCTTGGTGATCAGTGTTTTGACTGTAGCTGCTCAGTGTTCACAGTTTACAGTGACACGTCACAGAAGCTTATTACTGGAAGATAACAGGCTCCTTCTGCAGCTATAGTCACTACATAGTCTCTAATCTTTTCTGAAACTGTGTCCTGTTATGAAATGGAAAACCCTCCCCCTGCATCCATCGAGCCTTTCCTGACACCAAAGTACAGTACCTACACATGTTTTGCAACAGGTGGGGCAAAAGAGACATTCGACTCTGACACAGCACTTTGACACTTTACACACTGCAGTGTTACCTTAAGATCAGGTTTTACTGAGAGGAAAGGAACTAAGGGCTCCAAATCCATTTGGGGTCAAATGCATGCCAGATGTGAGTGTGCATACGTGTGAGTGTGCACGTACAACATCTGATAATGACGGAGTTCAGTTCAGCTCTGGTTTGCTGAAGCTGGCTATGAAACCTTTCACACTTTATCCCGCTGTTAGCTCCCTGTTAATAGTCAACACACACATGCTAATAAAAAAAGGTATCAAACCAGTTCCTCTGAAATAAGGTTTTGCCCCATTAGGACCAGGTTTTGGTCACTACCAACAACTGCTACAATTAGGGCTATATTAATATGTAATTGTGATTGCTTTGAATGAAACTGTGATTGTGATCTGATTCTCAATATGAGAGGGAATGGTAAAAAATAAAATAATTATTCTAATTTATTTTCTAATTTGCGCCTGCTGTGATTTGAAAACTGCAGTAGGCCACATTGCGATTTTGACAACATTTCGATTAAATGTTAAGCCCTACTGACAAGGTCAGTGTTTATGCCAAGAAAATGTATTAAATAGGTAATGAATACAAGTACACACACTCACACACACACACACTTGCACAGAGTCCATCCATCCTGCTTACACAAGAGTGTAACCAACACCCGTCATCACCCAAATGTCATTCCATCATTACTTATTAAGAAAAAGAGAGGGACTTGTCTTCCTTATGGCAACATAAATCAAGTCACCATAATGTAAATTACTATAGTCTGAAGTCATGTAAACCAGTGTGTGTGCTTGTATGTGTCTATTTTGAAGTTTTGGGGGATAGAGAATGGTAGTTAAATGTTAAAATGGCAACAAAAGGTTGAAACATTCAGAGCACAGTAGATCAGCAGTGTCCAATGGGAATAAACACTGACAACTTCCAGGGCTGAATTAAAACTGGCCAAGAAAACAGTAATCTGATCTTGTTATAATAAAGCCCTCCAGCAAGCACCGCTCACTTTCATCATCCTTCCACTCTCATTGCCTTTTTGAGACATAGTCCAGGTTAAATAAGGCCCACATCACTTCACCTCAATTGCCCCAAGCTGGCTCACAGTTCTCAACGCTCACAAGCAAAGCAAAGTTACTTTATGCAGTGTTTATGCAGTGTTTTCGACAATTGTCTTGTAGAGCAATTTTATGTGAGGCGTAAATCTATAGGACACACTGTAAAATTCTAGGTCAGCATTCAGAAACAAACATGATTGAAGAGCAGACATTAAGGAATGCAATACATTTGACATAAAGTGTAAGTTTAAGCGTAAACATTCAAATAAAAGGAGACACCAATATGCTGAGTGTGGATTTTCTTTATTTACTTCTTCAGTCTATAAAATGAAGTAAATTTGACTTTGGCATAAAATTGAGTGCATCATATTATTTTGTACCTTATCAGTCATTCTCTTGGCTGCTGCACACTATGATGGCATTTGCCAGATATTAACTTTATAGTGTTATTTGGATGAAAAACGTAGAAATATTAAGAAATAAGTTGAACAAGGACAAAGACAGGCTTTGTTTTCTAAGGCACATTTCAGTTTGAGGTAATGCCTTTGATGCCAACTGGCAGAAGAAAAGCAGAAAAAAAGGTATCCTGAGTATCTTTGAGGTTTAACAAGATGCAATTATGTTTCTCTTTTTTCATTATTAAACTCATAATAATATCTTCAAGAGAAAAACTATGATGAACATTAAAAATAATTTGACTGATTTGATGTTATGACTTCCTGGAGAAAGACTGTGGTGTATTTGTCTCCATTTGCCAGCAGTCCCAGGAACTACAGTTTAATGCTCTTTCTCATTAGCTCAAACCACATGGTATCTCTATTTTCACCCATAGTTTCATGTACCAAGGATGTAGAGTGTCTTCCAATTCAAACAGATATTGAAAAAGCTGTATAAAAGTTGGATGGATGGATGGATGGATGGATGGATGGATGGATGGATGGAGGAGAGAAGAGAAATATAGCAAACAGGGTTTAATACACACATTTGTTGTCAGTGTGCATAGCCAAACATAATCTGTTCATGAAAAGAAAATCACGTATGGGCTGGATCAGAACTGGGCATTAGACGGCCCGTGGGCCATATGTGGCCCTTCCACCCTCCCTGACTGGCCCGCGTGAGGTTATTAGAAATAACAGGGCTCTGTCACTCTTGTATGTAAAGTCGGTGGTCGAAGATTCGCACCGCATCCAGTGTGACCACAGCGTTAGTTGTAGCACACACAGAAAGACACGACAACATAGCCCTTTTTCCAGTAATAAGTACGAATTTCCATCAACGTAGCAGTGGAGCAGTTGTTTTGTAATAGCTGTCATTTACCATCATTATCGTCCTCATGGGGCTGGTAATCGTTACTAAATATTTACTATAACTTATGATAGGATAAAGATGTGGTTTCTTCCAACAACTAATAATTACATCTGTAATTCCTTTTTCCACTTCGATGCAATAGATGAGCCCATTGTTGCAGGTCTGGTAACAGTAAAAGCATACAAGTACTGCACAAGCCAAACCCACATGTCAACCATCAACAACTAAATAAACACAGTGACAGCCATGAACCCGATTAGTGATTATTATTAAGAGGAGCTTCTCTGCAAGTCTCGGCCAGACGAGAAAAAAACGCTCCCTGACTCTCGCACATTTTTTTGATGGATGTGTTACAAATTTTTTGACAGTCTGTTATTGTCGCCTTGTTGTCTCCACTCATCGTGTCATAATTCTCTGACACAGAGACACTTTCATTTTTAATCCCTGCCTGTTGCTAGCATGCAAAAATTAACTAATTAGGTTCAATGTTTATTAAAAAATAAAATACATGGTTACGCGTACGTGCATGTGTTTGTGCATGAACACAGTGTAACGTTGGGTCTAAGTTCAGTATCTTATTCCCGTATAACAAAAATCTTGAAACCCTTGAACCCACTTACTGTTTTGAATTGGGATCGCACTAACTTAAATGCTAAATATTGCTCTTGTATTACATAATCTACAAACATCACCTTTTTTCCCATCACTTTCTATTCATATTTATATAGTGTGACTTATACTGTGTTTGCAGAAGCATGTCCTACCTCCCAGCACACTGAGTGTTATGGCCTCTGTGTGCTCTGCCAACAGATCAGCCTTGGCTATGGCAGCCAGGGAGAGATAACTCGACATGTTCCTGCTCAGCTCCCTGTTCCCTCTCTGCAGGAACCGCACTGCTACAGGGACGGCCAGCACCATGACTGAAGGGCAGCTGTAGTTCTGAGTGACACAAGCAGAGATACATATGGATGGGTGAGTAGGCAGCAGCAGTAAAGACAGAAAACAAAGGGGATGCAGAAAGAGGGAAAAGGCTGACTGAAAACTGGAATATTATGGTTCTTTAGATCCTCGTGCCGCAGTTCCAGCATTGCTCCACATTGTTACCACTGGGAAATTGTTACTGACTAAATTGCACAACAACAGGATACTCAGAAACTGTACACATAGAATGGTACTGGCAGACACAGAGATCCTATCCTTTCTTTTCCTGGGTTTGCTCTGTAAAAAATGAGTAAAGGAAGTTTGTCTATTTTTTTAAAGCGATATAGTGAGTGGCAGTAAGATTAAATCATTAAGATACATCACTTAGATTTAGTTTGTGATGGAAATGCAGAGAGGGGTGAAGAAATGAAAGATTTATTTGTGGATGCTGACACTGCCATATTTTTGAATGCAACAGGAGCGGAAGGGGTTTGAAATGCACTAGCACCCTCAGCTGGAGAAATGAGCCCAAAGTCTGTTTTAAATAAATCTTTTTGCATTTAAGCCTATTGACAGTGATAACACGAAGAAGAGATGTGCTCTTTGAACTCATGGTATAGTGGTAATGTATTATGTTCCTAAGATTTTTTTTTTTCTTTATTGTTTTTTCAGCCTCAAATTTATTATTTTACTCCAAGTTGAGAATCTCCAGATTCAGAACGCCATTCAACATTAAATCACTCCTCTTCATCTGAATAGGATACTTGTAAACAATGTGTTGCTTTACTATATTTTTGTTTAACATTGTTCTGGTCAGCTCTGGTGTTGCTCTCTTGCTTTCTGTCATGCCTCTATTCTGCCACACGGTGGCAGTGCAGGCAGCATATTTATACTACATCATCATAGTATTATCCCAACAGTCAAGATCAGTCTATCAAATAAAGTATGCAGGTAAAACCAACATTAAGGGGAGTGTAAAAAAAATGCTCTATGTTGTTCATCACCTATGTGACATGACGATACACTGTGTTAACAGGGACCAGGTGGATCCATGTCGTACTCGCTCCCTGCAGCATTTATGGTTGAACACATTTATTTTTCTGTCCTATCTCGTGCTTTAGTCTTACCACAGATGAAGCATCATAAGACAGAAAATGTGAAAATGTTTATAGCTTAGACCTGTATCTAGTATCTTAGTCTGTTTTCAGACAGCTCTTCTTCTCACAGTCTGCTGCTTACTTGTCTCCTGCTCTCTGTGGGAGCGTGAGTGGAAGGATAAGGAGGGCGTTTGTGCGTCTGCAGCTTCCAAATGACAAGAAGAGAGAGACAGAGATCAGAAAAGAAAAAAAAAGAGAGAACGTAAGAGGGAACAGGTGGGATTGCCCGTAAAAAAATAGGTTGAATGGAAGCAACAGACAGAAAAGAGCAGAGACGAGAGAGAAGAGCTCCTCTGGTAACTGTCGGAGGTAGGATATTAGAGCCGGAGGCTGCTGTCAGACATTTTAGTCTCACCTCAGTGTGTGTGTGTATGTCTGTGCCATGCCACAAATTCAGTGTCATTATAATTGTATTAGGCCCATGCCTCTTCCAACAGAAAAATAACACAAATAAAGCAAATATGGGCGGGAGAGAGAAAGAGAAAGAGAGAGAGAATGAGACAGAAAGAGGTCTAATGGGAAAGGAGACGATAACTATTTTGCATACCAGAATGAGAATGAGTAATAAAACTAAGGACCAAGAAAGAGGAGGCATATTGGCACGATTTGTGTAGAAATGTGAAATATTCAGACACATGATGTGTTTGACGCAACAAAACAGAATTTTATAAATAATGTGTTATTCAAATTTAGGCTAAAGAGCCACCATGCACCCCACAGTTAGACATATAAGCTGTATGGGCAGAATGTGGCACAGTAAATATGGATTTAAATATTTTTCAGTGAATACACAATACTAAACTGTGTGTTTTTGTGTGTGTCAGTAGCAGACTGTGAGGACACATTTAGATTCAAACCTATTTTTGTGAGGACATTTTGGCTGGTCCTCACAACTTTAAAGGGCTTTTTGAGGGTTGAGGGTAAGGGTTAGAATTAGGTTTAGGTCAGGGAAAGGTTAAAGGTAAGGGTAAAGCATTTAGTCGTGATGTGTGTGTACCTGCAGGATGCAGCTGGTGATGTCAGAGGCTATCTTGGCATGTGGTGTGTCCTCCGTGTTTTCACCTTGTGGGGTAAGGTTATGTTCCAGACACGACTCCCACAGCCCCACCAGTGCCACGCTGTGTCGCTCGATGGAGCTTGTCTCCCTTATCGCTGTGGTGATGCGCGTTATGCAAATCTCCACCACTGCCTGGTCATTGTCATTGGTCAAGTAGTCCTGTCAGAAGGGAGACAGCGTCAGAATGCAAAATTAGCGGTACAACGATAAATTAAGGACAAGAAGAATTATTATGGATATGATGATGAATAGTGGATGAAACTGACATCTGCTCTGTAATATTTTGTGTTTGTGTGTCCAAACCAAGTTTCCTCACCGGTGAACAAGAGATGGCCTTAATCTGGTCGAGAGCTAGTGACAGACAGCCTTCAATCTCTGTGTCGTCCAAAGAGAAAAGATCCCCCGCTCTGGACAGATCCCTCTGGCCCAGCACCTGACTGAAAAGCTGCTGCATCCTAGTCCTGGTTTATGGCAGACTTTTGTGGGACTGGTCCTTAATTGAAAATAAATAAATCCCCAACATATAGTAAATAATCCAGGAAAATCTTGAAGATATTCCTCATATCTTGGATTTAGGAGACCATTTTTGCATTGGGATCCAAAAAAGGTTGGAAGCCATGTCTTCAAAAAATACATTAATTTTTTTAAAAAAAAAGAAACTCTAATTGAATATAAGGAGAAAACAATGTATGTAACAACACTACGAGAATCATTTATATCATTTTTTTATTTGGATGAAATCCTCTTCAGTCCAGTCCAGCAGCAGGTAGGTAGATTGGATGAGAGTGGGACCATATTGACCCAATGTGTTTCTGGGTCTTCCCTGTTACCATGGAGACAAGGCATATTCTGTAGAAGGCATTCTGTCTACAGCAGAGTCCTGAAGGAGACAGGAAGAAAGAGAGAGAGAGAGATCCGACTTAAAATTTGAACCAGTAAGAGGAGTTGACCTAAAAATGTAATTTATTTTTGTATGTTTTTTTAGGCCTCAAAAAAAACATTTGAGCAACAATAACAACTGGTTGGCAGACGTGGATCCAAGTTCTTTAAAGGTATACCTCTTTTAAAAGTGAGATGAATGATACCACACTAACCTCAGTCTGTTAATTATAAAGCTTCCTTAGGTTGCGTTGGCATTAATACTGGAGGGAGGGAAACAAATGCAAAAACAAGTCGACCTCCACTGCAGCACTGACTACAGTCATGTGTTACAAGTGTACAAAAAAAAGTACAAAAAAATCAAAGTCAGCCTGTGTGTTATCTTTTACTGTGCAAAGCTGAGCTAACTATGTGTAGCTCCTTCGATCTTCCCTTCTAGCTATTGCAAGAAAGATTGTAATTGCCCCAAACACAGAACCACTGTGTCATGTCAAAGATAACCTGAAGAAACTTCAATCGTCTATCATCTGTCTGTCTGTCTGTCTGTCTGTCTGTCTGTCTGTCTGTCTGTATGTCCCCTTCTCTCTTTTCTAAAACAATTTCTCTCTTTCCTACAGGTGCAGAATGTGTAAGTTAATAAGTCATGCTGTGAACAACGAAATGACTCCTTGGTAATGTGTGACATGTCTGCATGCACCTAACAAAATGCACAAATATGCTTGTACTGTATGCACTAATGTGAAGTGTTTGTTTCCAGTTATACTAAGGGTTTTTAATAATATATTTGTATATATGTGTAACATATTCATATTTTTGAAATTGTCTGCTGTGTATTATCCTAACTGTGCATTCCAGTATTTTGTGAGGGTATTTATGAATAATAGAAATTAATAATAAAATATTGAAAGTTAAACTAATTATTTAATAAAAATCTACAGGGTACATGAGAATATGGTGTGTTTAAAACTGATTTAGGAGCTGCGGGATTTCTTGCGTACAATGTTAACCATTACCTGATGCTGTCAACCTCAATTAAACATTAAAACATTAACACTATGAGGGGCACAGGAAGTGCAGCAGGTTACACACAGAGACACACAAACATAGGTTTGTGCAGCTATCTTTGTAAGGCATTAACTATATATATATATAGTTAATGCCTAACCCTAGTCTAACCACAATTTAAATCTCAGTATTGGTCTCCATCAGGACTACTGGTTCTGACAAGGTTGTATTTATGCCAGAAGAAGGTCCTAAATAAGACACACACACATATGATGTGCACCGGTCTTCACGTTCTGTCACATGTAGGAAACAAACTTGTTTCCTGTGTTGCTATGTAAGAATTCAAGTAGGAAACACGGACAGTTTGTCTAGTTGGTCTTAAAAGCAACTACTCAGCCAGTCTGTGATCATCATCATCTTGTCTTTTGGTCATTCTCTGGAGAATTTCCAAGATGATCAAAGGGAAGGACAACGAAGACAGTTATCTCTCTTGCTAAGTGGGTGATGGCCATGGAATCAGGAATTCTAATTTATCCAAGCCAGGCCATTGGGAAACAAATCAACAAAACAACTATAAACAAAGAGCGAAGAAATTTCTCTCTCTCTCACACACACACACACACACGCGCACACACACACACACACACAGACACATTTACACTGATCTACTACTTTTGTTGTGCAGACAAAAGCAACACCCACAGCTATTTTTGTCAATGTTTTAAGCTGTATAACACAAGTGTGAGGGGACTCAATATCACATTAGAGTTAAGACAGCATTGAAACCAAATACACAATGTGACCGTAAATAAGTTCAGGTACCAACAGTTTTGCTTATTTGCCTATTTATTATACTGTATATATATATATATATATGTGTGTGTGTGTGTGTATGTTCAGGATGTCCACAGCATTTTATGTTTTCTGATATAAAAATGATTTTTGTAGAAATACGTGATGTACAAAATATACATTGTGTTCCTCAAAGCATGGCTTTGGAAAAAACTGTTAATATCTGTGCAAAATATCTCGAGGATCACATCAGCGGCCACTTGTCAGGACTTTGTTTTCTGTTTTTCATGGACTTCCTGTTTTATTTTGAAATCAGTAATCATTCCTCTGCTAATTCAACCACACCTGTTGCCAATTTACCTCTCCGTATTTAAGCTCCTCTTTCACAACCACTCCCTGCCAGATTGTCTCGGCTAGTCCAGCATACGTTGTGCTCTTGTGTTCTGTGCTTGTGTATTTATACCTTCTTTATGCTCCCTGGTCTTGTAGTTTTTTGCTCGCCTGGGTTTATTGGACTCCTTTACTCTGTGTTTTTGATTGCTGCCTACTTCTACTCCAGTAAACTGAGTCTGAACCTTTACCAACTGTGTGTGTTGTCTTCTCTGCACCTGAGTTGCACTTGTGACTCTGGCCTTGTCACCATTGTATACACACAAACGTTTCCTCTGTCAGGTCAGATAGAGTTGCTTAAAAGAGCCCATTTAAAGATTAAGAAATGCAACACACAAATGATACGTCGTTTCTCTTCACGAAGACCAAACGGGCAGAATGACTGCATCAACAACAACAAAAATCACCAAAAGCTATGCAACACAGCTTTAAAGTCACAGTGACGTTGACCTTTGACTGCCAAAACGTGACATAAAAGTGCAATGCAATGCCTCAAGCCATCGCTGTTGCCAGGGCAGGGGCATAAAGCAAGAAACACATGCAGACAACGGAGAGAAAAGAGAGTTTGAAAAACTCAGAAAGTAGGAGGAAAAGAGGAAAGCTTGAGAAGAGCAGATGGAGACACAGTATTGGAGGGGGAGAGAGAGAGAAAGCCGGAGGTGGATAATGTTTCAGTGTCCTGAATTCCCTGTGAAACCTGCAGACAACTCAAACACTGAGCTTCCATTATTCTACCTGATGGCCGCACACACACTCACATACACAAGTATAATGTCTTTTCACAACGGCTGGGTATTTTGGCCAAAAACAGAAAAGTGTCAACTCTGTCAGTGTCAAACATTTCTCTGAATATCAGTTAAGTGAAGGTTGATACTTTGTAGGTTTAAACTTCTTAATGGACAATTCACACGTCTGCAGTAAACTATTCCTTCCTGTTTTATGAGATACCTCAAGGTTTGTTGGTGTAAAGAAAAATCATTTTTATCCTTATTGACGTTTTGCAATCTGCAATAACTGTTGACATTGTTAACACACTCTTGATTCTCTCTTCACAAGTTCACACTGTTTTTGATTTTCCTGCACTCAGTATGACACAGCGCACTGAAGTGATCCAACACTAGTCTGCGCGAGTGAGCACATGTGTAAAAGCAGGCAAAAATAGACCTGAGGAATTTCGGTTCTTAAACTTTTAGCTCGTTACTATTAACCACTGGGTTACGGCTCAGCAGGCTCAGGAATGCAGCCTTTTAAAAAAAACACACAAGCACACATACAACTTTTTTTTTTTACCTGTATTTGATGCAAATGCATAAAAAAGAACAGAGCAACAGTGAGTTGTAGTTTTAATTTCAGATTTACTTTTGCAACATCAAACCTTCGCAGTGAAATCCACTTGACTCCAAACAAAGCAGCACCCACATGTTGCAGGGGAAAGTCTGAGTGGGACACTGAGTGAGAGGGTGGCAGGGGGGTGCAGTGTGAAGGTTAGGGGCCGTGTGAGAACAATGTGATAGAAGGGCCTCTCTTTCTCTCACTTTGGCGCATGTGAGTGTTCTTGTTTTTATTTTTTATTTGAAGGTCACTTTTTCTGCTCAGGCAAAATAATTATTTCATGAACTAATTCATGAGGTGGCAAAGAGAAATCAAATCAAAAACAGTCTCTCTCCTACATCATTGCCACTTATGTTGTCATTCAGTGCTCTGAAAGAGAGAGAGAGAGAGAGAGAGAACACTGGCTCTTTGTGTGACCTGTAAGACAGACCCCCCACTCTCAACGTCCCCCCCATCTCTCTAACTCTATGCTCATTCGGCCCTGTCCTTGTAATGTGCACCTGCTTGGCCTGCAAAACACATCGCACACACACACACACACACAGAGACGGAAAAGGAGCAGGGAGAAAGGAACACATGGAAGGGAAGTACAGCAAAATACAAAACACCTCTTCCTCCTGGTTTCTAAACAAAGCTGATTGATATTTGACAGTGTATACATTCAGGAGTAAATAGCCAAATTCCAAATTTACGCAGAAGTGCTCTAATCTATTTCTTACTTTCTTATCTTGTTTTTTCTTTATTTATGCACATAATTATGAGAGTGGCCTTTACTTTGGGGAACTGGGGATAGAGGGAGTCATTCGGACTATAGGCAGCCTGAACCCTGCTGGAAAGCTGCTTTTTAAAAACCTGGAGTTCTTCATCTCGTGGTCAAAGACAAATTTGCCCAACTGGCAGCTGGAATCATTGTGCAATCTGAAACCACATCACATCTGAAAACACATTCTCTGGACTTAACTAACCGATATTTAATCATATAAATAAAGTAAGGCTACAGAGTTTGGTGCTGCTCTTTTGACAGTGTAGGTATTCTCTAAAGATGGCTCAAATTAGAGTTGGCGTTGTGTGTTGGAGACATGAGTAGGGTACTTGTAAAAGGTTACATGGCATTCCAATCAGTAGTCAATGAAAATCAAGCATTGAACCATGGTGAAAAATCTTCAAACTGCCAGAACAGCCAAAACCACTATACCAATAAGTCAAATATCTTAACTCTCCCAGTGTTTAGTTTCACTTCTGAAATATACATGATCGGTGTTTGATCAGCTGATCTGATGAATTCTCTGGTGGTTTACTGGACCATCCTGAGCAGATCCCACTGCACCCATTCCCATTAAAATACTGTCCTAGTTCACTGTGCCCACAATTTGTATTTAAGATTTCTTATTTTCATTCATCTTTTATATTCAAGTGATAATTGGTCCTCAAACGTCATCCTTTCATATAATGAGCAGAAAAAAGATTACATTGATGGTAATTCCATTTAACCAGGCCAATCAGTTATGTAACTGATGCAATGAATTTCATGAATAAGTTACACAGTGTGGTCCACACTGCCACAAAGCGCTCTGCTGAGAATTCCTGACAAAAAAAGAGAAAGGGATAGAAAAACGGTAAAACCCCATGGTTTAGTATTAAATCATAACATATTATAGTATTCCAAAAGTCTAAGAGCACTTTTCTATTATATGGTTTTGGTCTTTCATGTGTATGTGTGCATTCTGAATTATTTATATCCTACATTTATGAAGTCGCGAAGCACCAACTGGGAATTGCAGTATGAGAGGAGCCGTGGAGGGCCGCTACTAAAAAACTGACTTAAATGAAAGAAAGGCCAAATGGGAACTGGGACAGACCCTTATTTCTGATGAGCTGGTTAAGATTTGAAATTGTGAGTAGGTTTAGTAGGAAAATGTTTTGTGCAGGCTGTCCAAATGAATGGAAAATCAATGGGTTGTCCTAAGAAGAATAGCTGTACAAACCCCTGCATACTGTATGTGTTTGAGTGTGTGCAAACTTGTGGGCCTCTTAGAGGGCACAACTGTGTCAAATATCATGGAAACTGGCCTAAAGTGTGGAGACGGCTTCTCTTTTGCCCTCAGGTTTAGCTCTGCTACAACTGACTCTACTAAGTGATTACTAAATTCATCTGCGACGTTTCCGATAATCGATGATTCCGTTTTAGTGTGTTTTTTTTTTTAAATAATTAAAACAAGATTTCTGAATTTGAAGCTTCTGAAATGTGACGGAATCTTTAAAACTGAAAAATGTTGGTTTGTGGACAATACAAGACATTTGGGAACATGGCATGGCACATTTTCGGACCAAACTGATACTCAATTGATTAAGGGGAAAAAATGGACAGATTAATCGATTATGAAAATAATCGTAAGTTGCAGCCCTAAGAAAACTTGACATAGTTTCCTTGTCTGTCTCATAAGTCGGTGTGACCTTGAGGAACCCCCCCCCCCCAACACCACCCCCAACACCACCACACACACACACACACACACACACACACACACACACACCACCACCGATCTGTGTTCACAAATTCAGAGGAGCAACAGTGGATTAGTCTTAAGAGATGAAGAAATGCACAGACTAAATGTGAGTAATGCGACTGAACTTGCATTTCAAGCTCTCAGGACACATTCCAGTGTATTTACACCGAAACAGAGCGAGAGAGAGACACACACACACACACACACACAGAGAGAGAGAGAGAGAGAGAGAGAGAGAGAGAGAGAGAGAGAGAGAGAGGGCAACTGTGACATGAAAGTAAAGCAGGTGTAAGTAAGTAAAGTCATGGGATACCAAAACTATGTCCAGAAACCTGCACACATTCACAACATGTCCTTCTTGTATCTCTACCACACACAGTGAATGTCCTGCATATGTGTGTGCCCTGCAAACACACTCTGTCAGCATCTGCAATAATTAAAAAGTTAAGCCCATATATAAAACAAACACCTCTCCAACCCACCTGCGCATTCTCCCCTGACATTCCAGTTTCCACGGCATTTACACGCACGGCTTTTCACCTCATCCTCCAACTTTTTCCGACATCAAGGAATGCGGGTGGCATTCACACACTGGCAACGCGTTTCTGCCTCTCAATGAGCGAACACGGTGCAGCAGTTTTCTGCAGAGAAACGCCATCAGACAGCTTACCTGCTCCGCGGTGGACGAGGACGAGGACGAGGGCGTACGGACACTGACGGTGCAGCTGCCTTCATTGGCTCCAAACATCGGTCCAACGGTGCACATAGCAACACGCAATAGTCGCCCGTGCACAGCTTCAAGTTCTCATCCACAGCGAGCTTAATGATCGTCCTCGCCGGACATCAGTGGAAAGGCGCGCCATCGTGCGGCTGAGCAGAGCGCGACCAGAGAGCGCAACAGATGGAGAGAGAGGGGCAGCCCTGCACGCTGATCCGTGTGTATGCGTGTGCGCGTGCATGTCTTTCTATCCTTGTGGGGACCGGAACGCTTCCAAACCAACCTGAGTTAGAATTGGGTTTAGGTTAGGGTTAGGTATTTAGTTGTGATGATGATTAAGGTTATGTAAGAGGCTAGTGAATGCATTATAACTATTAGGGTCCACACAAAGATAGAAAGACAAGCATGTGTGTGTGTGTGTGTGTGTACCTGGTATTCCTTATTCTGTGGGAACCTATATCTGATCGCACTGTGATATTATGGGGACAGAAATCAAGTCCCACTAACGTAAATTACTACATTTTAAGGTGAAGACATATTTTAAAGTTAGGCTGAGGTTAGGGTTAGGTTACGGTTAGGGTTGGGTAATAGCAATTATTGTTAAGCTTAGAGAAAGTTAATGCAATGTCCTCTGACGTCATGGTAACCAGTGCTTGTATTTTTCTGTGAGGTTAAAAAAAGTGCTTTTCAAGGTAAAGACTTGGTTTTAGGGTTAGGGTTAGAATTGGGTTTAGGTTAGGGTTAGACACGGTGCAATACATGTACAATATGTCATGTTCAATCCTGTTTGTACTGTACATATCAAGCTCATACTCTGTATATTCTGGTAACTTCATTTATATAATGTATGTTCTATTTTTACTTTTTTATATTCGTATTGTCTATATGTTTCTATATTTTACATGTGAAAATGCATGTTTATTACTTATTTCCTTTATCCTTAACTCAACTATTTGCTGCTGTAACGCTGTAAATGTCCCTATTGCGGGACTAATAAAGGACTAGCTTATCTTATTTTATCTCATCTTAGGTTAGGTTGAGATATCAACACGTGTAGCATTAAAAAAATGCATCTATTATAAATAAAAGACTAATGGAACAATAAATATTTCGTTCATACACACTTTTAAACTATTTTCATTTATTTATTTATTTACTTACTTACTTACTTACTTACTTACTTACTTATTGGTCTGTCTGACGTGACGTGATCGGTAGGCGGCGGTATTTCCACAGGCATCAGCCATAGCATGGGACACTACAAAATGTGAATAGCTTCCGATGATTAAAGTAGTGGAGGCACTTTTGCCTTCAAAATAAAAGCGCAATATTTTTTGATAAAAGGAATGACAAAATGGTTATCGATTGAGATGCCGGGATTATTGGACGGAAACTAAAAGCAGAATAGACATCTCAAATAAATCCTTTCGTATTCTTTAAATAACCGGTATTTTTGGAAGGTAAAGACATATTTTCCCTAACAAATATTATTTTGAACGTTCTCAAAGGATGTGAAAGACGTAATTCCATATGCCTCGACAACGACCACAAGTGAGGGCGGACAACATTAAGGACCTAGTAGCATAATCTTCTTCATCGTTAATGTTCACAGTGTTTATGTGGGGTGTGAAAATGAGTGGGGCGTTTACAGTCAATTACAAGGAATCCATTTTGTCGGGTAAGAAGCGAATTTGACCCTCCTTTGTTTGTTAGCATCTTCTTAGATGTGCCTACAGTGTCTAGCTATGCTAATCAGCCAAAATCTCCTCATAGACCGGATGTCGGCCACACTGTATTTATTTATTTGTTTATTTATTAGAATAACAAGATGATGCATCTGCTTAAATACTACACCTCATTATTAGTATATAAATACAGAAATCATGTCTGGTTTTATTTACTTTATTTAAAACATTCCTTTATTATGTATAATTATTTTCTATTGTCTGTTCAGTCATTCAGAGATTTTATTCTTGGCATATTTCTTTTTGTCTACTTTTAGACCACAGATTCTTTGTGCATATTAAGTTTTCATAATTGGAGTCTGGAATACTTTAATCTCATTCTTTTTACTGATTTTACTTATTTGTTTAATGTTTTCTGTTTGGTTTTAAAATGCTGATCATGTCTATTATGTATGAGCAGTTTGTCAGAGGATGTCTCTTTCTCAAAACAAATCTACCCATTGATACAAATAAAATGACTTGACTTGTTTTCACACTTTTGTTTTGTGAGGACTGTAGGTGTGTCAGGCCTCCGTTCATCACCAGAGTAAACACACACCCATCCATAGTTTGGAGACAGTGCTACTGTTAGCAGCAGCAGTACAGAGAGGAGGATAGAATGACAGAGTCGGCCACCATGGCTGCCGCTGCTGCACGCTTACCCAGCATTGGAGAGGACATATCCTCATTCAACTGCACTGCTGCACACCTAAGCAGGCCACTGTGTGTGAATGGGACTCAGTGGATACTTTACCTGCTGGAGGAGTGTGTGGACAATGTGTGGGAGTACTGCAGTGTGGTGATAGGACTCGTATCCATGTTGTGTTTCCTGCTGTCCACTTTTCCGTAAGTAAAAGTAGGGTTCGATACCATTCATGACATAAAACTTAACATCCAACTCTGTCTGTCTGTGTATCTGTCTGTTCAGTCAGGTCTATGAGGCCTATCGAAATGGCAAAGTGGAGGAGGCTATGTCTTTTGGCTTTCTTTTATTCCTCTTTAGTGGAGACATGACCAGCTTTGTAGGGTGCTACCTCACTAGCCAGCTGCCCATTCAGGTATACACACTTTAAAACACAATGTACATATCTCATTGGGGCTAAGGATTGCGGTTAAGTTAAGGTTAGGGTTAGGCTGTTCACACGAATGGTAGTCAATGCAGTTTCTTAAGTATTGCTACACAAACCACTGAGTGTGCGCATGAGTTTGTGAGTGGTAGAAAGAAATGTGTTGGTAGTTACCTTTGGTGATGTTAGTCACTCTAACATCTGGTGTCTGCCACATAGACATAATTCCTTAACTACCTGTTTGCATTCTTATTTTGTTGGCTTTAACTTACTTAATTTAATTTAATAAAATAATGTGACAGACTTTGCCCAATTTAACTGCCAACTACAGTCATTGAGAGCATTTGAAATCTCTTTTTGCCATTCAGATGTCTTTATAATGCTACCACATAAATCTGATCACTTAGTAGCGCTTTCTTTTCTCCCTCTTTGTTTCCTCTCTCAGATAGTCACTGTTGTGTTCTACATCTTCACAGACCTGATCCTCATCTCACAATTTCTCTACTATAAGATCAAGAACAGTTCCTCTAGAAGTAAGCCCTAACATTATCTCTTATCTTGAATAATTCAGCTGCTGAGTGATGCCTGTGTGGCACAAGTTCAGAGCAGACACTGTCAAATTTGAAGGTTAAGTCATGATAAAACTTGCATGCAGTTACCATCAGTTGCATAAATACAGTATTAAGCCACATAAGCTATATAAAGGATAGCCAAAAAAATTGATGTTGCTGCAATGGCATGATGTCAACAAATAACCATCTGCTGGCTTCATAAATGACAGAGACACTTCCAGTAATTTTGTGCTTCTGTACCAAAGCCAGACATGTCTAACTACTTAATGACACATCAATATGCTGAGGTTTGTTAAGACTGCATACAGCTATGTTTATACTGTGCACAGTATGTTAGTTACTTTTTGTTATTGACTCCATTTAACATCACTGAAAAACGACAATGAACTTTAAGCTAAGTGTCCACTAAAGCAAACAATATCACAGCTGACTTCTGTGTGTGTCTTCACGGTTAGTTTTTCATTTTGCTTGCAAAACTTTTTCATCTAGAGAGCCCTGTGTTGAAGTGGCTGTGCTTTACATGGTGTGCTGCTGCTACACTGGTCCTCCTGGTTTTACCCAAGTTCATCATTGACAGCAGTGCAACTTTTGACAGCCGGGTATGTAGTATGTGTAATGAATTTTCATGAATTACACTTTGTTTTGTTTATCAGGCTTTTTTGGAAATTGTGATTGTTCTCTTGTTTTTTTTCCAATGGCTAAATGTTGACACATTGGTCTTTACTATGCCCCCTCATCTTTCTCAGAATCCATCTAAGTCAATTGAACTCACTGGCTATGTGTGTGGATACCTGGCTTCCGTCTTCTACCTCTGCTCCCGTTTCCCTCAGCTCTATAAAAATGTAAGTGACAATTTGTTTGACTCAGCTGAGATATGGAGTCTGTTTTGATGGTTTTCATGAGCTGTGCCCACCTGAGAGAAGGAGGCCTCTGGGTCCCATCCCAGGGTATCAGCTGAAAAATGTACGTACTATATGTCAGTGAGTTACAAATAGGGACCATGTGTGTTTGAAGAGGGAGGTGGGATTTGTGTGTTTGTTTACACAGTTTGTGTGTCAAAATGAGAACCAGACACTGGAAGACAGTACTGCTGTTGTACAGAAGAAACCTCCTGGCTCAGATGCTCATGACGATCACCAGAGTGAGAGTCCCAGTTGGCCGGTTATAAGGCAAAAGAAACTTCTGGGTGCACACACACACACACACACACACACACACTGTCAACTGTAATTAGTTAAGTCACATTTGCCCTGGGGAAATTTTGCATGTCCAGACGTGTTGGGTTTTCAGCAGAAAGCCTGAAACATTTTTCCAGTATCATTCCAAGGGGATGTTACTGGGGTTCTGGCCATGTAGTAATCTACAGACGTTTACGTGTTGCCAAGCAACATTTCAGCTGTTATCCTGGTCAGGAACAGATTGGACTCAGTAGCACTTAACAGATCATAAAGTTCTTTTATTCAGCCAGTGTGTTATGCTTTTGGTTTCACAATTCTGTATTGATGATACTCTAAGCAGTAGTAATGGAAAAAGTGAGGAGCTCATTTTATGTTGTATTGCATTGACACAATATGCCTACTACTTAATGGCACTCCTGTTAGTTACTGAAGGTACAAAAAAAACAAAAAATTGTCATACATAATACATTAAGAATTTTTTTGTTTTGGTTATTGTCTTTTTAGGGGATATTTTGAAATCCCTTAAAAGACAAGAAAGAGTGAAGTAACACTCTCGCAACTACACAGAACACATTCATTGTATTAAGTGGGTAGTGGGTCTGTTGCTTTGCTTTGCTCATTTTGCAGAAAATGGCAAAAAGTGAGAAAAATTCAGCTTTCCAAGGAGCAACGCGTGCATCAGCCAGTGAAAACTTGTTATACAAATATACCAACATAGGTACAAGCCAATTAAATCACATTTTTGTTGTTAGCTCAAACATGGCTTAAACCACACCTGGGCATGATACAGCCGGCTGTATGCGGCCCTTCTACCTTCCCTGACCTTCTTGTGAGGTTAATTAGAAATTAGCATGGTGACAGAATCAATGCTCATGTATAATATTGTTCCGTTCATTCAACTCCCTGTCCCGCAGGTCTCTCTCTTAGACACACAGATCAGCTGATTTTTCTGCTCCTTCTCTCCACATAGCGCATACAGCTTATATAAAATGACCATGCCAAGAAGAGGACCAACATGATCTACCTCCCTTATTATCTTATTATCTAAACAGCAAATCACTGTCACTCTTGTATGTAAACTCTCTGCTTGAAAATTTGCACCACATCTGGTATGACCACAGCATTAGTGTGTGACCACAGCATTTCTTTTTGTGAGTGTGGGTGTGGAAGTGCACAGATGCGCACCGTGCAGGTGGCCGGTGTTGGTGGTGTAAGATAATATACTCACTACACTACACCACAGTATAGTAAAGTCATTATTTAGAATAGTAGTTTCATATTTTCTATAGTTAGTAATAATTGAATAAAGTCTGCCTTGCCATTAATTTTGTTTTGTATGCTGCCCAATTTATACCAAAACAATACAGTTTACTGCTCTTTAAAAAAGACATAAAAAGAATACTGAGCCGAATTTAGTTTATCCCATTGATCCGGCCCTCAGCAATATTTATATTTATATTTATATAAGTATCTCTTGTGGCCCCTTGGGGAAATTTGGGGAAACCCACCCCTGGCTTAAACCAAGCACTCGGACAAGGATGTTCTCCCCTTTTTGTCAGACAAAGTGCACCCTACAATGTTGGACACAGTAGACATCACATAACCATCATTTTAGCAACGTTAGTAACTCTTGCTGTATAGTAAGCCATGGCAGACAGTGCTACACTTCTGTAGCACTGTCAAATGTTAAAATGATACATATGCATGAGTCTGCAGTAACTTTTCCACATGTATAACTGAAGACAAGCCTGCTGATTGGTTTATTACAAAACTACTATACACTCTACTCATTCTAGTTCCAGAGACAGTCTACAGAGGGGACCTCTTATCTTTTGTTTGCCCTGGCCATGATGGGCAATGGGACGTATGGGCTGAGTGTCATTGTAGTCCTACCTGCACTAAGGGACTCCAGACAGACATTTATCATCAAACATCTAGCCTGGCTCATTGGCAGCCTCGGTGTCCTCATACTTGACTTCCTTGTATCCTTTACAAGTCCAGCCAGATATTGACTGCACCAATCTTTTCAATTTTCAGTTACTATTACAGTTTGGTTTGTATAAAATGTTAACTTGTTTTATTTAACCTGAGTACATATTTGAGCTTGGTCTATAAATTTAGGTTTGCAAAGCTGCATTACTGAACTAAGTAGCAATAAGTCAAATGAGTAATAATTTTTTTAGGTTAAACTGTTTTTTATGAGACAGATATACTGTATCTTGTTCATGTTGCAGTTTGAGCCTTAACCTTGTCAGGTGACTGCCCAGTTCATCATTTACAGAAAAAACAAATCTGCCAAAAGCAAAGCGTTACTCAGCATCCCAGAGGTGGAACCTCTTCTGTGTGAGGAAGAGGAATTCTCAGTGTAATAGGCCACCTTGGAACACCCAGTCAAGATGGGACTGGTTAGTCTGCATGCCTTGGACCATATTTTGTCTCATCATCAATTAATGATAATTATAGTAAGCTGAGTCAGATAATTCAGATCAGCAGCATATTAAATTAAGAACCACTTTAGAAAACCTTTGACCCCCTTCTTTCAACAAGATTTACTTTGTTTGAAATAATATAACTGTATTTTTATATTTGTGTCAAAAATTGTAAACATCCAGATGAGGAAGCTTTCTGCCAGATGTGGTTTATCAAATGCCAGCTTTATGGAAAAGCAAAGTGATTGTTTGTGACAGGGTAAATACTACTATAGGTGAGTGTGGTTTTATACTAAACATTCTGGTTTTCTTCCAGCTTTATTTGTTATTGATGTAAAATACATAGTTTTTGTGAGCACAGCATTAAAGGAACCAATGTTTTTATGTGAACTTGACAGATAGTTTGGTCTTCCTGGCTTTTATTTCTTGTGGTTAACAATAGCACACAGGAATTTGTTATGAGAAAACTTTCACTTCTCTAGACTTATGGCTTGCATTGAATTAGAATTAGATAGCATATAAACGTCTGCTGGGACCATGGCTCCAACTGAAAGATGTTCATTTGATTGCAGATGCACCCTGGCCTTGAGGCCATCTCAAATGGATGTTGCATTTCTCTCTGATTTTCTCAAGAAATACATTTTTGTGCCTTATTAAGCTGAACCTAGTCTTAATATAAATGCACTATGTATTCATTTTGAAATAAATTATTTTTAAATTAAGTCTTACTCTTGATTGACTGAAGGACTGTTTCTATTAAAACTTTTATAATTTTTTTCTTTTTACTTTTTTCTCTCTTTATAAACTACATACCTTTTGTGTGTGTGTTGCATTACCATTCTGTTTTGCAACATTTAAATTACATTCAGCCACACGTTAGTGTAGTGTTAGCACTCTGACTTTACAGCAGGAAGACCCGGTTGGAACAACGGCCTTTCTGCATGAGTTTGCATGTTCTCTTTGTGGGTTTTCTCCGGGTTCTCTGGTTTCCTCCCACAGTCCAAAAACAAAAACATCTTTAGTGTTGTGCCATATTTTGTTACAGTGTATATAGTGGTATCACTGTTAACCAGGATCATCCACTTAAATGATGCTTTGTACTTACACGTGTCTGATTCCTCTACCTCGGTATTTTTATATACTGAGGTGTATGTGTATGTGTATATATATATATATATATATATATATATATATATATATATATATTATTTTTTTATTTTTATTTTTTTCATAAAAATAATTTCTTTCAGATGGATTTAAGTGTATATGGAAAAATGTTTTGTAAATAAGCTCCGTGTCATGATAATGTATTCTGTGTTAAATACAATTTACCTGTATGTACTGTATGTTTAGAAGCTGAATAAAATATTTAAGTTAAATATTTAACATGTAATTTCATGAGAACAAATATCCTATAATATTAATTTTGAAAAATGTTAAAGTTATATTTAGCACTAAAAGTGGCTCTATTTATATTGTCCACATACAGCATGAAGAATGAAAAATGTAGGGTTATTACATCTGCAAAGGAGGTTATGTTTGTCTGGCCGTGTTTATCTGTGTGGTTTTTCTTTGTTAGTAGCATAACTTAAAATATAATTGACAGATTTTTGTCTGATGTACATGCAGTATGTCAAGGCTCAAGGAAGAAAATTGTAGATTTTCTCCCACTCGATTCATGCGATTGAGTTGTCTGGCAACCAGTCAGTGAGCAGTTTTCCTGAGCGGGGCGGGGTTAGGTAGATTTTCTGTTGCTTCTGGGGGCGGGACTTCCGGTAGAGTGGTAGTTGGATAGCAGCAGGCAGCTGCGGGGCTGACACGTATCTGAAGTTATAGGTACTATGAAGGCCGCGTCCAGGACATGAATATTTTATCGTTTCCATATACATTTTCTTTGACTTGCGTCGGGAAAACCAAAGAGTCAAAGAGGAATAGGAGACGCGGGCTGCAGCCGTCAGCCTCGGTTTGTACTGCGTTTCGAGAGCCGTGAAGTCGAGAAAATCTGAGCGGCTACTTTGAACTTACAGAACAGAGTCGTATGTGGCTGAGCTGAAATAATGTTAACTAGAGCTAATAGTCAAGTTTAACTCGTGTTTTTCTCTGCGTGGAAATGCTTGGAGGGTAAGAGGAGGAGGGTGGGTGGGCTTGTACGGTTTTCACCCAGAGTTAAAAAAAAAAAAAAGTTGAGTCGGAAGTTTCCAGCAGCAGAGACGGGGCTTTCTCGCGCATAAAGCGGGGAGGGGTGCGGGTCCAACATGGGTAACGGGGTGTGCTCCCGTAGGCAGCGACGGATCTTCCAGTGTCTTCTGCTGCTCACCGTGGTGTGCGGGATGATGTACGGGGGCATGATGTCATACGAGATGCATAAACAGCTCAGGAGGACGGAGGCGATGGCACTGAAGTACCAACAACACCAGGAGTCACTGTCGGCACAGCTCCAAGGTAAACACAGCGAGTGAGTGGAATTTGATTGACTGTAGTTCAGTCTCCATGCAGAGGTGACAGGTGAGCGTGAGAACAGCGCTCCTCTCAACAATTTATGTTAAAATAACCACTGGACCTCTTTTAGTTTATCAACCACAGGTCCTTTCGGCGCACAGTTGGTACTTCAAAACATTTAAATTTAAAGCATTCCACTGTTATTCCTAAACACCTGGCTGCGTGTCAAAGACAGTATTTGCAAAAAGGTTTAGACAGCCGAGACGGCGTGTATCCTTGTTATTTACCAATAGCTTGTTTTTGACCTTTGACTGTAGGTGGTTTTCTTATCTCGGGATAAAACAGGTTACGTGACGGGTCTGAGCAGATTACTTCAACCCAGCGTTCATTTGGTTGGACAGGTTTGCTTCCTGTATAGGCCTACTGTAAAGAGTGAAATTTGAGTCCACACTCCTCAGAAGTTAGGTTTACTGCAGACAACACACAGGTTTGCGTAGCTATTTTCTTAAGACAGATCCTTTCCCTAACCTCAGCCATAATCACTTAATGCCTATCCCAAACCTTAAGCTACCCGCAATTTCAAATGTTAGCCCTTAACTGAACCAATTCCTAAGAAATTAGGTTTTGTCTAATTAAGACCAGGTTTTAGTCTCCATGAGTACTATTGGTCCTGAAAAGTGTTTATGCCAGAAAGGGTCCTAAAGAGGTAACACAATCAACACAGTTTCACATGTCTGTCCTTATTAGGACTCTGCATTGACTTCCATTCCTCTGGACAGCCTAAAAACTTATTTCTAATGATAACCAGTTAAGGCCTTGGCCTTAACTCATCTTAACCACAATTCACATATTAGTAATTAGTTAACTAGTAATTAAATAGAACCCCAAAAATGAGGTCCAGCCTCATTAAGACCAATCTTTGTTGAGCATGAGGATTACCAGTCTTGAGGAGTTGGTGTTTTTCCCACAGTCCCAAAGAGGTGACAAATAATACACACTCAACACATACAAACACACACACATTCATGCCTGTTTGTCATCATTGTGTCCCCGGGCCCACCTCTAACAGTATGCCAATTAGTATACTTTGAAGGCATGAGGTCAGACAGCACATCTGTTTCTGCCAGCCAAGGGTGGGGTAACTACAGAGCAAAAAAAACATAACATTACATACAGTTTTTGTATTATACATGTCAATTCCTTTTATTTCACATTTGCTCTTTTCTCATTTGCTTTGACATAGATTAAAAACCTAGCCAACCACAAACTTAAAAAAAAAGAAAATGGAGACAAAAATACAGAAAAATAAAATAGCATAAAAATATTAAACATTAAAAATAAATCAACATAAAAGAAGAAAGCCATATGTCAGCCTAATCCCATCTGAGAGAGAGGCGGGGGCACACCCTGGACATGTCGCCATTTTATCGCAGGGCCAGAAATACTCATTTCAATTAGATTCAGCTTTATTTGTATAACACCAAATCACAGCATACATTATCTCAATGTATTATACATAGTAAGGCAGGCATGTTTACAGGATTAAAGAGGAGGAGAAGTGGAAAGAGGGTGGCGAGGTAGAGACAGGGGAGAGAGAGACCAGCAGCAGATATGTCAGTTGTATTAAGTTCTAGGTTTAGACAGGAAGGTTCTGAATCAGTTATGAAATGTTTATACTACAATATATATTATACAACCGGTTCCATCTGAACTGGTTTTAATGTCACTAAGCCTACATTTGATGAGCACTTGCACTTTTTTCTATTAAGTGTCTTTTGATTTCTTCCATGTGTGATGATTGTGGTGCTGTTTTAATGTTGCCACTCTTGTAAAAGAGATTTAATCTCAGTGAGTTTTTTTATCCTGGTTAAATAAAGGTTTAATAATACAGCAGTAGCAAAGATTGATGAAAAGAAATTGTACTGATATCAATTTTAAACATAGCATAATAATGATGACAATACTACTACTACTAATGATAACAATATACTCTCAAACTGAAATTGGATCCCATGGGTCACAATAATGTCATATTCATACCCTGAGTGTGAAAGAGTGAGAGTAAGTGCGCCACAGAAGTTTTACACCACTTTAAATAGCAAAACATTTTTTTACTATTTATGGCCATGTTTATTTCAGTGTACATGTCTCATATAAACACCTTTCTTTGTTTAAAGAGTCAATCATTTATTTTTGACCTGAATATTAAAATAAGCATGCAATTCCATTATTGTATCATAAAACATTCATAGCAAAAATAGATAAAATAAAAAATAAATAAAAGATAAATATTAAAATTAGGAAGTGTAAAAGGCTCTAGTTAATTCTTTAATATTGTTTAGGTGGGTCAACCAGTTTGTTTTCCTTAAAATTAGAGATTTAAAGTGTAAAAGGGTATCTTTCTAAAATGGATGTTGATCTGTTATTGCTTTACTGCCATTCATAAAAAATAGTCTCTCACCCACAGTGTTAGTACAGCTACTGTATTTATCCCTGTATTTTTCCTGAATGTTTCTATTGAAAATCTAAGTTCAGGAACTTGCCACTGCAAAAGATTTAAAGGTCTTGGCCAATAAACCGGGGAGGGTGCCTCCCTGATTTATTCCTTTTATAAAAACACCTGAACACACTGTCTGCTGTGTGGGAAGGATGTGAGGCTTTGTGTTATACCATTATACCATGAGTTTAAAATGTACAGTTGGTCAGAGAGTCTACTCTTACAAGGCATCATTATTTCAGAAATAAGTATATGGGCTTACTGGGGGATGTCAGAGTTGTAGCCCAGGCTGTGGCTACACTTTCACCCATAACAATGACAGTGTAGTGTATCCAGGAATTATGATTTAAGTCTTTTGTTTGTTTCATTGTCATCTGTGACAAATGTGCTTAGCTAGGCACTAAATTAGTTTTCACTGGTGTATATAAACAGCAGTAGCAAACAAGAAGGCAGCCCAGTATGAGAAATGGACACTTCACAAAATTTCTCCCATACCTTTTCTTGCTCTTCACCTTAGATAAAGGTAACTAACCAAACATCTTTCCGTCAGTATCAAATGATTTCTGTCCCACTTCGCATTAAATCTCATATCAAGAAACAGATAGCGTGACAGTATAATGTGACACAGTGCAGAAAGTGATACTGTTTTACTCCATTTGGTGGCTTGTATTGTGTACCACACCCATACATTCATTGTGAAATGATGGATCTTTCAGTCAATCTTAAGATTTAGGCCACACAAGATAGATGGGTGACTGTTGATAGCTGTTTTTCCTGTCCTATATTTAGAGATGGGCATAGCTTTGGGTCGTGATCCAGCCATATTGATTCACTGTTTCCCTCTAAACCACAGGCTGGCAGTTGTAAGTCATTTAAAACCATCAACTGGCACTTGTGGTTATGCTTGCACTCTGACAAATGTGTCCCCATGATTTAAAACCCATTTACTTCTTCACACACACAATCACACACTCCAGTGTTTCTATGTCATTGACTAAAGCATTGATAAAACTGAATATTATACTGTCTCGAAATGAATTGATTATGACCAACATTTGTTTATTGTAATGCGCACTTTCATCTCAACTGATGATGTATTTTGTTTTTGTTCCAGGGATGAAAAGGAGTAAATCCTTTTTGTTGCTTGATTTTCAGATGCACTGTCTTCCTAGGTGAAACCAGGAAATCAATATTGGACCTGATCTGAGATTTTGTATTTTTCATAAAAATGCAAAGGTCAGATGTTGCTGTTCAGTGGGCCATCCAAATGCAAATCAAACGAACAATAAGAACAAAAGGCATGACTTGAAATCAAAATGTATTCTCATATTAGATCACAATTCTCTCCACATCTAAAATATAAACCAAAGCTTTTGTGGACAGTAGATTACTGCAGGTCAAATAATATATTTTTTTATTTTGTTAATATATTTTGTTTTGTTTTGTTAGATTAGTTAGTTGGTATTAGCATATTTGTGCAGACAATTTTGTACTACTTTTTTTTTTAGAATAAATGTCCAAAACTGTGTCATTCACAAGTGGTAACCAGTCATGACCATGGCGTCACTCATTGTTTTGCAATTTGGCCAGCACCATATTTAGGTTTTGCAAGTGGAAATTCAGACATCACTTGCAACCAGGCTACTATGGATGATACCACCTGGTAATCCCACTCATGTCCACTCATGTGCATTGCTTTAGCATTTGTATTCATCTGTATCTGTATGCGTCTGTATTCTCCTAAATGTGAATATAATCAACAAAACTGACACCTTGTTTTATTAAAGGAGACCTGAATCTACCCATTAAGACTATTAACAACTCGGGAAAATGCTAACCGATGTTATTAATGAAGTGAGAAGTCGAGGCTCATTTTCCTGAAGACTTTCATTTTTGTTGAAAGTAGACCATTCTATTCAGTATATTATAACTTCCTAATTAGGTTTAACTGACAAACTCCATTGTCAAATCCATTGTCTTTGGTCTATGCCAGGAGGCCACAGATCAGTTAAGTTATATATTCAGTCAGAAAGACTCATCACCCAAAACCACCTTCTTTGTCTAGATAACACATTCATAATCCCTATGTGAGCCGTGTTTACTAGTAGGAGGTACAAAGAAAGGAGGAAATTTAAAACTCCTAGTGCCTTTCAGTTGAAGCTAGTTGAATTGAAAATTAATGCAGAGAGGTCCTAAAGTCTAAGACCAGTTTTCCATTTAAGTGAATAAGAAAGTCATTTTCTTCTGTGTGCGTGGTGTGTGCTCAGTGATAAAATGTGAATAAGGACACTCCACAAACTAAACCCTTGGGCTCATTTGCCTGTGTGATTAATACTATTTGTGTTGCACACCCATGACATATTCTAACCAAAGCAATCTTCTACCAATCTAAAACAGAAGGCCTTTAAATGTCACCACATAGGGAACTCCTTTGTTCTAGCTCTGCTGATACACTTTAATGAGACTGTAAGAAAAATATTGTATGTCACTGGTTTCAAAGAAGGCTACAAACATTTCCCTTACTCACTGAAGTTTGAATGACATAAGAGCAGATGTAAAGTGATTTAGCAGGTTTTCAGAAGTGTGTATGGTAGATCCTAAAACATTAGCTGATGGTCATGCAGAGCTTTGGGTTTGGGTGTTTTTACTCTCAGCTAACCTAAAGAATAGTAATAAAAGGATATGCATCTGAGGATAAATAGTCTTCCCTGTATTTATTTTCTTTTTCCTTAAACCACACTCTCAAATGGCATCCTCCTACAGACTGTAGCTCTTGCCCAGCTTTATCCTTTTTGTCCCTTAGAGATGAGATTATGTACGCACATGTGTGTGTTACTTTAGGGCTTTTATGAGGTGGGATAGAAAAATAAAGCCTCTCTAATTCTAACTCCAGTTCCATGGAAAAGTCTAGGGCATCACCAGCTTTGTTGTTTTTATGTGTGTCAAGTTCTGTGATCATTGGCACTTGGATTGAAATGAACATGTAAGTGGTTCATTTATATAGTTTAATTATAAATTGTATATTGATAATTAAAATTTATGAACATGACAGCCTTATAAAAGATTCTTAACATTGTGAACTGGTCACAGTGGCAAAAAATGGTATGACCAGTTTGCTGAAATTGTTTAGAAAACATCATATATATATTATAATATAAAATAGGTATAAATCAACACAAATTATAAAAACTATAGACATAGAAATTCCTCAAAATGGTAAATGCACATTAATAGTAGTAAATGTACAGAGACAATAGCAGATGTTTTGTGAGGATAGCAGTGGTTTCATTGGAGAGAAATCAGTGTTTTTTTCTCATCTCTTAGTAGAAGGTGCCATAGTTAAGCAAAGCTCATTTGTTTTTAACGAGATAAAGAGAAAGACAATTTCCAAATAATTATACACCAAATAATCAATTTAATTATATTCCTGAACAAGATTTCAATACTTTTCTTTATCCCTGTCACTCGTTTACCTATCTCCTTCTTAAGTTTATTTTCTTGAAATTATTAACAGATTATTGTTTGACCCACCCCTCAATAAAGGAGAGAGACAGTGGATGAAAATTATTACCAAACTTTTAATGAGGACATATAATTTTACTCTGTCTACTTGGTAAATGCTGTGTAGATACCATGTAGTGCCAGTAATACTGACAATAATATTAATAAGAAGAAGGATCACAATCACAATATACCTCTTGACATGAGAAAATTTGTGCAAATTTGTGCATATTTAAAGCCATATCTATAACACCTGATATCATTTTGACGAGTTAATAGAATCTTTTCCAAGAGATAGTTGGTGAATTAATTAAAACCTAATTTTATCCACGTTAAAACACATAATTTGAACTAAACATTTGGGAAAATCTTGCAAATTTTTTTGAGGGTCCAAAAATCTCTTGCAACCCATCTATGGGTCCTTACCCAGAGTTTGGGAATCATTGATCTAAAAAGTAAAACAATAACAGACATCAGATAACAGGGTTTTAGTGAAATATTATTTTTCTTTCATGAATGTTTAACTAGTGTGACTTTCTGGAACTACATAATAATAAAGTAATAATAAGTGTCTCTGACATGCCCTGCAGGTTTCCCTTCCCTTTATGGCTCTTTTTTGTTCATGTAAGAATACTATAAAAGATAGTCCAAAGCAACTCCTCTCCCACAGAAAACACTGCTCAAGAAATGTATCTTTTGCATTCTTGTTCCTTGTCTACTTTCTTTAAAGCAGTTATTTTACACACCTTCTTAGTGGCTAGTTTGTCTGAGAACAGTACATTGGAATCACAACTTTTTAGTCAGTCAATGCCTAACCCTATCCCTAACCACAATAAAAATTGTAGCCCTAAAGTCAACCAGTTTTTCAGAAATTAAGTTCTGAGAAGCAGTATGTAAGTTCTTAGTTCTAACTTCTTAATAGTAGTCTTCACAAGGTTTGTTAGTTCTGACAAGGTGAGTGTTTATGCCACAAAGGGTACTAAAGAGCTAACAACTAACAAAAGTATAAGAACACACAAGGTATTTGTTGATTCATTGACCATTTAATTCAAATGAAACAATTTTTTTTCATTGATTGTGTGTGTAACAATGTGATGATTCGCTTCTCTGTATTAACTCTATCTTGTAGCCTGCTGCTGTATTGACCCCTCTTTCTCACAGGGATCATTACTGCTTCATTTTAATTCTGTCAAATCTGATGAAGGGAAAAACTGAGTACATAAAAGATGTGTTTGAAGAGGACAGAGATTTAAAAAGTGAGTCAAAGTTAAAGCACTATTTCACTTTAAATAAAGAGGTGTAAAGCGGGTGCTTTGTGCTTAGGGGGTTATGGAGGGAATAATTCCTTTTAAAACCTCTTTAAAACTAAAGCAACCAGACACAGAAGCAGCCTGAAACAAAGTATTTCTATATACATTAAATCCAGCAAAGATGTGAGGAACTCCACAGCTGTCTGTTGAAGGAGAAGCTGTCTTGAGTTCTCATTGTGGATCACTGAATATCACACCTGGCACTTAATATCAAGCTTCCTCTTTGAAATAAATGATTATTTATCAGTGTATATATATATTTCCCGCATTGTACGACCTTCCACCTTGCACAAACCAGTCACTAAGTCCCAGTGTTTTCTCTCTCTTTCTCTCTCTCTCTCTCTGTACTCCCTCCTGTTATTTACCCCCACCCTCACCTCATGATTCTTATATTTAGTGGTGTATGAGCATCGATCCAGGTTGGAGAAGTCTCTGCAGAAGGAGAGGTTAGAACACAAAAAAGCCAAAGAAGGTGAGAAAAACCATGACAATCCTTAATTCTCTAGATACATGAATATAAATTTATATCATATACTGAGACTGATATTATGTGGTGGTAAAATAAACATGTCACTTACCTACTTTGGCATCTGTCAAAATACTGTAGATTAACTTTCTGACAAAGCAGAGGTTTTAACCACGTTTTTTTTACAGTCTCACTTGCAAGAAAACTTATTTTGTACCTGTTGTAATTTAACAAAGTTATGTAGGTTAAAAAAAATAAATCAAGATTGATCTCTTATTTCTAGATTATCTGGTTTATAAACTCGAATCACAACAGTCACTGAACAAGGAGAAGGTATGTTTTTTTTCCTCTTAAATCTTTAATGTTAATTATTTTAAAAATTGAGCTTTGCCATTTTTGTTTTGGACAGTGGTGCAGTATGTTGAAACTAATGTTTTTATCCTTATCTGTTACAGTTATGTTAAGCTTTGAGCACAAAATTATTATGTTTTGTAATATTTTGTTTTAATGTTAAAACAGCAAGAAGCCAGCAGCAGACTGAGTTCTTTACAAGTGCAACACCAGATGTTAAAGGTATGTAAGGTGTACTTACAGTGTAGCTTTCTGTATTCCTGTCATAAAGACTTGACACGGATAACCTTTTTCTTTCTTTTTGTCATTTATTTGAACACACACTCTCCCTTACATTAGAACCCCACATCCTTCCTCTTCTTGGTGAGGAAGTCTATGTGGGGGAGGATCATGTTTTCATTCAAGGTCCATTATTTGAATGAAAAACAAAGACATATGATGACAGTAGACTGTTCTTCTCTATCAGAATCAGCATGATGACCTAAAGAAGCAGTATTATGAGCTACAGGAGCAGCACCACGCAGAGGGCGAGGATCACGGTCGGCTGCTGGATGAGCACAAAGACCGTTATGAAAAGCTTCGGCAAATGAAAGAGGTGGAAATCTCCAAACTTAAAGGTGCAGATTCTCTTACCATTCTGTGGTAAAGTCATCTTTAAACACATATTTTGTCTCCATCTTCTAACTATAATAAGTACTGCACATATGAATTCAAGGCTTGTGTATCTAGAAAAAGAAAAGTTCTATTTTGCCATTCACTGTGTGGTTAATAAGCATGTCATGTTACATAGATGGATAATGCTCTAAGATAATGTAACTCATGGATGTAACATGAGTTAAAAATCACCATATTATTCAAGAAATACTAATACTGAAATACTCAATTTCTGTTCATGTGTATATATTTTGCTGTACAATGTTTTTTTGTTTTTTTTCAATAGCTTAAAGTTCTCTGTTTATGTGTTTGCTGTTTTTTTTTTCCTGCAGAGAATATTTACAATCTGAGAGAGGAAAATAAACACTTGAGGAAGGCCCACCATGACATTCATATGCAGCTTCAGGATGTGCAGGTGAAAACAGACATGTTCTCTTATACCCCTTTTTTGTTGGAAAAATAGTAACACAAAAATATGTGTCTTCAGTTGAAGAGTTTTGTCAGTGATTCATTAAATAGTGCCACCAATATAGGGAGAAAACATGCCTTTTGTCGACTTAAAATTTACTTATAAATAAGCAAAACTAAGGCACATACAATGGAAAATTAAATGGTAATAATTTATGCCCTTTGGCTCCATTTCAGCTTCAGCATCAGGACCTGAAGGCCACACATGACCAGTTGGCACTGACAATACAAGACCACAAGAGTGCGCTGGCTGCAGCACAGGTAGGGTGGCAGCAGTGAGACGTATTCTCATTGTTCACTGCACTCTGCAGCTGATTGATGCTGGGTATGTGCCTACTTCACCAAGGAAATCTGAGACAGTTATTTGAATTGAGAAGCAGTCTGTCAGCAGAGTTCAGGATGGTATGAATGAATCAATAATGTGGAGGCTCTGTTAACTAGTGTATACTGTAACACATTGTTTTCCTCAGAAGAGTAAGTTTTTTTAACCACTAAAACATCCTCTCCTCTCCCCTGCTTTCCCCTCGTCTTCACCTTAACTTTATATTAACCTCCACGGATAAGCAGCAATGTTTATTGCAAGGAGCTGCATTATCAACAGCAGGCATTAATAAAATATGCAACATGTTTTGCTCATTTAAATCAATCAGATGTTGCACTTTCTCCTCAGAAGTGACTTGAATTATACCCAGAATAATTTATCGTACTCTGCAGATAGTTTAAAATGCTACACAGTCTCATTTTGTTTCCACTCACTTTCAGTCTCTATGACTGCATTTGTGCAGTATGTTTTAAGGGCTGTAACTGCTTGTGGTTAGATGGATGCACTCACACGCAAATACTGAACTTCACTCCAGGGGGGTTTGGTTTCATTGAAGCGGTACCACTAAAGCACGTTGCAGCCAATCAGCCAGACAGATATAATGGAGGGACTGAGAGACAGAGAGAGAAGAGGAATTTAGAACTCAACTTGACCTCCGATCTGGTTACAGAGCAAGTCTTTGTGTGTAACTTCAAAATATTGGGTCATTTATTGTTACATTGGTATAGATACATTCAGTTACAAAATTCTCAAATGCCTCAGGAAAACA
Source organism: Brachirus orientalis (assembly GCA_016785285.1). Lineage (NCBI taxonomy): Eukaryota > Metazoa > Chordata > Actinopteri > Pleuronectiformes > Soleidae > Brachirus > Brachirus orientalis. The sequence continues at coordinate 226,653 of JAFBJR010000147.1, read as the reverse complement.
TGAAAGTGATAAAATATTCTAAATTAATGTGTATTTCCAGATGAATCGCTGTGTCTCTGAACAGTTTGTTTGCGTGATGACGGTTGTTGTTTTGTAACCCAGGTGATGTTATTGTGTTATATTTCACATTTAACAAAATAATGGGTCTTGGAGCATGGACACAAACACTGCTGGCTCATTATTACATTGTCTTTTGGTATTTAACCCTGAGGGCTTCAACATGCCCTAAAATGAAAAAGGTGTTTAAATCTCAGTGAGGGGACAGTGGCAAAGCACTGCTGCATCCCTCTGTGCACAACCTTGCCTAAGTTCTATAATTCATCAATTCGTTACTCTTCATAATTTCTGCAGACACCAACTTCAGACTACACTGACAGCTTACTGGAAAAAATCAGGCAGCCCTTTTGAAAACCAGGAAGTGGTAGTGCAAATAGTCAAACAGTGCAGCATTTATTAATGTTAGTAATGTAAAGTCAAGTGTCTGTCACTTTCAAAAGCTACGTCCAAAGCAAACAATTCTTATTCTAGGATTATGACTGATCAGATCATAATTCAACAATTTATAAACCAGTTATACAGTTATTACAGAATTATGTATCTATGCTTTGTAACAGTTTATACATTAAAAAAAATAATAGAAATCATTTTGGAAGTTCTGTTATCCCACTGCATGACACGACTTCCCCTGGATTTTCTCCCTCACCCCTTTTTGGTTGTGTATGTTGTTCCCTTCAGGTGCAGGTGGATGAGTACAAACGCCTAAAAGAGTCCCTCAACAGGACTCCCATCCAAAACCTTGCTCCACAGCAGCGGCCAGTAGCTGCTGCTGTAGTCCCCAAACCCAATCTTCATGAAGACCAGACTACCATAGTGGAACAACCACATAACAACCAGCCAGCAAATGGCCAGGTATCATCTTTGGAATCATTTTACTGTGAAGACATAAGATGCATAGCAAATAAGAAAACCCTCACATCTAAATTCTATCTTTTTTTTTTTCAGATGGACCACCATGTGGTAGTGGTGCATGCCCAGTCCGAAATAAAATCCCATCCCACTGTATCTCACCACATGATGGTGCAGAAAGAGGAGGATAGAGAGGGAGAGGCACAGAGGAAGAGGGAGCTGGCAGAGGAGGAGATGGCTCAGGCAGGGCAGCCTCAGAAGCTGGAAGAGGATCCTGACCAACCACAGGATGAGGAGGAGGCAGGAGAGGAGCCAGAAGAGGACCAGAGAGATGAGAATGAACTGGATCGACAGAGACATCAGCCACAACTGGTTAGAACTGGTTTAGATCAGTCACTTCTCTAACTAGGGTCAAACTGTCTTTACACCTGATTTTCTTGCGTCTTACTTTACTGTTACTTGATTAGAATTATGTGATTTAATACTTTAAAACAGTTAACTTAAGTAATGTTGTGCACTCATCATATCAGTATCAGAGCTATTTCTGATTCCAGGGGAACGAAAAACAAAATTCAGTGTTTGTTAAGTCATTTGGGTCTTGGCAGCTTGCTCCTCGTGTTTGTGCATTAATAATGCATTATTTGTTATTTCATGCTGTCATATCCATCCATGTACATCATTCATGTCTCAAAAGTAGCAGCACAGCAATGTGTTGGTGATTTGGTGTACTTTTTTCCATCAACTCAAAGGAACTGCATCAGGAGCTGCATCAGGATGCCCAGCTGCATCAGGAGTCACACTCCCAGGTAGAGCATGTGAAGTCTGCCTATGAGCAGCAGCAGGAGCAACAGCACCTGGAGGCTCAGAGGGCTGAAGAGCGCAGGCAGATACACATGCGACAGGAGGCTCTGCACGCCCAGAGGGAGAGGGTGTTAAAGGAGAGGGAGCAGAAGATGAGGGAGGAGCAGGAGAGAGAACAGCAGCAGCACAGGGAGGCTGACAGACGGGAGCAGCAGCTGAGAGAGGAGCACCAAAGGTCAGATTTCAAATCAGCTACAATCACTTCCTTAAACACAAATACTTGTGTTCACTGATATCTCCAGATAGACAGCTCTAATTACATATGTCTTGGTTGTTGGTTATACTGAATATTTGTTATGCCCGTACAAAGAAAGCTGATGGAAGTTAATTTGTCTTATTTTAATGTTAATCGTACATTTCTCAGCATTTTCTAGGCAGGTATTCATATGAAAATGAAATAAATTGCAAACCTTGTGTGTGTTTGCTCTTTGGTATTGTAGCTACTGTCTGTATGTGGCTTTGCATGACATGGACATTACAATTTACTAATTATTTTCATGAAGCTCTGGTTGAGCCATAGACTCAGAGGAATTAAAGAGTAATAGTAGCTAATAATTTCATGTATTTAGCACCCTTTAAAAACTGAGTTTGCAATGTGCTTTAATAGACCGATAATCCAAACAAGATGACAGACAAGTGACAACAAGGAATAAAAGTACAATAATAATAGTAATTAAAGATTAAAATAAACGGAACAATTAAAGACAAAAGTTTTGAGTTGTAAAATAATAAAAAGTTTTAATATAAAGGGTCAGGATAAGGGAGTATGGGTCTGCACATTTACATTGGTAAACTGTCCTGCTGTGGAAATGATGTTTAGTATCTTACTGAGATGCAGTTACAGGTTCATACCTAATCCTCAAAAGGAAAAATATTGAACCAAACTGTAGTGTGTCAAGCAAAGCAGCACATTTTAAAGCCCAGGATTGCCTCCTGTCATTGATACTAGGAAGAAAACAGAGTATGAGAACATGGACAATGATATTGTTCAAGGAGAAGAGGATGGTCACACTGAAGATGAAGAAGGTGAGACACAAAAATACCCAGTAAATGTAAAGGTTGAGTTTCATACTTGGGTGCAACACAACATCACAGCTGGTGTGTGTGTATGTGTATACAGAGAGAGATGCTCACATGCTCCATGAGGAAGAAGACAAACAAGAAACAGATCACAGAGTGCCAACACATCAACAGGTGACTGTACTTCATCTATCCATTCTGCCAACTTTTAACAGATTCACTCAAATTAACACTCACACTTTTGTTTCATCATGTGCCATTCCTTCTTGTCCCCATATCTCAACTGGGATCTTCTACTTTATCACTTAATTATTTTGAATACTAGTAATGTAAAAAGATCTTATATTCCAAACACGTTCTGTTGTTAATCTTCTACATCACCGTTTTACCTCTTCTTCTTTTCTAATATTATTCCACCCTCTATATTGTTGTTCTTTTTTTTTTTTGCTCCTCCTCTTGTACAGAATGCTGTAGATGGTGAACTGGACCCTGAGGACGACCCCAACAACCAGGGCGAGGATGAGTTTGAGGAGGCCGAGGATGAGCAGCAGCAGCACACAGCTGCAGAAGAGGAAGAGGAGGTAGTAGAGGAGGAAGAGGAGCCAGCAGCGCCAGCACAGCACATAGACACAGACCCTGTCCATGAACAGCCTGCTGTGGAGGAGGAATTGGTGGTGAGTATGGAGTCAGGGGAAGACTGAGAGGTTACACGTTTCCTTGTAACATACAAAAATTTGGTGCATTTTGTTTATGTTCAGATGGCTGGAAACCCAGATCAACAGGAGGACACACTGGATGATCAGTACCAGGAGGAAGTAGAGGAGGAGGAGGTCTGTAATACTGTAATAGTGCACATGCACTTAGGTACATATGTTGGATACTGAAAGAAACAGCAAAATATGTGATGGAGGGAAAACATGCATGAAATTCAGATTTAACAGCAAATGTTAAACGTGTTCAGTGTGGTCACACAATGTTTCAATTCATTGATAAAACTTTTCTATCTTATTTTCAAAATCTGTCTATTGTTGACATCCTCTCTTGTGTTTTTGCTGTTCTTAAGGCTCAGGAGGACATAGCTGGTGGGCACAAAGGAGCACTTGAAGGGGATGAGGAAGGAGAGGATCCATATAATGAGGAGAACATAGATCAGGTAAGTTCTTATGTGGGAACCAGTTGACAGGTCTCTACTGCTACTAATACTGATGCTGCAGTCTTGGCCATGGCTCTCTTGAAAAAGAGATTTTAATCTCAATGAGACTTTTCTTACCTAGTTAAATAAAGGAGATATATATATAAAGTTGTGCTCATAAGTTTACTTATCCTGGCAGAATTTGTGATTTTTTTTTTTTGAGAAGATGAATGACGATACAAAAACCTTTCTATCACTCATGGTTAGTGTTTGAGTGAAGCCATTTATCATCAAACAACTGTGTTTGCTCTTTTTAAATCATTATGGCAACTGAAACTACCCAAATGACCCTGATCAAAAGTTTACATACTCTGGAGGTTTTGGCCTGATAACAATTAACACACAGGTTTAAGTGGCTACTAAAGGTAACCACCCTCACCTGCGATCTGTTTGCTTGTAATCAGTGCGCAACTGTGCGTGTATAAAAGGTCTGAGTTTGTGGGCTCCTGACAGACACAGACCCCTGCATGTTTCATCCAGTGCTGCACTGACGTGGCTAGATTCCAAGCCATGGGGAAAGCAAAAGAATGATTAAAATATATGTGAAAGAAGGTAGTTGAACTTTATAAAACAGGAAAAGAATATAAAAAGATATCCAAGTAATTGAGAATGCCAATCAGCAGTGTTTAAAGTCTTATAATAAGTCTTATAATTGTATATACACTTTCTACAACCATTGCATTTCTCAACACATGGTATGGTGTTCTCACATTTTTTTTTCTCTAAACAATAAAATACATACATAATAAACTATGAGCAGTGAAAGCATGTCACTAAAACACTTACTTACTTAATGTTTTAAAAGAGGAGTTATTTTCTTACACCTTCCTCTAGTCAGTTTTCCTGGATCATCCAGCATCTAGTGGCAGTCAGAGGAAGTGCATCCTTATAAGTTTGCTGAAGACAATCCCACTGTATTTTGCTTTGCAGCAGCCATTTCTTCTCTTCTTCTTCTTCTGCCATAGAAGCTTCATTCAAACTTGTGTATCGCTTGGAATGTTTACTTTTAGAGTGGATGACATCACGTCTCCACACATAAGAGTGGAGAGAGGTTGTTCAGCTCTTTAAAAATGACAGCAATCCCACTGCACTTTCTTCAGAACGTGGCTTTTCTAGTTCATCCGTATTGTGCTTAGCCTGTAATAATTGCCAGTGTGCAGGGGTTTACTTGTGTTGTATGTACAACATATACAGTATGTATGCTGTCTGTGTGCTTGTGTGTGTTTTGTCTCTGTAAATTGAGCTGGGCCAATGTAAATGAGGTAAAACTTCAAAATATTTCTCTATGCTGGTTGGAGCACATTTGGAAAATGAACATTATAACTCAAGTTAAATAATATCATTGAACTGAAGATTAAACAAGTGGTTTCATTTCATTTAAGTTTATCTTTATGTCTAAGGTCAGTACCTTCTCCTTTTGTCTGACAGTCTTGTGTTTCATACACTGTCAGTCACATAATGGATGAAGATACTTAAGTGTCTGTAATTTGAGCTCAGTGAAGCTTCCACATCATTCTGCTGTATTCATACACTGCTGCACAGGAAGCAGGGCAGACATTTTCAAGGTGAACCATTACACAAATGTATCTGAGCTTAAATATTACAATTAATTATTTACAAATTACAAGCCTGTAGTCTTGTGTTACAGAGTGACAAACCTCAGTTTCTGTTCATATTTGTTTTATCTGTAAAATGAAAAAACAAGAGCCCAATATTAGATAATTAATATTAAGACCAATAATATGATGTAAAATTCAGACTCTGTAAAGTTAAATGTTCACTCATTAACATCTAAAGGCCATTAAATTGTCTTCATTTTTCGCTCCTGACTTGCTCCAGGAAGAAGTAAAAACCCAGGAGGAACCAAGAAATGCAGGGGATCACAGAAAATACACACATAATAATGAGGATGAGAATTATGAGGAGGAAGAAGAGGAGGTAGAGGAAGATGCGGCTGCTCGAGACAAAGGAACCAATCGAAGGGCAGAGATGTAGGACAGATGCGGACTTGAACAGCTGCGGTGCCTTTTCTGCTGCACACGAAGCCTATCATGTCTTTCTTTCTCTGGAATCTCAAAGGAATGAAAGCAGCCATTCATTTAAAATTCCATTCAGGAAAACAGGGATATTATGCCTGGAAGATGGATGGCTACTCCAAACACTGTGGGTTTGGAAATGATCAGCTTTTATTGTGGAAATGGACAGACTTTGTAGGATGTGTACTGTACATTTTTCTTTAAAAATTTATTTACTCCTCTGCCTCCTCACACACGACATCTGCCTGATCGCCATCCTGGTTTTCGTTCATTTTGTTGTCGTTCTTTTTGTTGTTTTTTACAGAGAATGTATTTTTATCATGTACTGTTTTGGTGTAAAGAAAACAGAACAAATGTTATTTTAATGTTCATGGTCAGGCCTTCATACAGTCTGTATGATTTATGCAAAACTTGAAGGTTTTGCAATTTGTAAAGCTCAAAGTTTATCTTACATCCTGCTTTACAATCCTTTAGATGTTTCCTGTTATTTATTTCTTATTGTAACAACTCTGACAATCATGAAAAATGGGACATTTATCTGGGGTTTTTCTTTTTTTTTTGACTGAACTGTCAAAAAATTTCATAATGGGTTTCACCAACTTCTTGAAGTCAACACACAAGAACATTTCATCATATTTAGTGAAAAAGATATTTCTGGTGGAGCAGCTTTGCTCTGTTAGTGTCACTCTAACATGTGCCTTTCCATTGTTGGAAACATGTCAGTCTAAACTCATTTCACATTTACAGCACATTTAGTGCCCAAAGGTTTGTACATTGCTTCAGCGTTGCCTTAAAGCGGCCCGCTGCATATTAACTACTGGTGTGAAATAAATTCACAACTCGGATGCAACATCTTTAATCTACTGTACAATGTAAAGTAAAAGAAATTTGTATGTTTCCTGCCAGCACAATTTGATACAAAGAAGTGGGATTTTGATTGTAATGAACCATGTTTATTACCTGAATGGTGAGTGGAATAAAGAAGCTGAATGATCTTGGGTAATTGTGACTTTGTTCTCTAATTCAGCAGTTTTTCCTATTTAAAGATTTAAAAGTCTTTTTAGATACTCGTTATAACAAGCAGAGGTTTTCCAATCAGCATATCTCAGTATTTTCCAACCTTTTGTGAATGAAGTTGCAGCCATTGAAATGGAAGGAAGAAACATAGCCGGGAAATAATAAACAGACCTGCAGAACAGAAATCTGAAGATCCAAAAATAGATCTTAAATATACACTTACTGACCACTGTATCAGGTGCTCAGAGTCAGGACACCTAACGAAGTGGTACTATGTGTGGTCTTCAGCTGCTGTAGCCCATCTGCTTTAAGGTCCAACATGATGAGCATTCAGTGATGGTCTTCTGCAGACTTTTGCTTTCACAAGTGGTTATTTAAGGAACTTTTCAGTCATTTTGAACCAGTCTGCTCACTGTAGATTTTTTCTATTTGGACCATTCTCTGTAAACTCTGGAGATGCTTGTGAGTGAAAAGCCCAGCAGATCAGCAGTTCCCAAAATACTCAGACCAAACCATCTGGCATCAACAACCATGCTAAAGCTGAAGACTCCTAAATCGCCTTTCTTGCTCATTCTCATGCTTGGTTTGAACTTCCGCACGCCGTCTTGATCATGCCTGCATGTTCAAACAAATGAAATTGCTGCTGATTAGATATATTCATTCATAAGCAGTTGAACAGGTGTGCCTAATAAAGTGGCAATTAGTAGACTACAGTGTCTGTGTGTACATAAACACATATATAATGTTCAAAGATTGAATTAGTGCAATTCTGT